>OY821517.1:343244528-343307028 GCA_963682025.1 Cordilura impudica
TTATTTTAATTTATTTTATTTTATTTTATTTTATTTTATTTTATTTTATTTTATTTTATTATATTTTATTTTATTTTATTTTATTTTATTTTATTTTATTTCATTTTATTTTATTTTATTTTATTTCATTTTATTTTATTTTATTTTAGTTTATTTTATTTTATTTTATTTTATTTTATTTTATTTTATTTTATTTTATTTTATTTAATTTCAAGTCATCTTATTTTATTGTATTTTATTTTATTTTATTTTATTTTAATTTATTTTACTTTATTTTATTTTATTTCATTTTATTTTATATTATTTTATTTTATTTTTTTATTTTAATTTATGTTATTTATTCTATTTTATTTAATTACTTTTTTTTATTTTATTTTTTTTTTTATTTTATTTTATTTTATTTTATTTTATTTTATTTTATTTTATTTTATTTAATTTTACTTTATTTTTTTATTTTATTTTATTTATTTTTTTTTTTTTTATTATATTTTATTTTATTTTATTTAAATTTATTTTATTATATAGTTAGTATGTCCATTAAGGACTTCTTCCAGACCCTTTTATTGAGCTCACTGTATAGCGTATTGCGTAGTCGACCTGGACCAAAAGTAACCTTTTTACTCGTTTTTCACTGAAAAATGTCACCAACACCAAAACTTGTTTTAAATATTTAAGCCAATATTTATGATGAGTTTATTAAATATTATTTTCAATTCAATATTAGCAATAATCAAATATTTATTTAGTTCACAATTACCTGTATTTAGCATTAGAAAAAAATATAAATAAACAAAACTGAATTCGGGCATAGTTTCAATAATAGTAATAATAGATATAATAATACAACTTATTGTAGTGTTTAAACAATAACAAATTACAATAAGTAGTAATCATTACAAGAATAAACATTTATATGTGTGTGTGTGTGTGAGTGTGTTTTCTGTAGCTTTATTATGACCAAACAAATATTTGTAATATGGAAATAGTGTAAATATATAATTACTAGAAACAATTGAATATCATGAAAATACTAACTACAATTGAGGCATGAAACAATGGATTTCAAACTCGAACAATATTTTGAAGGTTGTGATAATATTTGTTGGCGTATGAATAATATTTGAAGTAGACAATTCAAAAATTATTACGTATACGTACAAAAATTCGTCATAAAAATTTTCCAAATTTTATAATTAAATACATTCATAACTGATTACGTATTTTGCAATTTTTTCATAATTATGTTTTTTCTTGTCATTCTGATATACTTCCTGTTTCCTGTTTTTCAGAACCGCGAGCTACATAAATTACATTTAAATTCGTTTAATTTTTCAATCACAATTATCTAATCTCTGGATGCTGACAATGTTGTTTTAATTACAAGTAACATTTAATTGCTTTAGTATAATTAAATTCTAGACTTTTCTCTTCATATTACGTTTTTGTCGGATGTCGCTTTCAGCTGTGATTTGTTCTTTTTTTTTTTTTTTTTTTGTTCGTACAACTTGTATTTTTCAATGTTGGATGTGCCTGCAACAGCTTAAGCTTGTTGCTGCCATCTTTGCTACGGTTAGCTGAGGGTTGTTTGGCTATATAGCATAAAAATAAGCAGCATTAGAAACTTCGAACTAAGTAAATAAATTTAGTTAGTTCGTTATGTGATGCTAATGTCATTAATCTACTTTATAACGGAAACGGAAATGAAAACTTAAATAATAAGCTTTCTGTTCAGACACGAAATGAACGTTGCTTTTTTTCAACTTTAACATGCTACACATCGCAAATATAATTTAATTTCTGAGCAATGACATCTAAGTGAATAATTTCTCAAATTAACCAATAAAAGGGTTTAGTTTTCAGAATTCATCATAAACATATGTTAAATTTTTTTTTGTTTGATAAATTTATGTCAATTTTATTTCTTTTTGATTGTGTTCAGCAGTTATGTTGGCATGTTATTAAATATATACTTTTAAAATATTTTTTTTAAACCTTACCTAAAGAGTTTTGCTGGTTATTTTTTTCTCAAATCTCATATTTGCCTTCCAGCTCTACCAAGTATAAAAATCAATCAAAAACGTTTTACTGTGTTCAATTTCTTTACTTAAGGCTGCTGAAATCCAGCAAAACCAATGAAACCAATCAGACCATGAAAAGAAAAAAGTACACCGTAAATTGGTTGAACATATGCTATCAAAGTGTTAAAACGTAATAGCAACTGTACGTAAATATGTACACTAGGCTTACGAAGTATATGAAATTTTCGAAAAATATTTTTTTTCTTAAGCGGATAATATGTTATCAATATCTGGTTAAATTTCAGATATTCGTTTGAAGCCATTAATATGTTTTTTTTTTAATAAAACAGTTCTCGTTCTCAATATTGAGAGGACTTTCTCTTATGAAATCGTCCGCAGATTAAACAAATTTTTTGCTGGAAAAAAAAAATTTTTTAAATAATTGTTAGATATAAAATTCGGAAAAATTTTAAGCAAGAAAGCCACTCGCGTTCAGAAAACTCACACTTTTAGTACTTCAAAGACTACCGTAAACTTATGTTATTGTTTGTTACTACCAAGAACAGTTAACCTAGGCCCATCTAATATTGTCATATAAACATGAAAATTCATAATGATAACTACGGCCGGTTTCAGCTTATAATCATTGACTGATGGCAATCAAGTTAAGTTAAAAAAAAACAATATCTATCTCCTTCAGACGCCTGGTATATATATCTATATATATATATATATATATATATATATATATATATATATATATATATATTTGTTAAATATAAGCTTAACTTTACATATAAAACTAGTATTTACAACATACCATTGAACAAAAAATTTATGAAAATTAATTACATAAGTGGTATACTTTTTATATCACCACGCCTGATAGAGTTAAGTAAAGGTATCTTTTTATGAATTGGTAATTTTGAACAAAAGTACTTTTATTTTAAAAAATTTAAAAAGATGTTTATTTGCTTTTATTTATAGAAGTAATTTATTCGAAAAAATGTGAAAAAAATTTATCCTTATAGGATTCCGCGCAAGGATGTGGTGATATTTATACCACCGCGCTTATGTGATAGCTTTATTTCTGGAAGTCATTAAAGCAGGATTTCGCTTTGCTTAAGCAAAGTGAAACATCGCAAGTAGTGTACATCCACTGTTTTATTGCATTTCTGAAGCATTTGTTGGAGTTTAGCGTTTATCAGATTGTTGAGCATAATGATTCGTTTGAAGTACAATATGTTCCATAACTTATTTTGTGATAATTTCATTCAAAATATCAAAATTGTCGTGGGATGCCATGTTTTCATTAACTTTTGTCCCTGTTTCTTGCCCGTAAATGTAATTGGTGTCTGTGTTGGATTTAGCTTACTAAAATTGAATGGGGTGAATACCACGAGGTTGCTTAATTTTGATATATGAATATCGTCGTAGCTATCTAGCTGTACATACGAATGTTAAACTACGCTAAATCCCGGCTTCTCACCTTCATTAATGTATTAATTTTCATTCTCTACTGTTGACTTGATTACCATTGACAATATCTATCTCTTTCAAACGCTTGGTATATATATTTTTTTTGTTAAATTTAAGCTTAACTTTACATATAAAATTGGTATTTAAAATCTACCATTGAACAAAAGATTTATGAAAATTAATTAGAAAAGTGGTATACTTTCCATACCACCACGCCTGATAGAGTTAAGAAAAGGTACCATTTTATGAACAGGAAATTTTGAACAAATGTAGTTTTATTTAAAACGAACTTTTATTGCAAAAGGTACTTTTTAAGAAAAGGTGATTTCATAAGAAAATATGCTCTTATAAGAAAGCTACTTTTTTGGTAAAATACTTGTTCAGAAAATGTATTTTTTTAACGAATGTGTTCATTTTTTAAGAAAATATTCATTTTAAGAGACGGTACTGAAATTTAAAAAAAGGAATTAATTATTATTTTTTTAGCAAATTTTTTTTTTTAAAGAAAACGTACTTAATTACTTGTACTTTTTAAAGTGAAGGAAGGTACTTATTGAAGATATTGAACTTTTTGGAGAAAATTTATTTTTTGCAGAGAATTTTCTTTTTGAAGAAGTTGTACTTTTTGGAGAAAATGTACTTATTGAAGAAAAGGTACTTTTTGGAGAAAAGGTACTCCTTGAAGAAATTGGACTTTTTGGAGAAAAGTTACTTTTTGAAGAAAATGAACTTTTTGATGAAAAGGCACCTTGTTAAGAAAATATACTTTTTTTAAAATTTGTATTCTTTTAAGAAAAGGTACTCATTTAAGAAAATGTACTTTTTAAAAAAGGATATTTTTTTATGAAAAGGTACTTTTTTAGCAAAAGGAAATTTTTTTAAGAAAAGGTATTTTTTGAATAAAAATGAAAAGTTATTTTTAGAAAAGGTTATTTTTTTTAAGAAAATGTGCTTTTTAAGAAAATTTAATTTTTTAAGAAAATGTACTTTTTTAACAAAAGGAAAGTTTTAAGATAAATATTCTTTTTTGAGAAAATGTACTTTTTTGAAGAAAGGGTAATTTTGAATCTCGATTGTGTGTATAGTATGTGTTTTTTGTGGAGTTGACCAGAAATAACCACAAAATTGAACCACACGGTCAGAGGCTCTAATAAAGGCATTTAACTCAGACATTATGTTAGAATTGAGTTTTATTATTATCTCAAAGATCAAAATAAAATTCGCGAAATATTAAATAAAAACGAGATCGAATAATGTTATCAATTTAACTGATCTTGGGTGAAATGAGGTGAAAGTAACAACTAAGAAGTCAATCGTGTTAATTTTTTACGTTTATTAAATAGTTGCCAAAAAAAGGGTTAAAACTTTATCAAATTTGGAAAGCTTAAACAAGTTTTCGAGTATAAAAAAACTTTCCTTATTCTCCAATAATAGTCGGGAACACTTAGTTTATTTATTGTATTCAAACTGCAAAAACAATAAAACAGTAATATAAAAACTCGATTATTCGATTATTATTATTATTATTATTATTAATTATTATTATTCCTTCTAAAATAACAAGGAGTGGGTTAAATTTTTATTAAATTTCAAAAATTACCAAATAAAGGATCAACTTATAAAAAATTTTAATTTTACAATAAATAGCCAATGGAGGGTTATTAAAGTATTCCATGCATCACGAAAAATCCTACAAAAATCTAATGAGTGTTAAAAAAATTCGGTATACAATTTAGTATAAATTTACTTAGTAAATTTTTTATCTTTATTTCTTTATTTTAATAATAGCCGAGAGAAAGTAACAAATGACCTTGATTTAATAAATATAACAACAGTTGACTTTTAAATATCTAGTATTTTTGAAATGATAGCCAGAGCACTTTAAATCTATGAATGTTGAATTTTAATTTTAATTTTCTGTTGCACTAACCTTTGCACACAAATTCATTAAAAACTTTAATTAAGGAAGAGTTTATAGAAACAATGTATCATAGGCTCATATGACTATATCATATTTTTCCCGAAAGTAATTTTATTATTTGGGCATGAATTTGTGAAACACGTGAAATAATTATTTATTCCTCTTATTATTTTTTATTATTTCTTACATTTATTAGATTAAATATTTATATATTAAAAAATATATGTATACTTATACATATATTAAAAAATCGTTTAAAAAGAATTATTCAAGTTTCACTGAAATGTATGCACACGTTATGTTGACGGGACGATAAAGGTTAACAAAATGTTTTGAAGAGTTAGCTTTACATTAAATAGAATGTGTACTAAAATGTTGACGGGTTTATTCAAATATTAACTATCAATAATGTTGCCGATTCTCTCAATTAGAACACTTTATACGCATTATGTTGCTCGACAACATTTAATGTAATGTAATTTTGTCAACACATATGAGATTGTGTACAGAAAGTTAACTTTATCACTTTATTCACTTCACTTTAACACTTTGGCGATTTAGCTCTCTTTGGCTTGAATGTTACGAAACACGAAAGATGTTTAAAATATTGCACTCTTAAATAATTGTTGTATTAGCTTTAATTTAAGAATATTAAGATTTGATGTGGATTGCGTTGTTATAAGGAAGGAAATTTATTAACAAATTAACTGTTCGTCACTGTATATATATATTGTATGTACGACCAATATATTAATATGTATGGATTATATACACCAATATTTCTTCTATTTTACGGTTTTTCTTTTGTTCTTTTATTTATATAAAATTCTATTCAAGACGTACCTTGATTTATATATTTTGTAAAAAAAAATACTTGCTTTGGATGATTTTCTGTGATGGGTGAGCAGATCGCGTGTTTTCAGCTTAAATTTTTTATCCGGGGTAAAATCCAGTTTCTATTAAATGGGATTGTTTGATGATCTGGAAATAAAATTTTCCACACATAAAATATTTTCACAAATCTGGTTCGAGTGGACCACCAAATGATTGCGCGAGGGTCTTTCGAAAAATATTTGATGCGTTGAAGTTCGGGGGAGAAAATCAATACAAGGCGGATTAGTATGTTTATTAAAAAACTTCCAATTTATTTGTTCTTTTCTGAGGATGTTGTAACATCTAATCTAGTTAACAATATGAAAATAACTTTAAGCTAGTGCTGAAGTAAATTTGAAAGCTGTTCCCAATTGGGAGAGAGCATTTATAGGATACGAATAAAATGTACTTTTGAACAGTTGGATATAAAAATATAACATACGAAGTACTTAATTGTATAGAATTCATTTTCTGTACTAAAACAGGTATTTTTTTAAAAAAAAAGGTACTTTTATAAGATAATCTTATATATATTAAAAGAATTTATGAATAAACTTTGCATTCAAGATTTTTTTCAATATTTTTCTTCTCTCAAACCTCAATAACTAGAGTTCTAATGAACGTAGGTCTTAGATATAGGTTTAAGAACACTCAGTGGATCAAGCTCCTTCTTTCGAGCTATGAACTGCTTAAATTCGTTGGGTTTGAGGAAAAATATGCGTGGAGAATCAACTTTACTTTTACTGTACGTTAACTTATCTTGGCATATTTTGGCATTACTGTACGTTAACTTCTCTTGGCAAATTCGTTGGGTTTGAGGAAAGTTATGCGTGGACAATCAACTTTACTTTTACTGTACGTTAACTTCTCTTGGCATATTTTGGCATTACTGTACGTTAACTTCTCTTGGCAATTTTTGGTATTATATTATAAAAATTAATGTAATATAATATAATGCTGCGGAGCAGCAGGGGTCCTCTAGTATATTATTACTTTTATGTATGTTAGGGGTATACCCCAACAATGCTATATTCCTTGGAAATTATCAAGATAGTCGTCTTATTTGTAAAAGAGGCCTTTCTATATGGACATTTAAAATCCAATTGTATGGTACTGCCATTAACTCCAATACTGTATCCCTTATACTAAAGGATTGATTCCTCGGAGGAATTTATCATTTACTATTGGATTTTGTGAAAAACATTGAAAAAAAATTGCGCTGAAGGATATCTTGCCTATGTTTTAAACTGCAAAAAGTAAAGCAGTCAACTATACAAAAAAAAAATACTCAAAAATTATAAATTTGACTTTTGCACGAACCATAAATGATCGTATTAAAATCAAAAGTCTGAAAAAAAAAACTTAGCACAAATATTCCCATCAACTGTTAAATAACAACTTATAGATCACAAAAGATTTGCTTCAAATTTTAGAATTTTTGTTAGGTTTCCCAGACAGATATTATTTTGTTTACAATACTTTTCAAACATTATGTACATCAACATATTTCTACACATACATAGTAAAATTGGTGTATTTCTGTGTGGGGTTAGGTGTGCGTACTATTTTGCTTGTATTTCATTGTGCACCAATTTGAGTAATGCAAGGAATATGTTTCAATATCAGCATGACTTGCAGCCATCGAACAAAATGTGGTAGGAGTTCTCATATATGAATTTGATAGAATGCTAGAAAGTTTTTATTTATTAAAAAATGGGAAATAAATTAAATTCAACAATGTACATTTACAAATCCGCTCTAAAGAAATAACTGTAAATTTTTTTTAAAAATTTTTGAAATTGCCTAAATTTCAAGAAATGTGTTAATTTTTGGCAAATTTGGTTGTTGAAATACTTGAAAATTTACATAAGTTGTTGTTGATATTTACGACTTAGACCTAACGTAACGTAAACTCATTTCCAAACAGGTCAATAGTTTCTAGAACTATGCATAACCTTGTCATTATAAGAAAATTTTAAGAAAACTAGCATATTGACGTCATAGTACGATTAGTTTTTTTTTTTCATAACGCGCCCTTGACCATAAGATAACCGCTTTTCTTTGGCTTAAAGCCTTCCAAGCCTTGCAAAATATATTGAGCCAAGAGCTTGAAATTAAATAATTTAGTTTTATGAAATCTTATTAATCATGTAATGAACATATTTACTAATTTACCAGATATAATTTTCATTCGTTTTCAAAAACACATTCCACAACTACCTTAAAGATAAATCCATTATGATGCCATTAGCACTAAAATATTCAACATCCATTTAAAATGCTAGAACTTTTAACTCATTAATGCACATTTTTAAATATTTGTTTGCAGCTTTACAGATTTGCTGGCAAATTTGATAACTGAATTTGCTTCATTCGTAAGTAAAACTAAAACTGAAATACGTACATTAACATCCACTAATCATTTAACATTTGTGGTCCAACAGTAGATGTAGGACAATAGAAAAATTATTATCAGTTTTAAGCAGTGGTCGGCAAACGTGTACCATCTTAATTTGGTTTGTGTATGTGAGCTGCAATCTCTCTCTTACTCAATGCACTTAGAGAAAGTTATAGTTAAAATAAGAAAACGTACGTAAATAAAAAAAATAATTAACCTATTTTAAGGTTCCTGTTGTATAACACAATCAATATCAATATCATATGGTCAACATTTTATGCGAACAATATGCTCAACATGTAAATTAGGGAGGCCATTCATTATATGGAGGGAAAAAAGTGTTCAAACTCTCGGTCTCACCGCCTAGAAATATGCGAATAGCAAAAAAAAAAAACTGAAATATACAAAGTTTTGGGTCAATCAAAAAACAGTTAGTCGTGCCTCAACGCGATTGAAAATTTCAAGTGTGTTTTATATGGGGAAAATATGAAATTTTTTCAGATTTTACGAAAATTTCGTTCTACAGTTTAATTTTTCTGACAAGTTGTTATATAATTCGGGATCAGCATTAAATTATCCTTTCAAAAAGCTGTAATAGTGATTTCATCGAGTTTAATAGAAAAACTCGTTTTCGGTCATTTTTATTTAAAAATATCTTAAAATCCAAAACTGGCCTTGGCATATAATGGGTTAACGTTCTTGGACTTATCCCAAATTTTAGGAACGGAAGTTTTACATATTTCGTTATTATAAAAATTCAACAGCACAGCACAATATTGGAATTTTTTGAATAAATTGTCTTTTATTAGCTTGGGGACATATGTGACTTCAATTCCAAAAGGGTTAATGAGGTCATATTATTTTTGTCCGAAACTCTTGGCTATTAAGATAAAATATATCATTTAAAAGTAGAAAAGTGATAAATTTTTGATACAAAGTATTTAGAAAGAGTACATTTACAGAATATTTTACGAAAATCCCATTTTTCTCGAAATCCGCAAAAATAGACTCCTTGTAAAAAAAAATTCTGGGATAGGAATTTACTTAAATATTCCCACAGTTATTCTGCAGCATGCATTTAACAAAACCTGAAAGTACCAGATCCATTCTTTTAAATTTTGTTTAAGAAATTTTTTCAAAACTTGAAAAAGGAGTTTTCAAAATTTTATCAAAAAAAATTCCCATTCGGTCTCAATGCGCAATAGCTTAACAACGCGGTAATAAAGCAATACTTCATATCTGAGTACCTATAAGTATAGAGACCAAAAAAAATTATGACTTTAATCAATATCTCAAAGTTGAAAAAAATGCCATCAAATTTCATGAGCTAGTTTTTTTTAGCACAAAAGTGTTCCGGGCATTTGCTATTTCTTGGCGAGGTATTATTGGATTTTGAAGTTTTATAGCTTTTTAAAAGGACAATTTAATACTGATTCCGAATTAAAAAACACCTTGTCGGAAAAAATAAATTATAGAACGAAATATTCGTAAAATCTGAAAAAAAAGTCATACTTTTCAAATATAAACACACTTGAAATTGTCAATCGCGTTGAGGCACGACTAACTGTTTTTTGATTGGTGCAAAAATTTGTATTTCTCAGACTTTTTGCTATTCGCATATTTCGAGGGAGTGAGACCGAGTGTTTGAACATTTTTGTCCCCTCCATATAATGAAGGGCCACCCTAGTGTACATATTCCTTTAATTAAATTGTTTTTTTATTTTGCACTACTCCATAATATTTAATTGAACTCTTCATAGCAATCGAAATTCCTTCAAATTGTAGTGGGATACTAGATGTTCGCTTTGATGATCTGTTAATTGGGAAGTTAATAGACCAAGTGTTTTCGTTATTTATTTATTTATTTGTTTTTAATGGCAATTAAAGAAAATAATTTATACAACAAAAGTAAATTACCTCAGCGTCACTTGGATATTATTAAGGCTAGCTGGCAAATTTACAAATTCTCAACTTTATATTAATAGAGACTCATATTATGTGAAAAGAAAACAAAAGTTAAAAAGCAAAATAATAAATTAACAAAATAGTAATATTAAATAAAAAAATGTATATTAAACTATTATATTTAATAATTGCACGCGAAGCGTTGTTCAAGTTGTCCAAGTTGTTATCGAAAATATGCTCCATATGCAGCACATGCAGCACAATTGATCGGGGTTATTAACACAAGATTTACGTGAAGAACTCATACTTTTTTTATAATAATTTTGTGTAAAATTTATTTTAGATAAAATTTACCTTTTCACTTTCAATACAAGGTTTAACTTTCTATTAGCAATACCGAGTACTAAGTACCTAAAAATGGTAAATGATTTCAAAATATTAACAGTTTAATTCATAAAAAAAAACTTAATTGTTATTACACGGATTTTACCTTATAAACTCTTATTAGAAAATACTCTTCATAAACATGTAATAACAGAAAATTAACTATTAAACGTTTCACTTGTTTAATTGTTTTATGGTGGTAATACTAGTCCTCTTTAATTATCAGTTTGTTGGTAGTAATAAATAAAGTAAATAAATGATCTACTCGGTATTCAAAACTATCTTATTTATTTTCTTTTGTATTAGAAATTATTTTAATTTTTATAGCAAAACAAATAATCTTTAAAAAGGAAAAAAAAAAAATATTTGTAAACAAATAATAATAACATAATAACGCACATTTGTTTGACGCGGTGGTAGAAGCGACCGAACAACGACTATGGTGCAGCCATGTATTTTTTATTTATATGTGAAAAAAACAGCGAAAATGGAAGCAACGATCAAACAAACAAATCAATCAAACAATCAGAAAAGGGAAGGGCAGACTATTAGAATGAGGAAGACAATGTAAGTAAATTTATTTATTTAAAAATATAAAATAATCAAATACTTTGAATAGATTTTACTAAAGGACCATAAAAAGGGCGGGTGTTCATAATTGAAAACAAAAACAATGACACAAACACCAACCATAAGAATAAGATTTCATGGTTGAAAGTGGATGAAGGGAAGTAAGTTTCATATAATATTAAACAAAACAAATCTATCTCTTAATTACAGCTTTAAAAATTAATGTATGGGGTGGAAAAAGAAGTGGAACTCAAATAAATTCACCTATTGAGCCTTTTTCGAAGCCCATAGATAAATTTGATTAAAATCATAGTTAAGTTTGCCGACATATTCATGAATACATTTTACCGAACTGCCCAAATAAAGTTGCACATCGTAGCATATATTTGCAGTTTAGAGTGAACTACATGATTATGTAAGTCATTTACATAGAGTGAAAAAAGACGAGGTCCCAAAATCGAAGCCTGCGGTACTCCTCTCTCAACAGGCAGAGCCCTTGAGTAATAATTGTTAAAAAACACTGACTGAAAACGATCAGACAGGTACGATTTAAGTAGCAACGTTGACGTGCATGAAAAATTGCATAGTTGACTAATGCCGTTTTCTTTTCTGACAAAAAATGTCGCCCTTTTTTTGCCCTTTTTTGGAAAAGTGTATTTTTTTTATATATTCTGAATTAAGAGCAACATTTTATTATATATCAATCGAAAGGTCTCAAAGTGCTGTGTTTATAAATACAAAAAATATTTGATTATTATGCTCTTGGAAGTCATAGGATGAAAATATTCAAAAAAGGGGAACAATGGGAAAATATTCTCCCACTTTGACCTGAAAGAAGTCAATGGCTCGAATTTTTTGTGATTTATGAGGTCTCGACTTTGAGACCTTCCGATTTATATATAAGATAAGGTTACTCTTAATTCAGAATATATGAAAAAATACACTTTTCGAAAAAAGGGCAAAAAAGGGCGATATTTTTTGTCAGAAAAGAAACCGGCATAAGTTTAAGGCCAAGTAGAGAGTGATCAACGGTATCGAAAGCCGCCGAATAGTCAAGCAACGTTAACGGCGTGCCCTCCGTATTTTTAAAACATTTGATCTTGAGCCCGAATAATTTCAAACTCAATCATTAAAATGATAAATATCGAAAATAAGATTTTATATTTTTATAAAAAATAATAAAATTAAAAATACGGAGTGCACGCCGTTAACGCTAAATGTAAGTTTAGCAAAAACAAATTGTTTTTCTTGTTTTTTCAAGACAAAGACAAACATGTATATAATAGTACACAATGTGTACTCATATACAAAACATATTTGTTTCAAAGTTGTTCTATATTTTAGTTTGTTATATTGGAAAAGGCTTAAATAGTATAACTTTTGCTTGAATTCTCATTTGGTTGTTTTCAGCAAATATATATGAATTTAACTTTTTACCAAACAAACTATCTACTGCCTTTGGTTACTGATGAGTAATGGTGACTCTTCCCGAAACAGCTGTAAAACCTGTCATGCAGAATATAGATCCATTTTTTGAAACAAATGTGCCAATGTTGTTGCTTTATTTAAAGCAAAAACATTTGATCTTGAGCCTGAATTATTTCAAACTCAATGAAAGTTAATTTCCTTTAAAAAGTACATTTCCATCAAAAAGTACTTTTCCTTTGGAAGCATATTTTCTTTAAAAAAATACCCTTTCTTTAGAAAGTGCCTTTCCTCTTAAAAATATTCTTAAAACATTTCCTTAAAAAGGTATTTTTTTTTTTAAAGGTAATTTTTTTTCTTAATGTATATTTGCTTTAAAAAATACCTTTCATTTACCGTTATATAATTACCGCAAAAATATATGCCTTTCTTAAAAAAATAAATGTTCTTAACATGTTCTTTAAAATTTTCAACATCTTAAAAACGTACTTTTCTTTAAAAAAAAATCCATACTAACAAAAGTAAATTGTCTAAATTTTCTTAAAGACTACATTTCCTTTAAAAAGTAAATTTTCCTTAAAAGTACCATTTTTTTAAAAAGTGCCTTTCTAAACTACCTTTTTCTTTAAAGATTGCTTTTTCTTCAAAAAGTGCCTTTTCTTTGAAAAGTGCCTTTTCTTAAAAAAAATACCCTTTTCTTTAAAAAGTGGCTTTTCTTTAAAAAGTGCCTTTTCTTTAAAAAAATACCTTTTCTTTAAAAAGTGCATTTTCTTTAAAAAGTACCTTTCTTTAAAAAATACCTTTTCTTAAAAAGTGCCTTTTCTTTAAAAAGTGCATTTTCTTTAAAAAGTAAATTTTTTTAAAAAGTACCTTTTCCTTAAAAATTACCTTTTCTTTAATATGTAGCTCTCATTTATAATAAACTTTTTTTTTTAAAGTACCTTTCCTGTCAAAAGTGAGTTTTCTTTTTTCTTAAAAAGAATTACGATCGCTTTTCTTAAAAACGTATATTTTCGTAAAAAAACTAAAAAAAAAACCTATGAAAGCACATTTGCTTAGAAAGGTAAATTTTTAATTCTTTTCTTGTTGTCTAAAAAGTACATTTTCTTAAAAGGAAAAATTCATTAGAAAATAACCTTTTCTATAAAAAGTCCATTTTCTTAAAAAAAAAAAAAAACCTTTTTTTTAAATAAATAAATTTTCTTTAAAAAGTACCTTTACTTTAAAAAAAGAAATAGCTTTTCTTTAAAAAGTACCTTTACTTTAAGAAGTGCTTTTCGTTTAAAAAGTATATTTTCTTTAAAAAGTACCTTTCTTGATAAATGTGCATTTTCGTTGAAAAATGCTAATTTAAAAAAAAAATGCTAATTTTCTTTAAAAAATTACCTTCCCTTTTGAAAGTGCCTTTTCTTATGTATGTTAGATTCATATATTGTTGACTTTTCTTTAAAAAGTATATTTTCCTAAAAAACTAAATTTTATTTAAAAATTAAATTTTTTTGAAAAAGTAAAGTACATTTTGTTTAAAACGTATATTTTCTCTTAAAAGAACCCTTCTTTAGAAATTACCTTTTCTTTAAAAAGTACATTGTCTTAAAAAAAATAAATTTTCTTAAAAAAGTTATAATTCTTAAAAAGTACCTTCTCTTTAAAAAGTAAATTTTCTTCAGAAAGTGCCCTATCCAAGAAAGTATATTTTCTTAAAAAGTACTTTTTCTTCAAAAAGTGTATTGTGCCCATCATATTTAGAAAATTATTTATTTTTGTAAGATCAGAATTGAGAATAATTTAAAAAAACTATGTAATAAAAACTATGTAAGTGATAATCGGGGGGGAATAATCCTCTATGACAAAAATTATCCTACAGATTTTTTTGTATTACAGATTAGTAGTGCGTGTAGTAAACACATACCAACTAAATTTGACCATGACCGATTTGATAAGTTGAAGCTTAGGGCATGAAGATAAATCGATTTTCACCAATAACTATAGCGATCTCTTATGACCACTAAAAGTATATATGCCGTGTTTCATTGAATTTATATATATAAATATTTACAACAGAAAGACGGACGGACATCGTTAAGTAATTCTGGGTCGATGGATATAATATAGGACAAGTATTTTTGATAGTTACAGACATTAGCACAAACTCATTGTACCTTAACCGCAGAGTGTTATAACTAAAAGAATGCATGACGTCTGATCAATATTTAATATCAATTATTTTAGAAAGCTTATACGCAACTCAATATTCTACCAATTGCATTCTTTTCTTTCGCGATGCTTAAAACATAATATTGAAAGTCATACGCATTGTATGCTTAATATTAAATTTGATATATTAATATTATATTTTATTTCTATTGCTTAATCTTTAAAAATTCAAGTACACCCCCCAACATACATCATATTTAATTTCATATTTTTTTATCATCTAAAAGTAATATCAAATTGTCTCGGTATCTAATACCACTTACTATCTTTTTATAGTATATGACTATGATATTAAATGACATATAGTTATATTTGTAAAGTTAGCAAATAAGTAGCATGTAGCAGCTTATATAGCAACTCTACCAAAGATGCTAAGACATATAGAGACATATTAAATCTGGTAAATTCAACAAGCAGTAAAACGTTTAGATTTCCATTTTTTGAAAAACAAAAATTTAACTTCAGTCTAAATTAGGTGAGATTTACCAGGCTACCGATATTATTAATTTCCAGATTTTGGGACAGCTGCCGATTTTAACTGGTTACTGCTGCCAGGAATGTAAGAACGTGTTAACTTATATGGTTGACCATAACCAACAAAGTGCGTGCTTAGATAAGCTACTTAAATTGAAACATCTAGACTAAAGTTGGAGCATAAACACATCTGTGAATACGACGTTGAGAACGACTAAAGTTACATAGTCAGTTATTATGAGCATCTCCCCTGGGGTGTAGTAAATATAAAGCTTAACGTTATATTTTATATTTTTTTTATTCGCATTAATAAATGCTGTGCTCCACAAACGTATATAAAATTACTATGTATGATGTAAAATGAATGGAATTATAACAACAAGAAAATATAGCAAATAGAAAGAAAGGAAAAAAAATTGTGCGAATGGATAGTTAATTGAATACTTCTCCTTTTGCCAAATATGAGAAAAGCTAAAGACGAAAATATAACCAGCTGAAAGAAATTGATAAATTCATATCAAAGATGTTAACAAAGAAGTTAGTTTCTATTATTTCAAATTGTTTTCAGCGCTATATCCAAAGTATCACGTCTTTTGGTCAAGTAGACCTGTGAAGAAAATGTACTTCTTTAAGAAAATTTAAATTTTAAAGAATAGATATTTTTCAAGAAAAGGTTTTTTTAAGAGGTCGCGGAAATTATTTTATCCAAAAATGCGTTTATGTAAAAGAACTGTTATTTATTTTTTCTCCGATGGTTTATTTTCACAAAACCGAAAGAGTTTGGCACTCAGAAAAAAGTTATTCGCACTGAAATTAAAAGTTGACCCAATAAAAGTGCACGATTTAATTTTAAAATAAAACGCATTTTTTTGAGCGAGTGATGATACGAGGGCGGTCCCAGAACAACTCGACTTGACAAAGAAAACATAACAAAATTGGGTAAAATTTTTCTTTATTTTTCAAAATAAACTCTTTTTTGCTCGATCTACTTTTCCCAGTGATATTCAATAGTTTCCATACCGTGTTTATAGCAAGAACTGTGTAGCTCCTTAAAATAGCCAGCAACCGCAGACTTCCCACCTTCTTTGTTGACAGATCTTTTACTAATTGAGGCAAAATTCTTAAATCTAAAAAAATTAGCTTTTTAATTTTTTTCATTATTGTTCTATCCAGGGAATGAAAATAAAATAGATTTTGATATATTTTAACAAAAAAAGCATATCAAAAAATGTCAGAATACTGATTCAAGTATACAATTTTTATTCTTGCAATTAGGTGTTCAGTAAATGTTTTGCTTACAATTTTGATTTTTGTTTATTAGATTGGAAATAAAAATTAATTTTTTTATTATTATTTCGATCAGAAATAAAAGTACTTCTTAATTTAATATTTTTCGTGAAGAAATGAAAGAAATTTTTACTTCAATTTTTTACGCTTTTTCCTGTTTATAATTTGTGAATATTTAAAACTTTTTGAATCTCAAATTTGGTTCTTTTTGTTCAACTTCCCCAAATTAGAGTCAAAAATAATGCTTGTTGATTATTTTTTATATTTTAAAATTATTCTTTATTTTTTTAATTTTGCGTTTTGAAATGTTAAATAAAGTTGAAAAGAGAAATAATCCGTCATATGAGGATATATGCAGTAATGAAAAAACGAATAATCGTACAAAAATCCCATTTCAAATTTATCGATAAATTCTCTAAATGTTACCGATAATTCATAAATAACAAAGATTTCCAGATTTTTTCTAAAAAAAATTATTTATTGAAATTAAGTGTCAAAAAGTCTGAACTTCATTTTTTATCTATCTTATCTATTCTTTATTGAAAACGCAGATGATATTATAGATGTTTTAAAGGAAATAAAAGAAATTCACACTGAGAAATACAAGTGAAACTAAAGTCTTATCTCGGAGGTCTACAAAGACTACAAAAAGAATGTTAAATAAATAAAATAATGAAGACGTGAAAGCTCATGGTAAATATTTAGAATTCGTGTAACCAACAAGTATTTGTTTTTGCAGTCATAACGTTATTTAAGAAGATAAATTAATGAAACAAAATGTAATAAAAAAATTTCAATTAAATTTGTATTGTTTGTTTCTTATCTCTATAAATTAATATGGGAAGGAAAATTTTTTCATCCCTTTTTAAGCGTAACAAGCAGATTCCAGCCCTCGAAATTCGAGTGCAATTTCTAAGCAACTTTATTTTTCAACTTGCGAATTCACAAACCAACATTTTTTTGGTTTATTATTATTGTAAATGAATTTTCTCAAAACAAAGGACAAAATTTAAAAATCTGGAAATCTGGAAAACAGTTAAAAATTAATACATTTCAAATAATATGCATTTGGTCAAAATCGGGATAAAACGGTAGAACAAAACATCGGTCACAAGAAATCGCCAAACCTATTAATATAAGCATAATGAGGGCACGGACGAGTAGAAAATTGGTATAGTTATTGTTCATACGGAGGAGAAGTGCAAATTTTAAAATTTATATATAATATGTGTTAAAAATAATTATATGAAATAAAATAGCGCTGTCTTCAAATTTTTTTCCAATATTTCTCTTACATTACAAAAATTATTATCTTTCTTTCATTATATATACATGATCTTAAGCCGAACAATAAATAACTAATTATTCAAATACATATCAACAATACATAACAATAACATACAACACATGAGTTATAATGCATTTGTGTAGTCTGTTACGATCTTACATGCCATTACAGTTCCATCTAGAGGACAATGGCAAAAACAAAGAGCTGTTCACATTACAAGACTTGTAATTGATCTGAAAGAGAAAGCTAAAAATTGGAAAAACTTAGCTTGTTCGTACAAACTCTCGTATATAAAAAAAAACATTTCTCATGTTCTTTTCTTTCAAATGTTGAGTTTGAATAGTTGATAAAGCATGAGTTGAAGTAATAGGCAAAAGGATGCTGAAGATGAACAAGTCGCTTTGTTCGAAAGTACCTACTCCATCTAGCGCTGTCTTCAAATTTTTTTCCAATATTTCTCTTACATTACAAAAATTATTATCTTTCTTTCACTAGAAAAATATATACATGATCTTAAACCAAACAATAAATAACTAAATTTTAATAATAAATAATTTTATAAGAGCCTAAAGGTTTGCTAATCAATTTTAGCCTATTCCCAATTAATCGAATTTCATTATAATTGCGTATCACATACCCTATGTTGAATTGTGATTAGCATACCTTTATGCTCTTATAAAATTATTTAATTCTCATAAATTTTTTTATATATATAGTATAAAAAAACATTTGGAAGAAAAAAAATTTAAAGAAAAAATAAAATTTCTTATATTTTGCACTGGAATTTCGATATTAATCGTTAAACGATATTTCTTCTAATGGAGTTATTTGGCTTATCTTTTTTTTTCTTATGTTGATTAATGTAAATAAAATACTGTATTTAAATAAAATTAAAAAAGCACCATATTATTCCAAAACAAATACAATATATACATAATTAAAAAAAAACTTACGGTAACAGGAATATAATTTTATTACATTCAAATAAATTTACATACGAGGGCGGCCCAGAGGAACCAGGCCTGACGTATAGATGGCGGCATTAATTTGAAAAAATTTACTTTGACAAAATGTGGCATCTTTATAAAACATATGTTTTAAGTTTCAAGACGTCGCGTTGTTTAGTATTGTTTTGAAGCTATCAAATTTGCAAATATGGAAAAAATTTGTTACCGTTATGTTTTTCAATACTTTCGTTTGTATGGTCTCAGTCCAACCAATATTAAAGCCAAGCTAGATTCTACTCTGGGGAGTCTGCTCCTTTTTAAATGAGGTCGTATGAGCTGCCAAGATAAACACCGTAGTAGGCGACCAATTGAGGTGGCCACGTCGGAAACGATTAACAAAATCAATAAAATGGTATTGAATGATCGTCACTGAAGGTGCATGAGCTAGCTGAAATGATGTGCATCACATATTGACCGAAAATTTGGAGATGAGAAAGCTGTCCACAAGATGAGTGCGCGTTTACTCGCAATCGAGTCCCAAAATGGCGAAGAAAGTTCCATGTACAGGCAAGGTTATGGCCTCTATTTTTTGGGATACGCGTGGAATAATTTTTATTGATTGTCTTCATAAAGGAAAAACAATCAATGGCAAGTATTATGCTAATTTATTTATTTCAGCGTTTAAGTGTTGAAATTATCTAAGGAAAGGTACCTATTTTAATAAAAGGTACTTTTTAACAAGAGTTACTTTAAAAGAGAAGATGCTTTTAAAGAAAATTTATTATTGGTGAAAAAGTATTTGTTAAAGTAAAATTATTTTTTTTTAGAAAAAGTACTTTCTAAAATAATATAAATGTTTAAGAAAATGTACTTTTTTAGAAAAGGTACTTTTTTAAGAAAATTTAATTTTTAAGAGAAGGTACTTTAATAAGAAAACTTATTTTCTAAGAAAATTTACATTTCATAAAAATGTACCTTCCTAAGGAGAGGTACTTTTTTAACAAAATGTACGTACAAATTTAAGAAAAGTTATTTTTTAAGATATGGCACTTTTTAAGAGAAAGTATTTTAAAAAAAATTCAGAAAGTAACCTTTTAAGAGAAGATATTTTTAAAGAAAATTTATTACTTTAAGAAAATGTACTATTTAGGAAAGTATACCTTTTTAAGGAGGTGTGATTTTTTTTAGTAAAAGTTACTTTTTCATTATTTGTGATAAATAATGAAATATTCGGTTTCTTGGAGAAAATGCTTACCGATTTCGCAGCTTTCTTATGGTCAAAAACTCCGATCAGCAACTCCATATAATTATATAATTTTATTACCCAAGAAACAGTATTCCGGGATACCCCTACTTGGTAGCAATTGTTTTATATGGATATTAATTTAAAATTTTTAACAAACGTTCGCGTAATATTGAAACAGGGTAAAAATCACATTAAGAAAACACAAGATAGTATTGGTCAGCTAAATTTAACAATTGTAGCGCTGCAAAAATGTGGAAAGTCCTTATAAATCTACGCCGAAATAAAAAAATTTTTATTTCGATCAATGTGATCCAGAAATTTTAAATAACTACTTTCTTACCACACAAAATTTTTCTGTTGATGTAGTTTACCTTTAGTTGCATTAATCGAGCAGAACTTTCTTATTCAATTTCACTAGTACAACCAAATGCGTTAGGTTCAGATGGGATCCCATTTAAATTTGTTATGGTAATATTCCCCATATATTGAAAAATATCTTCTCTTTATTTTTAACGCCATTCTTACAACTTCTCATTTCCCTGACTTATGGAAAACGTCAAGAATGAAGCCTGTAAAGAAGAAAGGTGGTCCCTCAAGGACAACCTTTAAGATCTATTTTTTTTTACTTAGTTTAGTTTTACTTAGAAAAAGTACATTTTTAAGATAATAGAAATTTTTAGAAAAGCTACTTTTTTTAAAAAGGTACCTTTTTAGAAGAGATACTTTTTTTAAAAAAGGTAATTTTTTAGAGAAGGTACCTTTTGATGTACTTTTTAACAGAAGGTACTTATATCAGAATTTTTTTTTTAAAGTAAATTACTTTTTAAAGAAAATGTACCTTCCTATGAAGAGATACTTTTCTAACAAAAGCTACTTTTTGAGCAAAAGGCACTTTAAAAAAAAAAGTGCTTTTTTAAGAGAATTTAGCTTTTAAGGAATGCTAGTTGTTTCACAAAGGGTACTTCTTAAAGACAAGTTACTTTTTGAAGAAAGGATTCTTTTTTAAGATAACAAATTTTTAAGAAAAAGTACTTTCTTAAGAAAATTTACAATTTAAGGACAGGTATTTTTTTTAATATGGGTAGTTTTTTTTTAAATTATACTTTTTAACAAAATTTATTTTTTAAGACAATTTAATTTTTTTATGAAATGGTTCCTTTTTTAAAAAATTAATTAAAAAAGAGTAATTTTTATAAAGGTATTTTTTAAAAAATATTTTTTTAATTAGTCATTTATTGTTCGGTTTAAGATCATGTATATATTTTCCAATGAAAGAAAGATAATAATTTTTGTAATGTAAGAGATATGTTGGAAAAAAAATTGAAGACAGCGCTAGATGGAGTAGCTACTTTCGAACAAAGCGACTTGTTCATCTTCAGCATCCTTCTGCCTATTACTTCAACTCATGCTTAATCAAATATTTAATTCAACATTTGAAAGAAAAGAAGATGAGAAATGTTTTTCTTTTTATATACGAGACTTTGTACGAACAAGCTGAGCTTTTCCAATTTATAGCTTTCTCTACATTAAAATAGCCAGATCAATTACAAGTCTTGTAATGTGAACAGCTCTTTGTTTTTGCCATTGTCCTCTAGATGGAACTGTAATGGCATGTGAAATCTTAACAGATTACACAAATGCATTTTACCTCATGTGTTGTATGTAATTGTTATGTATTGTTGATCTGTATTGGAACAATTAGTCATTTATTGTTCGGTTTAAGATCATGTATATATTTTCCAATGAAAGAAAGATAATAATTTTTGTAATGTAAGAGATATATTGGAAAAAAATTTAAGACAGCGCTAGATGGAGTAGCTACTTTCGAACAAAGCGACTTGTTCATCTTCAGCATCCTTCTGCCTATTACTTCAACTCATGCTTAATCAACTATTTAACTCAACATTTGAAAGAAAAAAAAACGTGAGAAATGTTTTTCTTTTTATATACGAGAGTTTGTACGAACAAGCTGAGCTTTTCCAATTTATAGCTTTCTCTACATTAACATAGCCAGATCAATTACAAGTCTTGTAATGTGAACAGATCTTTGTTTTTGCCATTGTCCTCTAGATGGAACTGTATCTCTTACATTACAAAAATTATTATCTTTCTTTCATTGGAAAATATATACATGATCTTAAACCGAACAACAACAATACATAACAATTACAAAAATATTTTTTTCTGATAAAGGGTACTTTTTTGAGAGAATGTACTGTTTTGAAAGATGGTACATACTTTTGTGGAAAAAATTTACTAAAAAAAGATGAATATTAAAGAAAAGGTACTTTTTAAAACTAGGTAATTTTTTAATAAAATTTACTTTTTTTAGGTAATGGTACTTGCTAGAAAATGTATTTTTTATGACAGAGTTACTCAGTCAATGAGTGAGTTCCCAGCTTTCCATTATGCATTCTTTTAATATGCAACATTATTGTAAAGGTAGTACGAACAAAAATATATTTTAAAGCCGCTGATACTTTATTGAAGAAATATACCTGCCATGAGTAAATATATCCCTTTTGCTTTCAATGTCAATAATATGCTAATGATGTTAATTAAAAATATATTATAACATCATTATTAAAATTTTATGGTACTGACTGACTGTAAACCAAAATTAACCAACTATTTAAATATAAATTAGACTGACCAAAAATAAAGAGCTTAAGTGCGACATGGTAAAAAAAAATAATTTCTTTCTTTTTTTAAGTTAAAGCAAAATTTTTCAGTTACCTAATCGTAGGAGCTTAATTATGTTCTTGTCACAGCAGTTTGATATTATTTTTCCTTCTCTTAATAGGAGACGTGGTTGGTGAAAATGTCAAGAACGCCAAAAAAAAACTGTGTAATAAAGAAAACATGTCAATATTCATTATAACTAAATGCTAAATGAATGGTTGACGGCACAAAAAAAAACAAAACAATTTTAAATATCAGGATAACGAAGAATTTTGTATTATACTGGTTCATTGTTAGCAAAAATTATCAAATAATAAATTAAGTTAAAAACATAATGATATACCAACATACATAGTATTAATAAGCTGATGTGCTATTACAAAAATTTACAATCTGCCTGACCATCATCTTATAATATTTGCATAATCACATGTTTTTGTTTCACCCGCCATTGTCTTGTCATTTTCATTAGAATGTTGTCATTTTATATATAAAAGGACTTATTTTTTAGCCAAATATGAGGGTATTAGGTAAATGAAAATATTGTTTTAAAAATTCTTTACAACAGTCGTGACATCTTGATAAGGTGATGCCGTGAATTATTTAATATTACCCAGCAATAAACTTATTAGCAAAATCTAGTATAACAGGGATGGGTGTTAAGTTCGGCTATGCTGAATCTCTGATATCACCCACTTGGTATGTACGTTTGCATTAATATCTGGAGTTATTGCACTATTTATAACAAATTTAAACAAACTATTTGAAAAATTAAGCAAAATTATTATAATAAACAGATTTTTAACATTTTTAGAGCGGTCTCTATATCTTAAATTGTATTCTGGCACAATGACGCCTGATTTACCCCATTTTAATTCTGAACCTGATTGAACTAATGAACAACAATATTATACTAAGCTTACCGAGGTAAATTGTTTATATTGTGAATGAGCGCCATTTCAACAAACAGATGGCCTTCGCTATACCGACTGGAGTTGTTATAAGGACCGAGAATTAATATACTTTATGGGGTAGCAAATGCATTCTTCGATGTGTTGCACAGGACAAATAGATATATATCGTCTGCAAAGTGTTGTGGATGGTATAATTACCACTTTTTTTCACTGTCTTTTTACTGGAATTTTATTATTATTAAATGAATTGAGGTTTATTGAAAAAGTGAAAACGAAAAGTACAATACTAATCTATAATATTATTAGGCTAGGCGATTTTTGTGACCGATGTTTTGTTCTACCGTTTTATCCCGATTTTGACCAAACGTATATTATTTGAAAGGTATTTCTTTTTAGCCGTTTTGCATATTTACAGATTTTTAAATTTTTTCCTTTATTTTGAGTAAATTGCATTTAAAGTTGCTACTAACACATACATAAAACTATACAATGCTATGTGCGTGTTTATTAAATTTGTTAATGTGTTTGTAATAAAAATGAGTTTGTGTTTTGTATTGATTTGTAAATTGACTATAATTGGTTAGCATACCTTTAGGGTCTTTATTTAATGAAAAAATAAAATTTCCTAGAATTTGCACTCCAATTTCGGCTAGTTATTATTAAAACTACAAATACATTGAACACTTGATAAATTATATTAAAGTATATACTAGAGGACCCCTGCTGCTCCGCAGCATTATATTTTATTATATTAATTTTTATAATATAATACCAAAATTTGCCAAGAGAAATTAACGAACAGTAATGCCAAAATATGCCAAGAGAAGTTAACGTACAGTAAAAGTAAAGTTGATTATCCACGCATAATTTTCCTCAAACCCAACGAATTTGCCAAGAGAAGTTAACGTACAGTAATGCCAAAATATGCCAAGATAAGTTAACGTACAGTAAAAGTAAAGTTGATTCTCAACGCATAACTTTCCTCAAACCCAACGAATTTTAGCAGTTAATAGCTCAAAAGAAGGAGCTTCATCCACTGAGTATTCTTAGACCTATGTCAACAGCCTACGTTTATTAGAACTCTAGTTATAGAGGTTTGAGAGAAGAAAAATATTGAAAAAAATCTTGAATGCAAAGTTTATGCATAAATTCTTTTAATATATAAGATGACTTCAAGTCTAGTGGGGGTGTTGGACTGAAGACTCTCAGACCAAGGTTGTAACGGCATTCTTGAAACTTCCCAGTAGATAGCGCTTTAGTGAGATTGTCTGCTACCATGTTCTCTGTGCCAACATGAATAATTTGTACACAATTCTTGTGAACTAAATCACGAACAAAATGATGACGAATATTAATATGTTTTGATCGAGCGTTATATACGTTGTTGTGGGCTAAATCAATAGCACTCTTGTTGTCAGAATATAGTGCCCATCTCCTTTACCATAGATTTCTTTATATAATGACTTTAGCCAGATTACTTATTGACAAGCTGCTGACATACTCATACATATATTCAGCCCCAGTTGTTGAAAGTGCCACGTTAGTTTGTCTTTTTGAGTTCCAAAGAGCCTTGGAATAAAAATATGTAGCCTGTAGAAGAACGCCTGCTATCTAAATCGTTCGCCCAATCAGCATAAGCGAACCCATTAATTTCATCATCTGGCTGTCTGCAAAATTCGAATTTGTAATTAAGGGTATTCTTTAAATACCTGAACGCACGCTTAACTGCAACCCAATGTGCCTTTCCAGGATTTTTATTAAATCCGGATAATGCCCCCACTGCATACGAATTATCTGGTCGACTTATTTGTGCACCATACAAAAGACTTCCAACGGCTTCTTGATATGGAATATTCTTCATTTCATTAATTTCGTCTTCATTACTTGGTGATAACTCAAAAGACAATATTTGAGTACTTACACCTTTGCATTCTATCATATTAAATCTTTTGATTATATCTTGTAAATATAACTCTAGATCAATCCACAGTTTGCCAGCTTTTCTATCGCGTGTTATTTTCATACCTAGAATGAAATTTGCATTACCTATATCTTTCATCTTAAAATTCGACATTAAAAATGATTTAATCTTATTTTTCATGGACGAATTATTAGACAATATCAGTATATTATCAACATATATTGCTATGTATACTCCTGTTTCCCCTTCTACATAGTAATATATGCAGGATCGGTTTTGGATTGATTCATACTAAATCCAATTAAAGTTTTGTACAATTTTTAATACCAGCATCGACTTGCCAGATTCCGACCATACAAAGATTTCTTCAGCCTACATACTTTACCATCTTTATTTGGAAAACCTTCAGGAAAATGCATATAAATGTCTTTCTTCACTCAATTCACTTTGTAAGAAGGCTGTAACCACATCCATTTAATCAATATCTAAATCATGTTTCACACCAAGTTCCAGTAATAATCGAATTAATGAATATCTTGCAACCGGGGAGAATGTCTCTTCATAATCAATTCCTTTCTTTTGAGAATACCCTTTTATAACTAAACGGGCCTTGTACCTTTCAGTTTTTCCTGATGAATCGCGTTTTGTCTTGAAATACCACTTATTGGATATTGGTTTTTTATCCTTTGGTAAATCACAAACTACCCACGTATCATTATCAAGCATAGCATTGTATCCTCTTTCATTGCATTTTCCCACAATTGAGCTTGAACACTATTCATGGCATCTTTAAACGTATTAGGTTCACTTAAATGAAAATTCATCGTAACGTTTGCATAACGATAGGGTAATTTCCGAACTCTAGTAGATCTTCTTAATTCTTCAGTAGGTGATGTAATTTTTAAATGAATCCATAACATTTGCAACCCTTCTCAATAAGTTAATAGGAGAATCACTCAAGGAATCAGCAGGTGTATTTCTACCACTCGAATCAGGAGCTTCAAAAGTATCATCTTCTGAGAAATACATAACCGAATCTGAATCATCATGGTCATTGACTTGATTATTACTTTCAACAATTTTACTATCAATTGATTCTTCTTTAAACGGAATATAGAAAACATTATTATTATTTGTATCAACAACATAATCAAAAAATTTGTCCTCCAGAAATACAGCATTTCTTCTAACTGTAACCTCTTTTGTTTTTGTAACAAAGAATCTATACGCTTTAGATGTATCACAATAACCAACAAATAGCAATTCTTTACCTCTAGCATCGAAGTTTCTATGCTTCTCCTTTGGAATTTGCACTATAGCCATACAACCAAAAATTTTCAAATGTTTCAATGTAGGTTTACGTCCTGATCAAGCCTCTTCAGGTGTTAAGTCTTTATGACCTTTACATGGTAAACGATTCACTAAATACATGGCTGTGTTAACTGCTTCCGCCCAATATTGTTTACTTAAATGAGCTTGAATTAATAAGCACCTAGCTTTTTCAATGATTGTCCGGTTCATTCTTTTGGCTAAACCATTCTACTCTAAACCATTCTATGGAGCAGTTGTTTGGTGTATAATACCAGAAGAAATCATAATCTCATACATTTTTCGATTACAAAACTCGGTACCATTATCAGTTCGAAAAACTTTTATCTTTAGACGACACTGATTCTCGACGAGATTCTTAAACTATTCAAATTTTCCAGCAACTTGATTCTTAGATTTTAGAAAAAATCCAAACACTTTCCTACTATAGTCATCTACGAAAACCAGAAAATAGCGAGAACCGTTGAATGAATTTTCTTCCATTGGACCACATAAGTCGGAATGAACAATGTCCAAACACTCTTTAGCTCTAGCGCCGACATCTTTGAAGGATAAACGGGCTATTTTTCCTTTAAGACATACCGAGCAGTTATCTTTTTTTATGCAAATAGTATCTATACCGTGAACCATATTAGCGACTTTTCTTAAATTTTCATTACATGGTTGACCAAGCCTTAAATGCCATATATCACAATCAAAATTCTTTGCAACATAATTTCTCATGTTTATTTTATTTAATTAGAACATATTATCTACTAACAAACCAGTTGCAATTATCTCATTACCTGCATTAATGACTTTGAATCCGTGAACATCAAAATGTATCTTGTGTCCATTTTTGACAATTTTTTCAGATTTTTTCACTCAAAACAATGTCACTAACAATATTTTCATCAATTGACATCTGCATATCAATATTACCCCTAGAATTTCCTTTCATATTTGAATTATTTGCTGTCACAATTGTAAATTACGCACAACTCTTTAAATTGTCAAATAACGCTTTATTGTCGCACATGTGGGACGTTTCTCCCGAATCAAAGTACCAATCATCACCTAATGATGAATTCATAGCCGAAAACGCTGTTAAGGTTTTCTTTACACAACTATTACCATTATTCCGATTCTTAGGGCAATTCAGTTTAATGTGATCATATTCACGACAACCATAACATTGAGTTTTCTTGACGTATTTCTTATTTTGAAGCTTTATTACATGTGGCTTACCAACAAGAGCTGAAGATTTTTTTTTTCAGGGCTTTCATATCGTGCAGGAGTTTTATTTTGACATAATCACCAGATATTTGCACACCGGAACTTTCGATCCCCATTATCATTGGTTGATAATAATCTGAAAGACCCGCTAACATCAATGTTCCAATCCATTTATCAGAAACTTTCATGCCAACACTTAAAAGCTTATTTGTTGTCCCAGTTATCACGGCCCTTTAACTGTTTTGCGGCAAACCAGAAATTGACATATTCACAAAAATTCTTTTATTTTTTTTTTTTTTTTTAATTACAATTTTATCAACGAGCTCTGGGCCCATAGCTTAATGTATTGAGGTTTATGGAAAAAGTAAAAACGAAAAGTACAATATTAATTGTTACTAAAACTATAAGTACATTAAACACCTGATAAATTATGTTAAAGTATATTTGACTTCAAGTCTTCAGTCCAACATTATTGTTATATTGGTTTGTTCTTATATTTTTAACTTTTAACTCAAAAAAGTACCTTTTGTTAAAAAATCCTTTTGTTAAGAAAGAACCTTTTGTTGAAAAGTACTTTTTGTTAAAAAGTTTATTTGTTAAAAAGTACCTTGTATTAAAAATTAACTTTTGTGAAATAATTAGTATTTGTTAAGAAAGTACCATTTTTTTTTTAAATACATTTTCTTAAAAAGTATGTTTCTAAAAAAAACATTTTTTTAAATTCCCCTTGTTTTAAAAAGTACCTCCTCTTAAAAAGGTAACAAAGGTGCCTTTTCTGAAAGTGCATTTTCTTAAACAATACCTTTTGGGCTAAAAATAACTATTTTTAAAGTATGATATCTTAAAAACTACCTTTTGTCAAAAACTGCCTTTACTTAAAAAATATCTTTTGTTAAGAAAAATTATCTTTTATAAAAAAGTAAATTTTTTTAAACAAATACATTTATTTAAAAAGGTTCTTTTACTTAAAAAAGTACATTTGTCTAAAAAATAATATTTTCTTTAAAAAGAACTTTTTGTTAAAAAAAAGCGTAGTTTCTTAAATAGCATCTTTTCTTAAAAAATGTCCCTTTCTTAAAAAGTACCTTTTTCTAAAACAGCAACTTCTCTCAAAAAAGTATATTTACTTCAAAAAAAATTTATTCTCGAAATAGTGCCTTTTCTTGAAAAAGTATAATATTTAAAAAAGTTCCTTATGCTAAAAAATAACTGTTTCTAATAAAGTATCATTTCTTTAAAAACTTTTTCTGAAATAGGAAGATTTCTTGTAGAATCTTTTCTAAACTTTTTACATTTTCATAAAAAAGTTGCTTTTCTTTAAATGTACTTATTCTATAAAAGTAAATTTACCCAAAAAGTACCCTTTCTTAAAAAAGTGTAATTTTTAATAAAGTTACTTCTTTTAAGAAGTATATTTTCCTTAAAGCATATATTTCTTAGAAAACTAACTTTTTTGAAAAAAGTGGCATTTCTTTAAAAAACCTTTTCTTAAAAAAATCCCTTTCCTTAAATAAGAACCTATTCTAAAATATGTGCATCTCCCATAAAAAACTTTTGATCAAAAATATCTTTTATTAAAAAAGTACAAAATAGAATTCTTTAATAAGTACATATTCTTAAAAAGTTAATTTTCTTGAAACATACCTTTTCTTAAAAACTAGCTTTTGTTAAGAAAAAATTCAAAAAATACCCTTTCTTACTAAAGTACCTTTTGTTATAATAGTGCCTTTTGTTACAATAGTATCTTATCTTTAAAAAGTATATTTTTTAAATAATACCTTTTCTTAGAAAAGAAATTTTCTTCAAAAGTTCCTTTGCCTTCAAAAAGTACCTTTTTCTTAAAAGTTTAATTTTTTCCTAACAGAGTACATTTTCTTAAAAAAGTACCGTTTCTAAGTACCTTTTCTTTCAAATGTATATTTTCTCTAAGCAAAGTACGTTTTCTAAAAACATACTTGAAAAAGTACTTTTTCTTAAAAATGAAGACTTTCTAAAAAAATGTAAATTTTCTTAAAAAATTAACTTTTCTAAAAAAATGTACTATTTCTGAAAAAGAACGTCTTGTTAATAAGGTACCTTATTGGAAAAATATATTTTGTCTTTTTTAATGCTAATTTGTATATGTATTTTAAAACCATAATGCATATGTTCCCGGAATAGATTAACCCAAAGTAACTTAAATTTTTAAAATAAATTATGTTGTCTACACCATTTTTTTCTCTCTCTAATTTGTAATATGAGATGCCATATTGATGTTAATAAATTTAGTATTTCTAATAATAGCTTCTAACAAGAGAAATATTTATTAAAAAAAAAGGCTGCAAAATAAATGAAAAGAAAATGAATTGTACGACATTTGAAGGTTTTTTGCAAAAAAAAAATGTGAAAAAATAAATGAAATGTTCTGTTACACTAACATACATTTGTGAATATAAATGTGTGAGTCAGATGGCGTGTTTTAGTTGGCATATATTTTTTGTTTGTATTTGTGTGAATGACATTTCTATACCAGGCTAACATCAAAATTAGCAGCCACATAAAAAAACATTTATGTCTTCAAATTCCAATATGTCAACAAATACACACAACAACACTCGCAAATCCATAGAAAAACACGCACACCAAAAACAGAAGTTTAACATGACAGCAAGTGACAGCATATGTATAACACGAACAAACGAACACAAATTCACATCCACACACAAATATATTAAACATTCATACAACTGCGTAGATTTCTAATTTCCTCTTAGTATTTGTTATTTATATGTATGTATATTGTTTATGGCTGTGTCAGTGCATTTTGTGTACTGACTACTGGAATCTTTATTATTTTAAACCACATTACAATTTTGCTGGTTTCCTTAATAATTTAAGTTGTATATTCATATTGGGGAGCATCCATTTATAATCCATTATAAATGGGAAATTTGGTGAAATTACATATTACTTAGCTAACTTTTATAATTTCAGAAATGTGGTGGCCTTAGAAGCCATATTTCAGCAACTGCTTAAGCTAAAGGTTCAAACATTATCAAAATCAGAGAGGGTGATTGCTTCGAAAATATATCTTGATTTAGTAAAATAAAACAAGTTTGTTAGTTTATCAAATTTAAAAGTCTATCTTTTCGTTGGTTAAAACTGGAAGTTCCCCATAGACCTTTATTTGTCACTTAACTAAACTGTTGACATAAAAGAATTTTTAATTTTCTAAGAAAATATACTGAAACTATTCATTATTATGCGCATTTTTGAACATATGGTATTTTTTCAATTAGAAAATTTTACTATTATGATTTCTTGTCCCAAAATAAAGGCATTTAAAAGCGAAGATAAAACTGAAAAGGAAAAATTTATGGCTACATCATAGAACAATAACAACAACAACATTTGCTATATATATATATATAACAACATTTGCTACCATTGTGGTATATTTTATTGCTCTGAATATGTCAACACAATATGTTTTATACGCATTTTAAGCAACACACCATCAGAACATTATAGATATGTACCACCACCATCGCTATCACCATCAAATACATCAGCAAACATGTAAATTATGCAACATGCAGCAAAACTAAAATTTCACATAAAATTATGCATGATTTCTTATTAGTTTGTATAAATTTGTTTTCTTTTGGTTTTTGTTTTTTTTTTAACTTCATTTTAACCCTTTAGTGCTGGCAGGTAAAAAAACTAAAATAAATTTTTATTCTATATCATAGGAAAGATTTGGAGGGTTATGATTCTTTTTTTAAATTCAAACAATTGTCAATATTTAAATCTTAATCAACAACTTGAATGATGAAAAATAACAAAATCTTCTTTTTTATATAAAAAAAATTAATAATAAAAAATATTTCTTATAATTAAATATTTTTGGATACAAAAAATAAATAATAATTAAACATATAAAAAAAATTGCCAGTTAAATTTAAAATTAAAAAAGAATTACTTTCATAAAATATTTATTTTGGAATAAAAAAAATTTGATAAAAATTTCATCAATTGAATGTAAATAAAAAGATAATTTTTTTATAAAAAAGATTGATTTTTAAAATTAACAACCATTTAGAAATTTTAATTAAATTAATTAAAAATTAAAAATTATGAGAAAAACATTATTGCGAAAAATAAAATAAATTAATTATATAAAAATAAATTAAAATTAAATTAATTCAATTGTTTTTTTAATATTTCTTTTTATTTGCAATCTATATATATGTAGTCACAAGCGATAACCGCCTACGTCGACTTAAGAACGATCTGAGTTATGTTTGCTATCATATTCTACTAAAAACGCTTTATAATTACGTGAAATCCCCATTTTTCTAACACTGTTATTTAATAAGTTAATAATGAAAACACACTGACCTAAGTCGTAACAAAGCCCCATTACATTTATATAAACAGTTATTTTTCTCGAAAAAACGATTTTCGCGGACTTGAGTTATGTATGCTATTATATTCTAGTAAAAAAATCTTTACATTTACGTGAAATCCCCATTTCTCTAACATTGATTTTTAAAAAGATATTAATAAAAATATTCTGACCTAAGTCGTAATAAAGCCCCATTACATTTATATAAAAAGCTATTTTTCTCGAAAGCATGATTTTCGAGTTACGCGGTTATTGGTTGTGACCACAGATATATTTAACAGCTTGGTTAAATCAGATCAAAAAAATAGTTAACAATTATATATATATTTACAACATAAATATATTAGTTTCTATAGGCCAAATCTAACAAATGTGCACTAGGGTGGTCCAAAAAGAAAATTTGTGAGTTATTGAGCCGCCCCTAGAAATGTGCGAATAGCAAAAAAAGTGAGAAATACAAAGTTTTGGGCCAATCAAAAAACATTTATAGGGTGCTCAACGCGATTGAAAATTTCAAGTGTGTTTATATGGGGAAAATACGGTTTTTTTTCATATTTTAAGAAAACTTCGTTCTATTCAGTATTAAATTATCTTTTCAAAAAGCTATAAAACTTCAAAATCTAATAAAAACTCGCCAAGAAATAGCAAATGCCCCCAGACCACTTTTGTGCCAAAAAAAACTGTAGGTCATGAAATGTGATGAACATTTTTTCAACATTAACAAATTGATTAATGCCATAATTTTCTTTAGTCTGTATACGTATAAGTACTCAGATATGAAGTATTGTTTTATTACCAACTTGTTAACCTATTAAGCATTGCGACCGAAAATGGAAAATTTTGTTGATAAAATTTTGAAAACTCCTTTTTCAAGTTTTGAAAAATTTTCTGCAACAGAATTTAAAAAAATTGATCTAGCTCTTTAAAGTCTTGTTAAACGCATGCTAGAAATTAACTGTGTGAATTTGTGGGTGGGAGAAACATATTATTTTTGCGGATTTCAAGAAAAATGGGATTTTTGCAAAATAATCTGTAAATGTACTATTTCTAAATACTTTGTATCAAAAATTCATCACTTTCCTACTTTTAAATGTTATATTTTATCTTAATAGCCGAGGGTTTCGGAAAAAAATATTATGACCCTTTTGGAATTGGTGTCACATATGAACCCAAGCTAATAATAAAAGACAATTAATTCAAAAATTCGAATATTTTGTAGTGCTGTAGAATTTTTGGATGCGATGCTTAAAATATAATAACCAAATGTGTAGAACTTCCGTTCCTAAAATTAGGGATAAATCCGAGAACGCTAAACCATTATTTGCCAAGGTCAGCTTTGGATTTTAAAATATTTTTAAATAAAAATTACCGAAAACGAGTTTTTCTATTCAACTCGATGCAACCACTATTTCAAATTTAATGAAAATAATTCGGTTATTTTTTATTTGTTTAAGGCTTCAGTGCTCCTGGGATCAAAATAATCCATTGTGATATATCTTTGGTGCAATTATCTGCTTATTGCTCGCGAATATAAATTAAAACAACTTTTAACCAATTTATTATAAAATTATTTTATGTATAAAAACTATCTATATTTTTTTAAATAAAATAAGAAGATCCACAAATGACCCAAAGCTGATAAAAGACAATTTATTCAAAAGAATATGAATTATAAAATTAATTCTAATTATTTTGATGTATTTAAGGATTATTTAGTGTGCGATTTAAATTGTTTTCTATAATCACTTACGACTTGCAATAAGTATTGCTTTTCTTTAATTTTATATTATTACTAGAGGACCCCTACTGCTCCTCAGCATTATATTATATTATATTAATTTTTATAATATAATACCAAAATTTGCCAAGAGAAGTTAACGTACAGTAATGCCAAAATATGCAAAGAGAAGTTAACGTACAGTAAAAGTAAAGTTGATTCTCCACCCATAACTTTCCTCAAACCCAACGAATTCAATCAGTTAATAGCTCAAAAGAAGGAGCTTGATCCACTGAGTGTTCTTATACCTATGTCAACAGCCTATGTTAATTAGAACTCTAGTCATAGAGGTTTGAGAGAAGAAAAATATTGAAAAAAATCTTGAATGCAAAGTTTATTCATAAATTCTTTTAATATATACGAACATTATATTTTACATATATTATTATATTAATTTTAAATATAAATTTAACGTTTTTAAAAAATATTTTTAAATTAAAAAAATATTTTGTTTGTAAAAAAAAATAATTTAAAAAATAAAAAGTAGTAAAAATTAAAAAATTATTAACTAAACCTAAACTAAAAAAAAATTCTAAAAAAAATTTGGTTTGTTCAAAAAAACTTGTATTTAAATGAATTATAATAATTAATTAATTATTTTTAAAAAACTTATTAAAAATAAACATGGAAAGATTAAACTTTTTAAAAAAAATAGTTTTAAATTAAAAAAATATTTTGTTTGTAAAAAAAAATTATTTAAAAAAATAAAAAGGAGTAAAAATTAAAAATTATTAACAAAAACTAAACTAAAAAAAATTTTAAAAAAAATTTTGGTTTATTGAAAAATATTTGTATTTAAATGAATTATAATAATTAATTAATTATTTTTAAAAAACTAATTATTAAAAATAAACATGGAAAGATTAATTAATTAATTTAAATTAATTTTAAAACTAAATTTTCTGAAAAAAAAAAATATTTTAAATAAAAAAAATTGTTGCTTAAATTAATTTTAAAAAAATTCTAAATAAATATTAAAATGAAAAATAAAAACTCTTTTTTTAAAAAAATTTAAATTTATATTAAATCAATTAAATAAAAACTAATAATTTATTAAATTGCTGTCCGATATATTCTAATGGATTATATAATATTATCTTTTGTGTTTTTTTTTTGCTGTTTGATATCTCTCTAGCCGGCCAGTTTGAACTAAAAACATATTCCTGCGAGACCGCAATCACCGAGATGTGAACTGATTCATTTAAGGCTTCTGGCAAAATTTGCACAAAACTTTTTTGTACAAATTGTAAGTAATAAAAAAGAGACCGAAATGCTTTGGAAAAGATAAATTTCTCAATCATTTTGTAAGGTAAAAATAGCCACTCCGAATAGGTGATGGTTTCTAAAGGAAAATCATTCATATAAATATGACTTAGAAATAACAAAATACTAATAAATTGGTCTTTTTAAAGCCAAATTATATACTTCTTAATTTTAAATAAAATTTATTACCAAAATACTGATTTTGTTAATTCATATAAAGGTTAATCATAAATTTTTATATATGGCTCACTACGCTCCGTTTTTTGTTGTTTCTTATCGCATAAGGAATAACAAGAATAACAACAACGAAAACTAATGCATAATATGTCGTGTTATCCTTAAAACATGTGGCTGTATCCCATAATTTTTGGCGTAACCGTATAATGGAGCCGGGTGCTGCTAACAGCTCTTTCTGCGGCAAATAGAAAAAGATCATCATCATGTTTAACAAATTGCATTCTAGTGTTAAGTTTTTCAGTCGTTTTCTTTTTTTCTTTTTTGACTTACACTGAAAAAATATGCGAATATTACATGGCAATAGCACATGTGTTGCTCTATTCGAAATATTAGAAAAACAAAGTATGTTTAATGGGTATGTGTCAAGTAATGAGTTAAACACATTCTATAATGGATGATTTTTTTTGCATCAACATTAGGGTAAAAGTTAGTTTTAACATTTAAAAATAGAGGACAGCCTTACAGATTGTAAAGAGATATAGAGATTATTATATTCCTTTCGATCTTCCTTTATATGTTTAATACCTTTGTTTCTATCGCACCTGGAAAACAGATCTGATATTTGGATACGGGCTTCACAATCACATTTGGTTCATGGCCTACTCTTTGCACTAGTCTGATAACATTTTAGTACACAGAAAAAAAATTAAAAATGCGTATTAAAAGATTCATAAAAGATTATTCCTCATTTTCCTACAAAATTAAATAAAGAAAGCTTACAGTAAAATGGAAGCAAAACAAAGAAATCTGTACATCATAAAAAGATTTACAAAAATTTACTTTACACGACCATATGGTAATGCCATGAAATTATTCAATTTTTGGGTGCTCTTTTTTGGTTGATAGTTCAGTATTTTAATTAAACTGCGTATAATCCTTCATTCAATTTAGTATAATAAAGCAGATATTGCTTTCTTCAGTTTATATATATCTGCTAAATTATTCTTCAAATAACTGTTACCCTTATGCTATACGTTGGCAATTTTCAGCGCATATATCTTTCTTGGGGAAAATTTATTGAAGTCTTTAATGTATTGCCTCTGTCCTGTTGCGCGTTGATACTAAAAGGGATGTTGTTAAGAATTGTGAAGGCCTTATTAATGAAATATTGCAAAGATGAAATATTGTTAAATGCAATTTCTTAAAGTACTGCTGGATGAAACTTTGGTTAATAATAAACCAGGCTACTACGCACACAAATGCATTTGTCATTATCAAGACATAATCTTAAATATTGCTATTCTCTTTAAAAAAAATTTTTGAAAATTTCGTTTTAAAATCTCGTTATTTTTTTAAAAAAATTCCTGTCCAAACAACATTTCGCTGGTTTATTAACAACATTTCCATGTGAAAACAAAAACACAAATAATTTATTTCTATTCCAATAAATCCGACAAAATCATATATTTTATCTATCAACACTATCAAATTCATAACTCATCCATTTAACACATATGAACAGTTAAAAAACACTCATATGTTTCAGAATCCATTAAAAGCTTAAACATTTTATGGATGAATTTAAAAAAAACAAAAAAAAATCACTTGAAAATAAAATACGAACTGCGTAGAATTATATGCAGAAGCACGTAACAAGAACTTTAGAAAAAAAATAGATGAAACAGTTAAAACAGTGTTGCAAGGTAAAACTAACAGTGTTGCTGATTAAAACAGCTACGGAAAAAATATAGTTGATAACAAATCACTAGAATTAAAACCAAAAGCATGGCTGAACATTTTTAACAAAGAGGACCAATTTTTCAATTTCTTTTTTATAGAAGTATTTTAAATACACTAATTGTTATTAAATTCTTTTGCCATGTGTTGTCGATGATATTGAAAAAATAGAATATATTAAATATAAAATATTAAAAGGGTAAACAATTATCGTTTGTAATATGTTATAAGATAACTTTGTTCTTTCAGTTGTAACTAATGCGGCTCTTATTATACCGAAGGATAGAGAAATGTTATTTCTGAGTCAATATGTACCTTTTTATTTTTAATAAAAGAAGTTTTCTTAAAAAAAGAATTTTTTCTTAAAAAGTTGCTTTTCTGAAAAAAGTACCTTTACTTAAAAAAGTACCTTTTCTTAAAAACGTATCTTGTATTAAAAAATATCTTTTCTCGAAAAATACCCTTTCTTAAAAAGGTAACAAAAATAATAGTACCTTTTATCAAAAAAGGAGATTTTCTTACAAAACCACATTTCCTAAAAAGTAAATTTTCTTAAAAAAGCACCTGTTCTTATCCAAGTGGAAAGTACAAAAAATACCAGTTCTTAAACAAATGCCTTTACCAAAAAAGTACCTTTTCTTGGAAAAGTACGTTTTCTTGGAAAAGCATCTTTTCTTGGAAAAGTACCTCCTTCAGAAAGTACCTCCTCTTGGAAAAGTACCTTCTCTTAGAAGAGTACCTTTTCTTAGAAAAGTACCTCCTTCAGAAAGCACCTCCTCTTGAAAAGTACCTTTTCTTGGAAAAGTACCTTTTCTTGAAAAAGTGCCTTTTCTTGGAAAAGTACCCTTCTTGGAAAAAAACTTTTTGTCAAAAAAGTACCTTCCTCACAATAACACATTTGCTTTAAAGCTACCTTTCCTTAAAACAGTAAATTTTCTTAAAAAAGTAGATTTTCATAAAAAAAACCTTCTCTTAATAAATGATTTTTTTAAAAAGTACCTTTCCTTTAAAAAGTAACTTTTCTTAAAAATAACCCTTTCTGAATAAGTAAATTTTATTAAAAATGTACCGCTTCTAAAAAAAGTAAATTTTCGTAAAAAACTACTATTTCTTAAATATGTACCTTTCACTAAAAAGTACATTATCTTAGAAAAGTACTTTTTGTCAAAAAAGTACTTCCTTACAAAAATATCTTGTCTTTAAAAGAACCTTTTGTCAAAAAGTAAATATTCTTAAAAAAGTAAATTTTCATAAAAAAGTACATTTTCTTATAACAGTCAATTTTATAAAAAAAAGCTACATTTTTTTAAAAATGTTAACTTTCTTACAAAAGAAACGTTTCATAAAAAAGGTACATTTTCGTAAAAAAAATACCATTACTTAAACAGCTACCTTTACCTATAGAGTATCTTTTCTTACAAAAGTACTTTTTTTTAAAGTACCTTTTCTTAGAAAAGGATCTCTGTCAAAAAATTACCTTCCTTACAAAAATACCTTGCCTTCAAAAGATTATTTTCTTAAAATAGTACATGTTCTTAAAAAAGTAAATTTTCATAAAAAAAGTACGTTCTCTTAAAAAAAAATATATTTTCTTAAAAAAAGTTCCATTACTTAAAAATTTCCATCTCATAAAAAATAACATTTTCGTAAAAAATCAAAATTTCATAAAAAATTACGCTTTTTTGAAAAAGTTTTTTATGTCCCTTCCTTACAAAAATACCTTTCATTTAAGGTTCCTTTCTTGAAAAATTCCCTTTTCTTATAAAAGCACCTTTTCTTAAAAATATAAAGTTTCTTAAAAAAATACCGCTCCTTAGAAAAGAATCTTTTCCTATAAAAGTAAATTTTCTTACATAAAAGCATTTCCTTAAAAGATTACCTTTTCTTAAAAAAGAACTTTATGAAAAAGAGTATATTTTCTTACAAATACACCCTTTCATAAAAACGTATAATTTCTTAAAAAGTGCCCTTTCTCAAAAAAGTACCGTACAAATGTACTTCCTCTTAAAAAAAAATACTCTTTTTCTTCAAAAAGTTCGTTTAGCAAAAAAAAAGTACAGTTGCTTACAAAAACACCTTTTCATAAAACAATGCCTTTTTTAAAAAGTATGCTTAAAATATAACTTCTCAAAAACATACTTTTTCTTAAAAAAAATAATTTTCCTTGAAAAGTATCCTTTCTAACAAAAGTACTTTTAAAAAAGTACTTTTCCTTTAAAAAGAATCTTTTCTAAAAAAAATATCTTTTTTAAGACAGGCCCTTTTCTTAAACAGCAGCTTTTCTTATAAAATTACTTCTCAATAAAAAAGTATCTTTGCTTCAATGAAATATTACATTTTAAAACAAAAGTACATTCTCCTTAAAATGGCCATATTCTTTAAAAAAAATACATACATATAATAAAGTTTCCTTTTTTCAAAACACATATTCTCCTCAAAAGTACCTTTCCTTAAAAAAATTATTTTTTTCCTCAATAAGTACCTTTTAATTCATATATTTTATCTTTAAAAAAGTAGCACACCACGAAGTTATCAGTTATTAAAAAGTAGTTTCACCTAAAACTTTAAATTTTCTTAAGAAATTACCTTTTCTTAAAAAAGCTAATTTACTCAAAAAAGTACTATTTCTTAAAAAAGAGAAGATAACTTTTTCTAAAAGAGTAATTTTTCTTAAAAAAGTACTCTTTCTTAAGAAATTACGTTTTCCTAAAAAAGTACATTTTCTTAGAAACGTATTCTTTTTAAAAAACTACTTTTTCTTTGTAGAAAGTACCATTTCTCAATACAGAATCTTGTCATAAAAAGAAAATTTTTTCATAAAGTGCCTTTTATTAAAAAAAACTACATTTTTTTATTAAAGGACCTTCTCTTACAAAGCACTTATTTCTAAAAGTACTTTCATAAAAAGGACAGTTTCGTACAAAAATACGTTTGCTTAAAAAAGTACCTGTTCATCAAAAGTTACCTCTTAAATAAGTTAACTTTTTCTTGAAAACCTTTTTTGAAAATAGTACTTTTTCTTAACAAAAGTACCTTTTGTTAAAGAAGTATATTTTCTTAAAGGAATACCATCTCATATAAAGGTAGATGGTCCTGAAAAAGTAAAATATTTTAAAAAGTACCTCAGTTAGAAACTTAGCGTTTCGTAAAAAATTACCTTTTCTCCAAAAATTGCCTTTTTTTTTAAAACGTTTTTTAAAGAATGTTTTCGTATATAAAAAAAATACATTTTCCATATAAAACAAGTAAGGAAGTTATAGTCAGTCTAGATCCACTATAGGATGTCATATATCATGCGTTTAGAGACCCTATCTCTTAGGTTCAACTAATTAGAAACTTGAGTGGCATTATTATCAATTTTCTTGCCTTCGGATATGAAAAAGCTAATTTCGTATGCTATATTTATATGGCGGCTGATCGAAAAATGAACCGATTCTGACCATATTTGGTAAGGTCACTTCCTTTCCAAAAACATAAACAAACCAAATTTGAGAAAAATTTGGGCAATATTTTTTTTATAGATTTAAATGAAGATCGGAAATAATTTCATATGGGGGCTATGACTAAGAATTGACCTATAGGGTATATATTTGGACTACTTCTATAAGAATGTAATAAACATATATAAACCCAATTTACTGAAATCTATATGATAATTTGGATATTATGGCAATGTAAGTCGATCGCATAGGGGTCATTTGTATGGGGACTAGGTTCGAATATGAACCTATTTTCACAAATTTCAACATCGTTCATCCTATAGGCAATATTTGCGACCTGTAGATTGATTACAAGGTTTACATGGACACACAGACAGACGGACGGGCGTACGGACGGGCATCGTTAAATAGACTCAGGAAGTGATTCAGAAAGTAATTCTGAGTCGACCGTTATAATAAAAGATAAATCTAGGTGAAATGTTTTTGGTACTCACAAATATCAGCACAAAGTCATAATAACCTGACCGCATAGTGTTACAGGGTATAAAAAGTAACATATATTACAAAGTATCTTTTCTTTAAATGTTAATTTTCTTAAGATATTAGCTTATTAAAAAATGTACGTTTTCAAAAAGAGTTGTAGCTTTAAAAAACAACAAAACTAAGTATTTTTGGTAATAATAATTTAAAATTTAGCTAAATATTTAATTTTTCTACCTACTCCCAAGGAACTGGTACAGAATATTTTGTGAGATTTTGAAAATAAATTATTTTTGGATATTTAACCTTGCGCCATTTTGATCAAATATTAATAGAAACACATAGAAAACTAAATAAATTATGAAAATATCTTCTTACAGGAGAAGTGTTAATTTTTTAACAAAAAAAATTTTAATTTAGAGACAAGTATAAAAAATTATATGAAACACAAAGTTATTATTTGTAATCTTCAACTAATCTCCATTTTTTCGTAAAATTAAGAACAAATTTTTGGCAATCATCTAGCAGATTTGATTAACAATGTCAGACTCTTTATATTTTAAATCAGAAACCTCAACATTTAGTTAAATGTTTGCTCTTTTCTACAATTCTTTTTTTGCCTGCCTGAAAGCAGTATCGCTTAAATCTTCAACATGTGTCAGTTTCAAATTGACCTTAATCTAAGTGCCTATATTTAGTAGAAATTTATAGGTCTATTAAAATGACATTTATAACAAAGTATTCAAATAAAAAACGACAAAATTATTTACCTTTGCTTAATATATTGATATTCAACCCTTTTTCGTAACAACACTAAATGCCTGTATCAAACCAAAAAAGATGTTTAACTGTTAGAAAGGAAAAGTCACATTAGCTATACAATATATAAAATGTCTCAATCCGTTAAATTTTTTTAGGCATGAAATATTCAAAAGATAAAGGTATTTCAGTTTTTTATTTCTTTTTTTGTTTTTTGTGTTTTGTTAAATGAAAATGAAATAAAAATGTATTTAAGCATCACTTATCCCTATTTGAAATTTTAAAAGGCATTTAAAACAGAAACGTTTACTTTACCAGGTTTACCTTATCATATATTAAATTTAAATAGTTTAAAGACAAACTCAACATTGCTTTAAAATGTTATTTTTAAGATTTTTGCTTTCAACTTATAGATGAAAATATGCAGAAAATTTGCTTTCAACGGCCCGTAAGAGGTTCATAAGAGAACCTAAGCGTTATCATACAAAACCAATATCTTATACCGTACTGGATGGAGCCTTAGGCGACCTTTGAAAAGAAACGTTGATAACAAATTGTTAAGAAAAAAATAAAAAAATGATTTAACATATTTTTAACGATACAAAAATTCAGCCAGTGGTGAGCGTCAATAGTACAGTATTTCTTATGCAAACGAATAATAAAAATTATCTCTTTTCTTGATATAATAATAAAAAACAAGTAAGAAAATTATAGTCGGTCTAGACCGACTATAGGATACCCTATACCATGCGTTTAGAGACCCTACCCCATAGGCCCAACTAACTGGACATAGAAAATAAGCATAAAACAAATTTGAGTGGGATTTTTATAAATTTTTTTGTCTGCAGATATGAAAAAGTTCATATCGGATGCTATATCTATATGGGGACTAGACCCAAAAATGGACCGATCCTGACCATGTTTAGTAAGGTCTCTTATATTTTGCAAAAATATATACAAACAAAATTTGAGAAGAATCAGTGCAATATTTTTGTTTTTTGATAGATTTAAGTGAAGATCGGGAAGCAGCTCTATATGGCATCATTTTTGGACTACTGATTAATGGATGTAATAAACACATACAAACCCAATTTGACTAAGATTTATATGATAATTTGGATCTTATGGCAATTTAAGTCGATTTCATAGGGGTCATTTGTATGGGGGCTAGGTCTGAACATGGACCGATTCTCACCAGTTTCAATAGCGTTCATCCTCTGGCTGATAAAAGCTCATATACCAAATTTCATTAAAATATATTCATATTTGCGACCTGCAGTTTGATTACAAGCTTTACATGGACACACAGACGGACAGACGGACGGACGGACGGATGGACGGACATCGTTAAATCGAATCAGATAGTGATTCTGAATCGATCGGTATAATTAAAGATGGCCAAGGTCAAATATTTTTGGTAGTTACAAACAGCAGCACAAAGTCATTATACTCAAACCACATAGTGGTATCTATATATATAAAATTGAATGTGTGTTTGTTTATTTGTTTGTTTGTTTGTTTGTGTGTACCTTATAGGAGACCAAACCTCTGGACCGATCTTCCTGAAATTTTCACAGCATTTAACTGGGACTCTGGCATGATTAATAGGGTACTTTTTTTTGACCACGCCCACATTTACGCCCACTTTTTTAAAATTATGTAATTGCTCCCATATAGTTTTAACAGATTTACTTCAAATTGTATACACATTATACTCCAGGCGAGGTAGAAATAAACATTTCTTACGCCACGCCCCCTTTCACGCCCCTTTTCACGCCAAATTTTGTTTGAAAGTTTTAAACTTTTTTTTCTCTGTACAAATTTGTTCCTTCCAACGGATTTTTTTATTTGGTAGTATATTGCTCTTAATACTGTTAACGTCGCCATATAACTATGAACCACGCCCATTTCACCGCCCCCTTTTTTTTACTTATACCACTAACAATGTTTGCTATACAAAATAATTTTTTTGTAATATGTATTTATCTAAAGTTTTATACACTTTTTATCTACAGGTAAGGTAGCCATACATTTTTTTATTACCAAGTCCCCCTTTTTCGCCCCATTTTACCTTAAATCATAATTAATCTGCTTTCAATCTATCTATATATATAAAAATGAATGTGTGTTTGTTTGTGCTTTATAGGAGGCCAAACCAAAGAACCGATCTTCCTGAAATTTTCAGAGCGTGTTACTGTGACTCTGGAAGGAATAATATGCTATATAAATTTTTGATTGGACAAAGGGGCGGTGCCACGCCCATATAACCCAAAATTTGAAAAAGTCATATCACGGGAATTTTTTTTACCTACAGCAGTCATATTTGGTACATATGGTATTAGCATGAATAAAAATACATACAAGAAGAAAAGTGGGCGGGACCACGCCCCTTTTTAGAAAAATAAAAAATCGTAATATCTTCTAAACTACTGGAAGGATCGTCATGAAATTTTCACAAAAGGATATTTTTGCGAAATAATAAGACCTTAGATATATAAAGTTGTTAGTGGGCAAAGGGGCGTGGCGTATATATAAAAACGTTGATGCATTTGATTGTAACGAATGATCTCCGGAACCATAAGAGCTGTCGAGGTAGGATTTCCAGCATAGGTTCGGTTCGAGCTCTTCTGTGTTTTTTTTTTAGTTTTAACCCTCTAGCTGGCGTTGGGGTCAAGTTAAAAACAAAAATTTTTACTTTCAGCGCGATTTGACTGCAATTCAGAATGAACGTATGTTTCGTCATAAGAAATTTTTGTATGTATAAATGGACCCGATAGGTGGCGCTGGGTAAAGTTATTTCGAATATTCTTATTTATGGTGTGATTTTAATGAAACTAAGAATGTACATATATGTATGTTAGAAACATTTTTTATTGGACCCGGTAGATGGCGCTGTCGTTCGAAAAATAATGAGTTGTCAAATTTATATAAATTTTAATAAATAAACTCACCAACGTTTTTATATATAAATATTCTAACGAAAAAGAAGGAAAAAGCCGCTACATTATTGCATGGTGGCCGCACAGCTCATTCAGCACTCAAATCACCGTTAAACGTACAAAAAAATGAGAATGCCGTCTGTAATATCAAAAAACATTCCGGTATGGCAAAAGTTCTGCAAAAATGCAGTATTTTTATTTGGGATGAATATACCATGGCTCACAAACATTGTGATTTGATTTGATAAAAGATTTGAAAGGCAATGAAAGATTTTTTGGTGAAGCTCTCATTTTATTATCTGGAGATCTTCGTCACACATTTTATATAGGTATATACAGATTCTAACTAAAATAAAAATTCATTGAGGGCAAAACAACGTTTGCCGGGTCCAGCTAGTAGGGTATAAATACGAATTTTAATACACATCACTGTGTGTAATTTTTAAGTCATGGAAATACAACCATATACGGACACCACTACGTGATAAAAGACCAAAAAAAAAGACCCGTATCTCCCAGTTTTACCCCAAGTCATGCACTTTTTATGGGCTCCCAATGATTTGGGGCCTCGGTGTCATTTTTGCAAAAAAGCGATCATTTTCTCAGGCTCATATCTTACAAACCGTTCGGAATTTTGATTTACTCTCTGTAGCTCTTGTTATAAAGAACAAAAGTTGTGAAAATATAAAATCAAAAAACTTCATCTTCAAGATCAAAATCGCAAAAACTTTGAAATATTAGATTTTTTTTAACTTGTTTCCCCTGTTCAGTTCCATAGGTAGCAAACAGTTCAAAATTCCAGGAAACAATCAACTATAAAAATATACATAAGATCTCAGTAAACAAATTTCTGGAACATATAAACTTCCTAGAAATGATTCTTAACACCGTTTAGGTAGCGCCTAGGTAGCCGCAAAAGTGAAAAATTTCCCGAAAATTTTTTAATTTCATTTGTTTTTTCTTTACTTCAACATTGAGATAATATCTTTTACAAAAATAATAATCTTTTACAAAAATAATAAAAAAAATATTCGTATTATGTTTATAATGTTGATGGCCATGGACTTGCAAATCACACTCTCTTAAGTTGTGGATCCAAATTGTCGTCCGAATCTGACTCTGATTCAGATCTTATGGTGTTCGCAGGCACTTTGCTTCCAGACTGCCCTCCATCAACAGCATTTTCTTCTTCAAATACAGGGCGATCTTGTGACTCCACCAACTCCACAACCAATTGATATTATCTCTGCAATCAATGCGTCGATTTTTTGCTTTTATAGCGTTTTTCCACGGGCATTGTGGTTTGCTGAAACCGTTCTCGTTGCTCATCGGATTCGATAGGGAGTTGTTTGATAAAATCGTCAAAATGAGAATGAAGAAAATGCAGCTTTAATGTCGTCGATGTGACGATTTTCTCAAAATAATACAGCATTTCTGTCACCCATTCTCTTGCTTCCGGTTCCGCGTCTCGATCTCCGCTCAAGACTCTGGTGCATACACGCTGAAGGAAAATCCATGCCATTGAATGATTTTCATCAAGCGATGAATCAAAGTTGCTCTTGAATAGCTTTCTAATGTCAGGGCCATTAAGTATGCCTGTTAAATGAAGACAAAAAATAAAAACAGGAAAGAAAACATTAACATAGTGTGAAAAGTACAATACCAATACCCTTTTGAATTTTGTCATCGCTACGCTTTGGGAAAACGCTTTTCAAATAGTCGAATGCGTTTGGACAATTTACAATGGCCACTTCGATGAATTTTTTAACAAATCCCAATTTTATGCGGAGCGGTGGCAACAAGATGTCTTGAGCATTGTCAAATAAAGGTTCATTCTTCAATCTATGTTGTTTCATTTGTTCCTCCACACTTCCTCTTAGTCTCCACGAATTATATTGGAATTGATTCAGAGGTGGGCGTGAATCTCAATTACAAAGAAAACAAAAGAATTTTGGGTAGCCGCCCTTATCGATGATGACCTTCAAATCACAGCAAATCTTCCATTTATTTTCGTAGTATTCAATTTTTTTCATTTCATCTTTCAATGTTTCATAGCTTTCTTTCATGTTAATATCCATTGCTAGCGGAATGGAAGGTTTTCGATTAGACACATGCAACAACACTGCTTTCAAGCTTGAAACGGAGGCATCAATAAATAATCTCCACTCACTAGCGATGTAGTTCATTCCCACTTTTACCACCAAAGCTTTTATATCGTTGCAGTAAGCGAAAGAATTGTCATAATTTAGAGTGTAGAGGCTCTGAAATTCAGCTTGCCGTTTACGGTACGCTGTAGAGCTAACATTAGCATGTGTGAGTTTTCTTTGCTTTCAAAACGCCATCAAAAACATGACAAGTCGCTGCGATAGTCCCAATATGGCCACAATGAAATCCATTTCCATTTGTGTTATAAGTTGTGGTCCATCTCTTCCCTGTTGGGGCTCATAATCGATACCAAATGGATCTTCATAAGTAACACCACTTGTTCTACTCATTTTTTCAGGTGCAAGCACTGGTAGCGTGGCTGTTTCAGTTGCTTTATAAATTTTGTTCTTCTCAGCATGTCGAATTAGACGACATTTATAATTTACGCATGCATAGCAACTGGTTGCATCATGCTCACCTGGGCGATTAATCCAGTTTACCGGGTTACAACACTTCATGCTATATTTGCCTCCACTCAACCATGCCATGAGATTGTTACAACATTGGTAACACACTGTATTAGGTGTGTAATTTTCACCGGTCAAGTCTACTTTGTCCAAAAACAACTTATATGCTCAATTGAATTCACTAGTTAAACGTTTCTTTTCCTTTTGAAACCTTGTAGAACTTTTTTTCTGACTTGATGACCGCAAACGTAGCAAAATAAAACAATTTTTTTCTCATTGCATATTGAAATTGTCAGTTGCCGATGTTGTGTGCGAATTATGCTGTAGCACTTTTTCTATAACTTTCACCGCTGAGCTCTCGTTGACGTCGCACTGTGTAATGCCTCGATGTAAACGTCGTGCCGCTTTTATATTGTGTGCTGCGTCCCTTGATGCGTGTGCTGAGCGTACTGCTTTGGCTGTGCTGCTGCGGTCGGTGCGTGATCAAGTGAGTTATTTACTGAGATCTTAGCTACATTTTAAGATCTATTATAAGATCCAGCTGGTGCAGAAATTAAAGTCACGAGACCAGCATATGCATCGTTCTTTAGCCGATTGGGCTCTAGAGCAGTTGGAAACTGACCCAATGTTTTATCGCAAAACTTGTGTTCAGCGATGAGGCTCGCTTTTGTCTTAAATAGTTTGTTAATAAACAAAGCTGCTGCATGTGGAGTGAGACCAATCCACAATAAATCTTACAGACTCCACTAAATCCAGAAAAATGCACTATTTGATGCGGTTTACACGCTGGTGGCGTCATCGGAACTTATTTCTCCATAAATGAGGTCGGAGCTCGGGTTACGGTTAATGGAGAGCGTTACCGCACCATGACCAATGATTTTTGCTTGAAAATACGGATGACGTTGATCTGGGCGAGATGTGGTATCAACAAGCTATCTATACGTGCCATACGGCGAACACAACCATCAAATAAAAATATGCTGATAAGCTGAATTCGAGAAACGCTTCTTCCTGTGGGGCCCGCTTATTTCCTGTGGGGCTACGTGATAGCTTATGCTGATAAACCAAAAATAAATACTTTTTCTTAAAAAAGTACCTCTCTTTAAGAAAAACTTCAAAAAATTCATTTTCTTAAAAAGTCAATTCTATTTAAAAGTATATCTTCTTGAAAAATTAGATTTTCGTCAATTAGCACATTTTAAAAAATATTTTTTTTTAAAAGAGCACCCTTTCTGAAAAAAGTACTTTTCTTAAAAAAGTACTTTCCTTAAAATAGTACTTTCCTTAAAATAGTAACTTTTCTTAAAATGTACCCTTTAAAAAAGTAAATTTTCTTAAAAAAGTAAATTTTGTTAAAAAAAAGCCATTTTCTTAAAAAACACCTTTTCTTAAAAAAGTAAATTTTCTTTTAAAAGTCTTCTTGATATATTAAATTTTCGTGAAATAGTACCTTTTATTAAAAATTTACTTTTCTTGAATAAATACTTTTCTTAAAATAGTACATTTTCTTTCAAAAATAACTTTTTTAAAAAGTACCTTTTCTTAAAGAAGTACCCTTTTGAAAAAGTTCCTTTTCTCGAAAATGTGTCTATTCTTAAAAAAATATATTTTCTCAAAAAAGTAAGTTTTCTTAAAAAAGTAAGTTTTTTGAATAAATTTTTTTTTTAAAGTACCTACTTTAAAAAAGTAGCTTTTAACAAGACCTATTTTAAAAAAGTGCGTTTTTTAAATGAGCAAAACATTTCCAAAAATAGTACCTTCTAAGAAATATATTTTCTTAAAATGTGGCTTTTCTTAGAAAAGTACGATTGCTTAAAAAAAACCCTTTTCCCAACAAGAAACTTGTATTAAAAGTAACTTTTTACTTCTTAAAAAAGTAAGTTTTTTTTGTAAAAAAAGTAATTTTTTTAAAATGGTACCAGAATGATATTTTTTAACAATTTTAAAAACAACATTTTTTTTTTTTTTTGTTGAGTCCAAAGCTGCAAAGCTAGACCACTTAAGGGACTATTAAAGCCTGAAGTTCTCTAATGAGTATTTCTTTTTAGAAGCACTTATACGAGTATCTCATTTTGTTAAATTTAAAAAGGGTCAGATCTAAATTCTAGTTTTTATCGTTCAGGTATTAATGAAAGTTCCTAACATCGTTTTCTAGATGGCATAAATACTCTTTCAATTTATTTTTGTTCGCATTACAAATTGATTTTATTTTCTGCGAAAAAAAAATAAAAAAATATTCTTTGAAGTTAATTTAAAAAGCCAACTAAAGTGGAAGGTTGTGATATTGTATTAAAATAATGCCACCATTAGGGACATTCAATACGCAAAGCTTAAAAGAATTTGCGTTATGAAAAAATTATTACAGTTGGTTTTACATAGAAAATTTTTAAATAGTTTTAAATATTAAAAGATTTATGTATAAATTTTGTGCTTTTTTTCAATAATGATTATTGATTACACCTAATATATTGTGATGGCTTTATTTTTTTCCATTTTAATTTATAATACAAAATTTTGAAAAGAAAAGTTTATTTTATTATACGAGTATTGTAGATGTTTTCTTACTTGATAACAAATTTGGTCTTCATTTCGAGCTATAATAGTAATGTTGTTTGTTATATGTAGGACAAGCATTAAAATTAGTGGCCGAGGTAGCTGAAGCGAATCTGGAATCAGCTATTATGGAGTCATAAACCTGAGAAAAATAAATGTATAAAGAATATAGGCATAATTAGATATTAGCCAGAAAAAGATAAAGATAAGATGTTATTGCCAAACAAATAGCGATATCTGTCGATCTCTAGTTTCTAAAAAAACAAAATCTAAACAACATCCAATAATATTATAAATCAAATTTTATTTTATGTTAAAGTCCAATCCCAGATACTTGTTATACAGTTCTCAAAATTGAATACCCTTCGAGACAAAAATTTTATGTCTATTTAATGAAGAATATACATTTGTTTAGTCTCAAGATGTCTTCAGTTGCTAACTGAATTTAGTATACCCGCTTTCAGTAATTCTATAATTTGTTAGCTGTATAAGAAAGTTGCATCAGCAGAGAGAAAAGAAAGATGATAAACATAAAAAATATAAAACAAATGTAGTTTTCATTGTTTGTCATTTTAATTCGCATTAAAGTTGCAGCTCATTTCCTGTTTGTTTTACTTCAAAGTGGCAGTGCATCTAGAACATAATTTGTGGAACTTTGTGGTGTATCTTAGTATATATATGTGTGTGTATGTGTCTGTGTGTGTGTGTTTGGTTAAATATGAATCTATATTCAGTTCCTGTGTTTGTTAGCATTCTTACTTAACATAATTATAAAACAAAACAAGTAAGAAAATTTTAATCGGTCTAAACCAATCATACGATACCCTATACCAAGGATTTCGAAAGAGGGTCTTTGCTGAGGCAATAACTGAATATAGAAAATAAGCATAAACCAAATTTAGTGCTACTGTTATTAATTTGTGGCATGCAGATATGAAAAAGTTCATATCGGATGTTATATTCATATGTGGAGCAGGTAAAAAAATTGGCCGATTATAACAATAGTTGGTAAACTCTCTTTGTTTTTATCAAAAACGTATATAGTATTATAAAGAGAAGTAAGAACGATAATTTTAGATTTTCTTCAAAATTTATTTATAAATCAATCTATAATATTAATAGGCTAGGCGATATTTGGTCACCGATGTTTTGTTCTACCGTTATCCCAAACGTATATTATTTGGTAGGTATTTATTTATAGCTGTTCACCAGATTTACAGATTTTTAATTTTTTTCTCTATTTTGAGTAAATTGCATTTAAAGTTGCTTCTAAAAAATATATATAAAGTTATGCATATGCTATGTGTGTGTTTATTAAATTTCTTAATGTGTTTGCTAATGAGTTTGTTTCCTTCATTCACAATAATAATAAACCAAAAAAGTGTTGGTTTGCGAATTGACTAAGTTGAAAAATAAAGTTGCGCAGAAATTGCACCCGAATTTCGAGCGCTGGAAACTGCTAGTTTCAATAAATAAAGAAATTATATACATACGTAAGAAAAAGCATAAGCATTAACATTTAATTATTGTACTATAAAACGAAAATTAAAATTTAAAAAAAAAATAGCCCACATAAAATAATAAAAACGATATATATTTTTTTAAATTGGTTTAAATTTAATAATCTTGTCTCACATTAGTATTTAGTTGAAGCTCAATTCATCTTTAGGACTTGTTCACACGTGCGACACATGGATATTGAGTAATCATGAACTTTTACCAACATGTATTTTAATATTTTGGGTTTTATAATGCCTTATTTTCTATTTTAGGACTCCCCAAAGAGCTCAATGGGATTTAAGTCCGCAGACTGAGAGGACCAGCCCATAACAAAGACTTTCTTCTGCTGAAATCAAGATGATTGCTTTGGATTATTATCTTGTATAAATTCCAATCTCAGTGGCATTTCCTCTTCAACATATTTAAGCATATGATTTTCTAGAAACTGAACGTAATCCACAGCGCATAATTTTCCATATCTATGCTTATAAAGGGTGATTTTTTAAGAGCTATAGGAAAGTTTTCAAAAAAAAAAACACATAAAATTCAGAAAAATGCATGAAATCTTTATTTGAATCGATAGCACGGTCCATATAATTTAATGTTTGAAGATTATTTCATGCAAATGTTGACCGTGACTGCGCCTCAAATGGTCCATCCGCTTAGTCCAATTTTGGCATACTCTTTCCAACATTTCGGCCTGTATCTCACGAATAAATGCTTCAATGTTGTCTTCCAATGCGTCGATTGAAGCGGGATTGTCTGTATAGACATGAGCTTTAACATAGCCCCACAAAAAATAGTCTAAAGGCGTTAAATCGTACGATCTAGGCGGCCAATTGACCGGTCCCGAACGTGAAATAAAATGTTCGCCGAACTCGCCTCTCAATAAGTCCATTGTTGCGCGTGCTGTTTGGCATGTGGCACCGTCTTGTTGAATCCACATGTCATGCAAGTCAAGCTCTTGCATTTTGGACAAAAAAAAAGTTGGATATCATCTCTCGGTAGCGCTCACCATTGACAGTTACGTTACGATTCGCATCATCTTTGAAGAAATACGGTCCAATGATGCCACCAGCCCATAAACCGCACCAAACTGTGACCTTTTTTGGATGCATTGGTAGCTCTTCCAATGCTCCTGGCTGATATTCACTCCAAAATCGACAATTCTGCTTATTTACGTACCCATTGAGCCAAAAATGAGCTTCGTCGCTGAACACAATTTTTCGGTAAAAAAGTGGATCTTCGGCCAACTTTCCAAGAGCCCATTCACCAAAAATTCTACGTAGCGGTAGGTCGTTCGGCTCCAATTCTGGCACCAGCTGTATTTTTAAAGGCTTCACACCTAAATCCTTCCGCAAAATTTTCCACGTTGTTGAGTAACAGAGGCCCAATTGCTGCGAACGGCGACAAATCGATAATTGATGGTCATCATTAACACTGGCCGATACAGCTGCGATATTTTCTTCAGTTCGCACTCTACGTAAGCATACTGGTGGCTTAATGTCCAACAATGTAAATTTGGTGCGAAATTTAGTCACAATAACCCGAATAGCCGCTTCAGTGGGTCGATTAAACTGACCATAAAATGGAAGAAGCGGGCGATGAACTTTCTTAACAGAACACGCATTTTGATAATAAAATTCAATAACTTGCGAGCGTTGTTCGTTTGTAAGACGATTCATGGTTAAATTATAGACCAAACTGAAGATGTTTGACAATGAAACAAAACACGAAACGTGCGTCAGCTGCTTAAACCAGTGTTGCCAAAAAGATAATAGCTAAAAAATCACCTTATAATAAAGAGGCAATGTGTGTTTGTTTGTTTGCTTGTAGTGTAGGAACTTTAAATTGATAGCAAAACAATTATATGTACTGTCAGTACGACAGTCTATTGTACCTTTTTCAATTTTTACAATTTTAAAATAGTAGAGTAATATTTCATACAATGTAAAATACTTTTGATTAAAATTCAATCAGGTTAGTCTGCAATTTCAACTGATTAATTTGTGTTTTCTATGAAATAAGTTAATTTAATAAATTTTGATTTATGTATATATACATATATTAGGGTGACAGCCGATTTTTTTTTAATTTCAAGACGCGCGTGTCGGATTATTGTGGCATTGGATCTAAAACTTTAGTGCGCAAAATTTGAGCCAAAACGGACAATGCTTTCTGGACGCGCATTGAGTTCAAAGTTCAAATATGTATTTATATGTAAAAATTTCACAAAAAAAATCATTTTTCACCAAAATTTTGATATTAATAATTGCGTTTCAATTAAATTTTTTAATGAACCATAATCAACATTAAATTATCTCTCTAATAAAATAACAAAATCTATTATCGGTTAAAAAACATCCAAGTTATATCAAGTCATCCAGGCAATAAATGCGTCGCAGACCACTTGATTAAGAAAATCGAGCTCACATTTTTAAAGACATTGTAATAATTTAGAACAACAATATTTTTGCATTCTCCTGATCCCAAAGTGATCATATTTAAAGTGTTTTGCATCTTGCCTTTTGTTATGCCCTTCTAAATTAATGTCAAAAGGGTACGTATTTTGTAGCACTATTTCAAAGTCTCCAATTTTACTTTTTTAAAAATTTTGTTCAAGAAATTTTCCGAAATCAACGATTGGACTTTAAGGTCTTATTAATAAAGTATATGTGATTAAAAATGCCAAATATTGTTGGCATCCTGTTTATAAATTAATAATTTATATAATTAACCCAAAACAAGTTGTTTAAAATTAATTAAATAATATTTAATATAGTTTACATCAAAGTGTGCTATTCAAATGTAAGAAAATGTACGCGCTATTTTTAGGTTATTTAAATTTTAAGCCCTGTAACTTGAAAAATACTCAATCAATTTTGGTTTTGTTTATTGCTGATACAAACTAAATACTTTAACTATAAATTCAAGCTAAATTATTCTTTACTAAAAAGCTTACGTAAAAAGCTATCGTAATATGATGCACCTTGCCAAGTGTGCTATTCAACATGCACTTTGATTACAAAGTTTACATTGGCATACATATAGAGGGACAGGTAATTAAAAGGTGGGTAAGATCAAATATTTTTGATAGTTACAAATATCAGTCTAAACCCATTATACCCTGACCGCATAGTGATGTAGGGTATAAAAAGTGGTCTTTCGTTGCTAGATTTGCATTCTAAAGGATTTTTATTTTATCACAAAATTTTTTTAATAAGAAAAATAAAACTACTTGGCGTTTAGTGTTACAAGTTTTTACTCGTCGAGACTTTCATACATAAAGTTTAAATTAAAGGAAACCTTTAGCAATACATCATTAAATGAAAGCACAAAACTGTTTTTTTTTTATAATGTTTTACTTATAACTTTACCCAATAACAATAAGTAGAAGAAGATGTTTTTTGCAAAACTTCTGCAATTTCCCGTCACTTGTTTTCTTTTATTTTTTTTTTTTTTTCTTTTTAAATAAAAGTCATTGTTGTTCCATTAAATTTGCCTGCTTAAAATAGAACATCTTTGTTGGTAACTTTTGTCGTTCTTATTTTTTGTTTAATATATGTATATATGAGATGTGTTTGAAAAACATTTTCACACTCATATCGTTATACAAATAGTTGGTGGTGTAAAAACCTAATGCGTCTGTATATTAAATTGTATTTTTTATTGTTAACTTGGCGGCTATGTTGTGGCAAAATATATTACACTAATGTTTTTCAAATGATAAAAAGCTCATGTGTGAAAATACTCATAAATTAAATGAAAACAATAAGAAGGGAATCGTCACTACGTATAACTATGCCATTTGCATCACAAGTTTATTAAAGCTCCGCAGATATGACTTTTTGGAGAAAACATTATTTCAATATATGGTAGCCAATTGCTATGAAAAAAAATGTGTACCTCAATTAAATTTTCTACTCTTATTTCCTGTTTTAAAGAACTAAATTTTTAAAGATATATGTACATTACGGCGTTTCAACATATAAGTGTTTTTTTTTAATTTTTGCAACTATAAAGGTTAAATAGGAATTCCTATAGCGTAAAATAATTTGGAGAATTTTTTCACATATTGTAGAGGTCGATACGGGATCGCTGAAATCGATTTAGACCAAAAAATAAAACCAGCAAGTGTGTTAACACAAGAAATTCTACAAGTTCTTTTAAGCTATAGGTTTTTTAGTATCCTCCATCTGTGTCTTAAACTAAATATTATAACCAATGTTGGGTACCGCTACCATTATAATATAGTTGCCGCTTCTTAATCTTTAAATTCTAATACCATTTAAACTTGAAGCTAATTGTTTTTCTTAATGCATCGATAAATCCGTCTGTCCATCTGTTTTCTGAATTTACGCTTATTCACAAAAAAAAAACCGCTAAACTATCGTTGTCGCTATGTCGAGCAGGTTGCTATTCATAATGGGAAAAATGGGGCATCCTTGTGCTAAGATATGTCTAGAACTACGAAGACACCTCTGAAAAATTTTAAAAATTTTGACAATTTGTTATTACAATTTAGTGTTAAGTATATCAAACTATTTACTTTTTAAAAATTTGGTTACGTTTGTAAACATAAATCCCATGTGCAGGGTATCAAAGATTCGGCACAGCCAAATTTAACACCTTTCTTTGGTTAGATTTTTATAAAAATAATAATGGTCTTTTTGTATAAAAATTTATCTTCTTCTTTTGAAAAATTGCATCATTTTTATATTACTGGAGTAGAACACCATCGAAATCCCTTAATAAGAGACCGAAGAGAAACACATCCTTAAGCGGCCTGCGTTAGAATATCCAAAACAAAGGTATCATATACTGCAATCAAATTGGTCTTGACCAAAAATCTTGACAATTTTAGTTATGCCTTATGTCAGTAAAATGTGGATAACTTTTATCTGAATTAAAGATTAAAACACAGATTGCAACAAGTTCCATATATATACTACAATTCGGAAAAGTAAAAATATAAATCATCTTTACATGCTGAAGTAATTATATATTGGCGAACACCTAAATCATTTTAGACGTTTAAGTTAACACTAGGAGATTCCAGCAATTTTATTTTTCAACTTAGCCAATTCACAAACCAAAACTTTTTTGTTTATATTGTGAATGAAGATAACAAGCTCATTAACAAACACATTAACAAATTTAATAAACACACACATAACATATGTATAATTTTATGAATATGTTAGTAGCAACTTTAAATGCAATTTACTCAAAATAAAGAAAAAAATTTAAAAACCTGTAAACCTGGTGAACAGCTAAAAAGAAATACCTTTCAAATAATATACGTTTATTCAAAATCGGATTAAACGGTAGAAAAAAACACCGGTAACAAAAAATTGCCTAGTCTATTAATATTATAGATTTCCATTTATTTTATTTTATTTTTTTTTTATTTTATTTTTTTTAATTTTGTTTTATTTCAATTTATTTTATTATATTCAATTTTATTTAATTTTACTTAATTTAATTTTTTATATTATAAAATATTTTATTTAATATTACTTTATTTTGTTTTAGTAAATTTTTATTTTATTTTATATTAATTTTATTTTATTTTATTTTATTTTATTTTATTTTATTTTATTTTATTTTATTTTGTTTTATTTTATTTTGTTTTATTTTATTTTACTTCATTTTATTTTATTATATTTTATTTTATGCTATTCGATTTTATTTTATTTTATATTATTATATTTTATTCTATTTTATTTTGTTTTATTTTATTTTATTTTATTTTATTTTATTTTAATTTATTTTATTTTATTTTATATTATTTTACTTTATTTTATTTTATTTGGTATTATTTTATTTGTATTTTACTTTTGTCTAATCAGTCTCTTGTGCGCTATGCGAACTAAACAAAGTTTTTGTTCCCATATATATTTTATTTAATTTATTATCTACTGAAATGATATATATAACATTATTTCCCGCTTTCTTCTCTCGACTCATTTCAGTAGATAATAAATTAAATAAAATGTATATCCCTGAAGATGCTGAATATAAACCAGCGAAATGATGGGAGAAGTATGGAAACAAAAACTTTGTTTTATTTCGCATTTATATTATTTTTTGTTATATTATTTACCCTATCCTATTTCTCCAAAAAAAAAAAAAAAAAAAAAAAAAAAACAAATTCATAGCAGAAATCAATATTAAAACATATTATAGAAAAAATATTAGAATGACAAGTTATAATCGTATTTAATAGAAAATATGTTTTAAATACTTAAAGTTTTTAATCTAAGTGTTGTTATACAAACAACTTTCTTGAATTCATCAAAATATAAATTGTGTACCAAATATTTTTTGTTAGAAAAATGTAAATGCTTTAAAATCTTAAAAGAAAAATAGCTTATATCTAAAAATGTTGAATATCTTTGAAATTTTTAATTTTGTTAAATTCTATTTCGGGATAACGTTAAAAGAAGTGTGGAAATACCAGCCAAATCTGATATGACACGTGGAGTATAACGATAGATAAACACTTATTACATTTATTCTTCCTAGCATATCTTTGAAAATTTACAACAAAAAATTTTGGTCAAAATATATGTCGTTATTACATCTTTAATTTAATTTATTTAGTGGCCACAAGCATTTTAAATTCTTCCCACAAAAATTGGACAGTCGGTTATGAGATAGATGAGACAAAACTAACGGATATGCATTTTTTTCAATCTCATCGATTTAGGATTCTACGTGCTTTTAAATATTGCAACCTAAATTGTAATTTTATAAACTCCTACAACGTTTACCTTGGAAAAGCTTCGACTACATTAACCACATTTACAAAACTCTTTTGTACAATATTTAATCAATTTTAAGGCAAATAGTATTTATCTTTAACGATAACATTTATATATAAATAATATTAACACAGTAAATAAATTACTAATATTGTCCCTAAGTCATTACCAAAAAAATGTAAATTTGTTTGGGTTAGTAGGAAAAATAAGGCAAAGTAATAAAGAATTATAATTTATTTAGCCAAAACCCCGCCACTGCAATATTTCGAAGACAAACTTTTGACAATGCAACCCAGTGACATTTCTTCAGATAAAATCCCAACATCCCACAAATCTTAAGCTCATTTTCAAAAATAGTTAATAGGACGTGAAGTAAATGTGATATGAGCTATTAATTCAGGGATGTCGGAAGTTTTAAATATTATTTTTTTCTTATTGATGTATATTCATAACTACATAAAAAAATCATCATTTAAAAAAAAAAAATCAGCTTTTCATTAAATTCATTATAATAATCTTTATTATGATCATCGTTGCCGCTATCATCTTCATTGTGGGGAAGAGAAGTAAGTTGAATGTAGACTATGGGATTTGCCCTGTAAGGATCAGAACTTACAAGGCATTTATTAAACACGTCTTCTATTGTCTAATCGCGACTGCAATTACGTGTACTTCCCATAACTTTTGAGGTCCTTATCTCTAGCTTCTAGGGATTCTTCAGTTAGGTGACCATATTCAGTGGTAAAAACGATGTAAGACAAAAGATTATAAAACCAACTTTATTTTTTGTTTGTTTTTTACACAGATTTTTGGCAACTGCAGTTCTTTCGCAAAAAGATATTTTGGGATTTATTAGTTGAAATCTTTTATTTTAAGAGCATATAAACGGTATTTCCAATTTAATCTGGAAAGTTGTTGAAACTCAATATATAAATAAAAAAACATTTCTTTAAGGCATTTTGAATTTTTTTTTTTTGCAGTGCTTCCAAAGCAATTATCCTAACAAAAAATAATTTGTTATATTGTTAAATACCTGAAGTATACTGCCCCATTATAAACCTTTCACTTTTAGAATTCTTGATAAAAAACTAATGACTTGAAATATCAAAATTTTAACTTTTAACCAATGCGTGCAAAACTAATCTATAATATTAATAGGCAAGGCGATTTCTTGTGACCGATATAAGTTTCACAGTTTTACCCCAATTTTGACAAAAAAAATTATCATTTGAAAGGTATTTCTATTTAGCTGTTTCACGATTTACAGATTTTCGTCGTCTGCAACATTTTTTTGGTGTTATGATCGTTTAAAGTTTCAAACACGGTTGTGAAAGTAAAAGCTGATCTATTGAATTAATCGTCACTTTTGTGGCCCCTCTGCAATCCCCCTAAACATAGTGTTCCAATTTGACCAATAGTTTGTATCACGTGCATAAATAAATTTCTGCCGTTCTTTTTTATTAAAAATTGGACATTTTTCGTGAAAGACTGGAACCTTAAAATTTTATTCTAAATGCTATCCATAGTCCTTTTTCCCATCTTTCTGATAGATTCCAAGAGCTGGGAAGTAGATTGTGTGGTCGTAAATTTATATTAGGAATAGACAAACTTAAAAAAACATAAAAAACAAAAAAATAGTTAATTGAGGTATTCAATTTTATCGCGCTTTACTTTCAATACCTTACAATTAAAACAAACGAAATTGTGTAATACATTATAATCATGAAAAATTCTGCGGAAAGGATAAGAATTGGCGTAATTAGTCCTAAAACAGTCCAAATGAAGCGGCCTAAAATGTTTTCTGAATCTACATGGTATGTTAAAATTAAAATTTGATAAAAGAAACTCCGAGTCAACGTCACCATTTGCAAGGTTGAAAACAAAGTTGACAACCAACATGGTCCTCTTACTCTCAAGAGTTGGAAGTCTGATAAGCTTTAGTCTAAACCACGTAGACAGAATAGCAAAAACTTTCTTGGCACAGACTTAATTGCATTGGCATGAACCTGATAATATGGATTCCATATTATTGATGCATATCCCAAAATTAGTCTTACTGCTGCATAAAGCTGTTTAGTAACACTTGGATCTAAAAACTCCATAGCCCATCTTTTAACGAAACCAAGATTAGATCTTGCCTTATTAACAATCATACTAATATGACCAATGAAGCAAAGTTTCCTATCCACAAGTACACCAAGATCCAGAAATGTTTGAACGATATCTAATGTTTGAACGATATCCATTAATGCAATACTCGTTAGAAATTATCCCCTTTCTGCGAAATACCATATGTTTACATATCTTAAGATTCAGTTCCATCAAGTTCACATTACACCATTCAACTAATAAATCAAGCTCACGCTGAAGAGTAATATGACCATTTATGTCATTGAAATTGTGAAATAACTTAACATCATCTGCATACATAAGGACGTTGCAATTCGAAATTGCAGTCGGAAGATCATTTATGAATAGTAAAAACAATAACGGCCCCAAATGACTGTCTTGGGGAACGCCAAAAGTAACTCTTATAATTTTATCTTGAATATTGCGAAACATGAACCTTTGATATCTTAAACGTGAGATACGATTCAAACCACAAAATAATAGATTCATGTATGCCAATGAGTTAGTTTGGGAAGTAAAATATTATGGTCCACCCATATTACATCTGTCTGCTCACCACGGACGAAACCTTTGAAAACATGAGTCGAAAATTCTAGAATATTAGTAACTGTTGATCTTGATTTTAAAAAGTCGCAATATCAAGATAATCAGAGGATGAATTATCATTGCCAGTCAAAGAAGGACTTTGGGTTATTAGCAAAGTCTGATTCTAAATCATCCAAATACCTCGTATAGCAATTATTATTCAGTAAATTATAATCAGCGCGATTGGTAGAATATTTAACATAAATTAAAGTTGAACAGGATTTTGCATATCTTTTAAAAAGGCGAGATTTCCTGTTTTTTAGCCTCGACAATTCCTTTGAATTCCACAGAGGACCAGTATGCTCAAAGTTCTGATGGGAAGGAGGAAACTAACATACTAAAATCTAATTCAGAATAAAATATTTAACATTTTACATATATAGGCAAAATTAAAATTGGTCAAAAAAAAAACAGTTTTTTATAAATACAACTGGTATGAGATTTTGAAATTTAAGTATCGGTAATAGTTATAAAATTCAGTTTAAAACAAAGGTGGATGGTATCAAAGATTCGACACAGCCGAATTTAATACTTACATGTCTTTATTTAAACTAGCAGATTCCAGCACCCGAAATTCGAGTGCAAATTCTAGGAAATTTTATTTTTTTCATTTAATGCTTGTATGCTTCCCAATTCAACTCATTTTAAATGAAGAAAACAAACTCAACACATTAACACAAATACATTAACAAATCTAATAAACACACACATAACATTGTATAATTTTATGTATGTATTAGTAGCAACTTTAAACGATCATTCCTCCAAAAAAAATATTCCAGAGGATGAAAATCCGTAAATCTGGGTAACAGCTAAAAAGAAATACCTTTCAAATGGTAAATTTTTTTGTCAAAATCGGGGTAAAACTGTGACACTTACATCGGTCAAAGAAATCGCCTTG
>OY821517.1:343312028-343632028 GCA_963682025.1 Cordilura impudica
TTTGGCCTTCCACTTCTATTGAATTTTGCCACATCATCGTTTGTAATTTGTTTTGTAGGATTTCAAATCACTATTGGAGCATCCCCAGAAACCGTAATGAAGTTAGTTTTGTTTTTAATCTCATCTACGGCTCAAGTTTATTTGATTTGTTATTATAGTCAACAATTGCTAGATGCGGTGAGTAGAAGAAACTTACAAAAAAATTAATAAAATCTATTAAATTTAATTAAAATTTTAAGGAAGTATGACAACAACTTAACAAAAAAAATTTTCGACTTTCTTAATTTCTCTTCTATTTAGAGCATGAGTGTAGCAAATGCTGTTTACAATCAGGATTGGTCTGAGACCGATATACGCTATCAGAAAATGCTTATTCTAATTGCCAAACGTGCTCAAAAGCCAGCCCAACTTAAGGCCACCAATTTTGTTTTCATATCGCGTAACACCATGACACAGGTAAAGTTGTTTTTGTTTAGAATGTATTTTTTATGATTTTCAACAAAATCCTTATATTAAATTTATTTCCAGATAATGCAGTTATCGTATAAATTTTACGCCTTATTAAGGACAATGTATGTTAGATAAAGATATTGTATAAAGATATTGACGAATAACATTAAAAAAATATAGAAAATCACAACTTAAGAAAATATTTGCCACACTTGAGTGTCCACTTTTATTATGATTTAGTTGTTGCACAGTGGAATATTTGATCTAAAAATTTAGTTAAAATTATTTAACTTGCTTTTTGAATAAAATATTCGAATGTTTTAGCATAAATTGTATGACTTTGATATGATTTTAGGAAGGCATTTCTAGTAGAATGTATTTTTTTAATTTTATTTCTATTTTATACGTTTCAACTTTTTTGTTATAAATTCAATCCAGAATTTTTATTGGACCGGAGCGTTTTGAAAGCCCTCATAATCGGATTTTTTTTAATAAAATTTATTTTTATTTATGAGGGTTTCATGATAATTGACCCAACTTTTAAAACCGATGTCTTCCGATCGGGATGAAATTTTGCTATTGGATAGTAGTTTAGACACAATTTTTCAACAAGATCGGTCAAGAACTCTCTGAGTTAGAGGCGGTCAAAATTTGACATTTTGGCCAAACAGGTGTTTTCTCCCATCCATGTAACTTATTACCTATTGTTCTCAGCAAAATTTGCCCCAAATAGTTTAGAAAGCTCTTTCTTCAATATTTAAAAAAAAAAAAAAATTTTTTAATTTTCGACTTTTTTTTTGCAAAAAAGGCCTTTTTAACTCAAAAGAAAGCTTAGGTTTTTCCTTCAAGAACTTTTTGCTCGCTTAATAGGATGCGAATAGGATATCCATCAAAATAAATGTTTTGTAACTCAACACAACGGTTTTTCAATTTTTAGCATATGAACTATTTTTAATTTTTTCCTATTTGTGTGTAAGTGTTTCTAAAACAAGACGATAAATAAGCTAGATAAATTTACAAAACTTAAAGACTTCTTCAGTATTTTTTAATTTTTTTCTTTTAATTTAAATAAGAAATTTTTTTATAGGACCACCCGTCTGGAGGTTTTAAATCCCCAAAGGGGGTATTATTATAATTTTTTTTTAATTTTATTTTTATGTTATACATTGAAACGGCTTTTTATATCAAATCAGAAAAATATTTTTTCGACCATTCCTCGGAGGGTTTTGAACTCCGTTCCGATATAATTTTCAAGTAGTAGCATAACATTTTGGTATGACCATTCCTCTGGAGTATGGATTTGAACCAATACCCCACTAAATCGACTTCTTTAGACTTTATTTTTTTTAGACTTTATTTTTTTTATATATATTTTTTTTATATAGCGAAACCGCTTATTATTTTAAATCATATCAGAAAATTTTTTATAGGACCACTCCCCGATCAGATCCGAATTTTAATTTTTTTAATTTTATTTTGATTTTTTTATATCGAAACAGTTTTAATTTCAATTAGAAAATTTTTAATATATATGAATCCATCCCTCGGGCGGTTTTGAACGTCTTCCAATATTGTAGAAAAATGTCTTTATACCCTATACCACTAAGTGGTCGGGCTATAATGAGTTTGTGCTGATATTTGTATCTACCTAAAATATTGGACGTACACCCACCATTTATTATATCAATCGATTGAGTGATGTCCGTCTCTCCGTTTGTCCGTCCGTCCATGTGTTCATGTAAACATTGAAATCAGACTGCATGTCGAAAATATAAATATGTTTTGATAACATTTCGTATAAAAGCTTTTATCGATCATGGGATGAAGGCTATTACAATTGGTGACAATCGGCGCATGTTCAGACTTAACTCCCATACGAATAACCCCTATCAGACCTCCTAAATTTGTCGTTAGATCCGGATTGTCATATATACATAAAATTTGTATGTATGTTTATTATACCCACTAATCAGTAGGTAAGCCCTGTAGAACCATTTTTATTCATAGTCTCCACATAAAATTGATTCCCGATCTTCAGATAACATTTGGTGTATATATATTTTTGAGAACATTCGTGACCTTACTTATTTTGTTCATAATCAGTCCATTGTTTGACCTAGTTCTCATATCAGGTATGAACTTTTTTATATCTGCACGGCAGATATCGGCAGACATTTTTTAGGAGTTTTAATTTTAAATTTTGTGTAATAAATAAGAACAGGAGAAGTTTACAAAAACAATGGGAAAAAGGTACGAGTACATAAAATCTCTTTGTCTGGGTTCTGTAATTAATAAATTGGGAGTCATTATGGTACACGAAATTCTACTACACAATATGATAGTTACATTATAATTTTTTTAACAAAAAGAGTGCGAAAGAAGACACATTTTTAATTTTGAATGAGCTAAAAAAAATGAAATTTTAAACAATTACACAAAATAGCTAGTTGTAGTGTTTTACAAATCTCATTTATTTCTTTTGAATACAGTAATTCGTTATGCTATAAAAAAGTATTGTGTAATCGGAGCAAAAAAAATACAAATCAATTGAAAAGAAAATATAGGAAAATGTTCAAAAACACATGGACCAAACCTCACAAGAACCAGAAACATTATAAATTTTCTCTCGAATCTTAACCATTTTATTAATACTAGCAGATTCCAGCGCTCGAAATTCGAGTCCAATTTCTAGGCAGCTTTATTTTTTAACTTAGCCAATTCACAAAGCAACACTTTTATGGTTTATTATTATTCTGAATGAAGATAACAAACTCAATAACAAACATATTAACAAATTTAATAAAACGCAACTTTTAAAGCCATTTACTCAAAATAAAGGTAAAAATTTAAAAATCTGTAAATCTGCAAAATAAATTAAAAGAAATACCTTTTAAATTGGGGTAAGACGGTAGAACAAAATATCAGTCACAAGAAATCTCCTAGCCTATTAATATTATAGATTTCTTAACAATAATTTTTTGCTTTAAGCTTCGTGTGCAAATTATTTCCAATAAGTGGCCTAAATGGGTCGATTTTGAAAGTTCATCCTAATTGGACCAATGTCACAGGTTTTACAGAATATAGCGGAGAGGCGGGAAAATCCAAATTAATGAAAATCAGTCTGCTTCGAAGTTAGTATTATTTGAATATGATGTGAAAGGAAACTTTTTCGGAAACATCGCAAAAAGCTACGTCTACAACAGCCTGCAACTCTCGTTGGGAAACATTCTGTTGGCCTGTAGGATCTATAATATTAATATGCTAGGCGATTTCTTGTGACCGATGTTTTGTTCTACCGTTTTGCAAATTTACAGATTTTTTCAACTTTTTCCTTTATTTTGAGTAAATTACATATAAAACTTCTGCTAACGCATACATAAAATTATACATATTCTATGTGTGTTTTATTAAATTTGTTAATGTGTTTGTTAATGAGCTTGTTATCTTCATTCACAATAATAATATACCATAAAAGTGTTGGTTTGTGAATTGGCTAAGTTGAAAAATAAATCTGCCTAGAAATTGCACTCGAATTTCGTGTGTTGGAATTTGCTAGTTATTATTAATAGTTAAAATTACACTAAACAAGTTAACTTCAAGATTTGTTCTAGTTTTCAATCGGTAATAATATAAATAAAACTCATCGTATCAAAACAAACTGCCTACTCTGTACAAAAAATAAATAAATTTGATTTGGTTTGAAAAGCAACACTGACCTCTACTTAACCTAAGGACTAGCTGCTATAATAACTGTTATTATTAATATTGAAAGTCATAGGGGTAAATACAAAATTTTAAATAATAATACGAAACATATAATTATAATTATTTACAAAACAGTGGGAGTTTGATAATAACTAGTAAAATAAAACAAAACAGTGTTTAGTATTAAATAAAATGTTTAAATTAAAACAACAAAGAGCTAATACTATAAGAACAAAATTTTAAGAAATATTCAATATCTTTATAAATTAAAATAAAAATCGGTAAGTTTAATGATTTTGAAATGTCTTTTACATCAGCATTGACATGCGAGGACGAGGAATTCGTTGAATAGCTACATTGATATTCTAAGCCATTATTATAAGTGTATATATTATAACTGCTGAAATATCTTATGTCGGTTTGGTTTTAAAAAAAGCTAATAATTCCCTGAAAGCCAATATGACCATAACCTATAATTGGTTCTGTCTTACTGGGATCTTTAAAAAAAATTTTTTTTTGGTGACTATACAAGATAATATCTTAATAATATCTTTCATATTTTTTCTAACTTTCATTTAAAAAAATTTAAATTGAAATCTGTTATACGTATAGTTTTCCTGACCTAATTTGAAATTTGTTTTTTCTTTCCTTCTTTACAACAAATCTCATTAAATTAACTTTCACAAAACATAACTAACAACCCTACAGTATATATTAAATTCTATTTTATTTTACAAGGTTTTCCAACAACAGCAGCAAAAAAGATTATAGACAAAACAAATTAAACATGTCAACATTTACTTTTATTCTCAGCCTAATATAAGTTGGACTTTTTTTCCTATATGTATATTCTTCTAGCAGCAGAAATAAAATTGTTTACAACAATTACAACTCGTTCAACAATGGCAGCACCAGCAACATTTTACAATGTATAAGCAATTATGGAGTGTTTGTTATAACAACTCTTGTAAGTAACAAAACTATGTGTGTACTGTGTCCAAAAAGTATTGCGATTTTTTTTTTTTTTTGAGACTACGCCAAATGAAATGTTGCTCTTTCGTACAAAAGCAGAAATTTTTTAAACCAAATTTACATATACCAATTTGAAGTGAACTTTGGAATGACGTCATCAGTCAATATATCGACTAAAATCATCTAAAATTCTGTAATTTAAAAACAAAACATTGAGCAAAGTATATGAAAGCATGATTTTCTAGTTTCTGGAGTTTACGATAATTTTCCTAGTAAATATATTTTAAAGTACGAGTTCTAGTCGGTTGTTTTACTTGAAAAAATGTGTGTGCATTTGCTACGATAAGAATTTTTATGGCAACTCATGTTTGTTTACTATTTGCTTGTTCTTTTGCAGTTTTTATTTCCCTTTTTTTATAGTTTTCATTATATATATTTTTTATACGACATTTCCTGATACTCTACGTAGCGGTGGTTATACTTTAGGTGTGGACTGACTTGTGCTACATACATCTACAGACAAAAATGGATACATCAACTTGCTTATCCACGAAATATAAGGAAATTTCGATATCGATTTTTCTTGGTTCCCTCACAATGGGTACTTTTTCAGAAATTGTACCTTTTTCGGATCATGTAGTTTTTTAAGAAAATGTTCATTTCTAAGAAAAGGTACTATTTAAGAAAAAGTGTTTTTTCCGAAATTTTAATTTTTTCCAGAAAAGATATTTTTTTAAGAAATGGTAATATAATGTAACAAAAGGGTCCTTTATTAACAAAAATTAACTTATGTTAAGAAATTTACTTTCTTAAGAAGGTGTAGCTTTTTTTAAAAGGACTTTTTGCGGAAAGATACTTTTAAAAAAGCTTATTTCTTATAAAAGATATTCTTTAAAGAGAAGGTACTTATCTATTTAAAAGAATGCGCTTTTTGTTAAGAAAAAGCATATCTATAATATTAATAGCCTAGGCGATTTCTTGTGACTGATGTTTGTTCTACCTCTTGATCCCGATTTTGACCGAACGTATATTATTTGAAAGATATTTCTTTTTAGCCGTTTTGCAGATTTACAGATTTTTAATATTTTTTTTCTTTATTTTGAGCAAATTGCATTTAAAGTTGCTACTAACACATACATAAAATTATACAATGCTATGTGTGTGGTTTTTAAATTTGTTTGTGTTTGTAATAAAAATGAGTTTGTTTTTTGTGTGGATTTGTGAATTGGCTATAATTGATTAGCATACTTTTAGGGTCTTCATTTTATGAAAAAATAAAATTTCCTAGAATTTGCGCTCGAATTTCGAGGGCTGGAATCTGCTACTTTTAAGTTAATGTACATTTTTAGGAAAGGGTATATTTTTAATAAAAGGTACTTTTTTAAGAAAATTTACTTTTTTAAGAAAATGTGCTTTCTAAAGACAAGATATTTTCTTAAGAAATAAATGTTTTTTTTTTGTAAAACAACATTTTTTATGAAAAGGTGCTTTATTAAAGAAAAGTTACTTTTAAGAAAGATATATTTTTAAAAAAATGTACGCTTTTTAGAAAATTAACTTTTAAGAAAAGTGCTTTTTAAGGAAAGTATTTTTTAAGAAATGTGCTTTTTTAAGAAAACTGCTTTTTAAGATAAAAGTACTATTTAAAGCGAAGTACTTTTTTATTTTAATTATTTTTTTTTATTATTTATTAGCTCAATGTAATAAATGCTTACAGGCAATTAAATAGATTTAGAAATTAAAACAAAAAAAATAGGAATTTAAGAAAATAATGATATTATGTTTAATTACAGCAGTGTTCAGCGAAAAAATCAATTAATTGATAAAAATTATTATAATCACAACAAATTCTTCTAAAAGGATCAGCTAGAGCATAGTTGGTTTTAAGAGATTTAATAAAGAGTGGCTTGAATTGGCGTGATACTCTTTTAGAAACATTAAAAGTTATATTGTTGACAAGAAAGTCAGAATAGATTTCGCCATTAATTAGGTTGATAGGCTTAATTAGGCTTTCCCAGATAGGTAATTTTATTAGTTTTAGTCCATCAACGTATGAAGGTAAATTAATTGCAGGATTCCAAGGTAAGCCACGCAATTGAGTAGAAATTGTTTTTGTACAGACTCTATTCGTTGAATATGAATGTTATAGTAGAGATCCCAAATTATTGAGGTATCTTCCCAAAAAAAATGTCCTACAAGGGATGTAAAAAGTTATTTGGTTATCTAAGGATCGATAAATTCTTTTGCCCATCGTTTCATAAAGGCGAGTATACCTCTAGCTTTATTAATTGTCATGGTGACGTGAGATACAAAGTTTAATGTAGGATCAAGTAGAATCCCTAAAACCAGAAAAGTATCAACAAGTTCATGCTGATATAAATAAGGTTCTTATTTAAAAGAAGGTGGTTTTTTAACAAAATTAAATTTTTTAAAAAGTATCCTTTTTCAATTTACTGTATTAATTTCAGATAGTGTACTTTTATAAGAATGGGTACTTTCTCAAGAAATGGTACTAGCTTAAGGAAATGTACGTTTTTAATTAAAGGAAGCTTTTTTAGGAAATTATCTTTTTTAGATACGTACTTTTTTTAAGAAAGGGTAACGTTTTGAAGAATGGCTACTACTGATGGAATCGTACTTCCTTATCTTACTTTCTTATGTACTTTCTTGCGAAAATTTAACTTTTATTAGAAAACCTACATTTTTAAGAAAACGTACTGTTTTACGAAAAGATACTTATTGAGAAATGGTACTTTCTTATCAAAAAGGTACCTTTTACGAAAATCTACTTTTTTAAGAATAGGTACTTTTAAAAGAATAATAACTTTTGCAAAAAAAAGTAATATTTTAGAAAATGTACATGTAAATGTGTATGTAAACAAAAGTTATTTTTTAAGAAAAATTACTTTTTTAAGAAAAAGAAATGATACCTTCTTAAGAAGTGGTACCTTTTAAGAAATTTTACTTTTTGAAGAACAGGCAATTTTTCAAGAAAGGGTTATATTTAAGAATATGTACTTTTTTAAAAATAGGCAATTTCTTAAGAAAAAGTAATTTTTCCAGAAAATTAGCTTCTTCAAGAAAAGTTAGTATTTTTAAAAATTTACTTTTAAGGAAGAAGTAAGATGTTTTTGTGAAGAACTAAGTTTCTAACAAAAAGTAACTTTTAGAAAATTTAGATTTTTAAGAGGTTCTTTTTCAAGAAAATTCACTTTTTAAGAAAATGTACTTTTCAAGAAAATGTGAAAAAGTGCTTTTAAGTAAAGGTTATTTTTTTAAGAAAAAGAAAATTTGTACGAAAAAGTACTATATTGCTATTGATGATAGTTGGCAGACAATTCCAATAAATAAACGTCGAATGCCTCAATCACCAGAAATAGTGAAAGATAAAAACAAAATAAGTAAATATAATAATACTGCAAGCACCAGCAAAAACAAATTCTCTGTTCTTGATGTTGATGATAATGATGAAATAAATAATGATGAAGAATCGTAGGAACCAAAACCACCGTCAATAATAATTCCTCACGTTACAGATATAATGTGCATAACAAATAATATTTTAAAAATAGTAGATTCTAAAGATTTTTCATACAAATCTACAAGGGATGGTCAGCTAAGACTAATGATAAAAAAAGTGAAATCGTATAGAGAGGTAGTAAAACATTTTGATGAAAAGAAGATAATATTTCATACATACCAAATCAAACAGGAAAAAGCTTACAGGGTAGTTCTTAAAAATATACATTACTCAACTCCAATTCATGATATAGAAAAAAAAAATCGAAAGCTTAGGTCATCTGGTACGAAACATAATGAACATAAAGATCAGAACTACAAGGCAACCCATGTCAATGTTTTTTGTTGGTTTGGAGCCAAATAACAGGAAAATTTATGATATACAACATCTCTTTAACGCAATTGTTAAAATCGAACCTCCTTTAAAAACAAAGGATATTATACAATGTCACCGATGTCAGCAGTTTGGGCACACCAAAACATATTGTAGGAGAATATATAATTGTGTGAAATGCGGACTTAGTCATCCCACAGATAAATGTCTAAAATCAGAAAATACACCTCCACAGTATGTCAATTGTCTACAATAAATATCACACTGCAAACTACAAAGGATGTAAGGTTTACAGAGATCTACAAAAAGAAAACTCGTTATTCGCAGGCAAATCTTGAATAGCCATGACTCAAGAAATCCATTTAATTCAGAAAATTTCCCTTCCTTTAGTAACAACATACCAGAGAACAATCAATCACAAACACGTCAACTTTCATATGCTCAAACTGTTAAAAATAATAGTAGTAACAATGAACATGAACAAATTACTTTAAAAAATATTGAAACTTTATTGCAAAGCCAAATTGAATTATTCAATACACTGTTGCAAATGATGCAACTAGTTATTACAAAACTATGCGTTTAAATTTACGGATAGCACTATGGAATACTAATGGCATTTCAAGTCACACTAAAGAAGTATAACTTTTCCTTAAAGCAAACTATATTGACTTGCTACTGATCTCAGAGACTCAATTTACAAGTAGATGTTTCTTTAAAATTAGTGGCTATGATCTCATCAATATCAATCATCCTGATGACAGAGCTCACGCAGGTTCTGGAATCTTAATAAAATCTACTATAAAATACGTCATTGTTAATGGATTTCAAAAAGCACACCTTCAGGCAACATCTATAAAACTTAAATGTGATGATGGAGATTTGGTTATATCTTCAATATATTTTCCACCTCGGCATAATATCAGATTTAAACATGTTTAAACATGAGCCTAAAAACAAAATCTGAAATTGAAGATGCATTTGAATACTTTACAAACGAGATTCACAAAGCTGCCCAGATGGCAACACCAGTTATTGATAGATCAGCTGGCATATATACTTCAAATTTTACCATTTCGCTTGAAATTCGACAACTTGTGAGAGAAAAAAGAAGGTTACGAAAAAGATGGCAAGTAAGCAGAAATATTAATGATAAATGTTTATTTAATAGGGCATGCAAGGAGCTTAAAACGTTACTTTTTGAACACAAAAATGCGATAACTTCAAGATTTCTAGATAAAATAAATAATTCAAAGTATGAAGAACGCCTTTCATGGAAAGCTACTAAATATCTCAAAAGGCCAACTAAGAGAAATACATTTATTAAAAATATCGATGGTTCTTGGTGTAGAACTGATGAAGATATTTCTGAAACATTTGCTAATCACATTAAACATACGTTTGTACCATTTTCATTTAACACTGAAGCTCAACAAGAAGAAATATCTAATTTTCTTAATTCACCTTTACAAATGGAACTTCCTATTAAGGCTTTTACTGTAAATGAAATAAAAAAATGAAAAAATTTAAAATAAAAATAAAAATTTTAAAATAAAATTTTTAAATAAAAATAAATCGCCAGGATATGTTCAGATTGATGCGAAAATGTATCGTATTTCTTACACAAATATACAATTCAGTTATCAGGCTTGATCACTTCCCATCGCAGTGTAAATGTGCGGAAATAATTATGATCCAAAAACCAAACAAACCAGATAATACAGTTTCATCATACAGACCAATAAGCTTATTGTGTATATTTTCAAAAATATTTGAAAAAGTATTCTTACGAAGATTGTCGCCTATATTGGAAAATAAAAACATTATTCCAGACAATAAATTTGGATTTAGACAGAAACACGGTACACCTGAGCAAGTTCACCGAATAGTGAATGTTATTACAGATGCTCTAGAAAATAAAATGTATTGCTCAGCTGTTTTTCTTGACATACAACAAGCCTTTGATCGAGTTTGGCATCAAGGGTTGCTCTACAAGATTAAAACGTATCTTTCTGCACCGTACTATCTACTTTTAAAAAGTTATTTAAATACAAGACACTTTTATGTAAAAGTCAATGGTGAGAGTTTAGAACTGTATGATATAAAAGCGGGAATACCACAAGGTAGCGTATTAGGACCCATTTTGTACACCATGTACACAGCAGATATGCCTGTAATCAACAACATACTGGTAGCAACATGCTTCTCCTGTACAAGCATCCTTATTTGTCGAAACTGAGCTAGATTTGTTGAACCAATGGCTACAAAAATGGAACATAAAGGTAAACACTCAAAAATCAAATCACGCAACGTCTGCACTTAGACGAGGTGACTGTCCTCCGGTTACCATTAACGGAAATACCATTCCTAAGTGTAATTCAGTGCAGTATCTCGGTATGGTCTTGGATAGACGCCTTACCTGGAAAGCGTATATTAAAAAAATAGCAACAGCTTAACATAAAAACCAAAAAGCTATATTGGCTCCTAGGACCAAAGTATCAATTGAATCTTCCCAACAAACTAAAATTATACAAAGTCATACTGAAACCAACCTGGACTTACGGTGTCCAATTATGGGGCACTGCTAGCAATTCAAATATTGATATTCTAGAAAGATATCAATCCAAAACACAGGTTGATTACTAATGCACCTTGTACCTCACTAATAAATCTATTCAAAGAGATCTTTCGATGCTTCCAGTTAGAGAAGAAGTCAGAAAATCCAGTGATAGACACCTAAAAAGGCTCAGCAACCACGTTAACCGTGTGGCTATTTCATTGCTAGACTGCACTAATGAAACTAGACGATTAAAACGCAAGCATGTACTGGATCTACCATTCATAAACTAACCTATTTCAACAAGCGATAAAAAAAATTAATAAAAATAAAACAAAATCAAACTGTAAATAAAAAAATAATCAAACATTCTTTTTGAAAACCTAAAATTCTAACTACTATTCTTTTGTAAATAACTACATTAAATACTTTTAATTTATAAATATTAATATTGTAAATAATAACCAACATTTTATTGTATATTCTTATGGTATGTAACTCATTGGAGCTACATATCCCCTGTGATTTAAAATTAAGTTCAACAAATTTGCTTATTATCTACCGATAGATTGTAAATAAAGAATATATTTAAAAAAAAAAAGAAAAAGTACTTTATATTAGAAAATTTAGTTAAAAAAAAGGATATTTTTTAAGAGAAGTTACATTTTAAGAAAAGGTTATTTATTAAGAAATGGTACATTCTGAAGAACAGGGAAAAGGTTATTTTTAAGAAAAGGATCATGTTGAAGAAGAGGTGATTTTTCAATATAGGTAATTTCTTAAAAAAAGTAATTTTTCAAGAGAAATAAGTTCATTAATAAAAGATAGTTTAAGTTACTTTATTAAGAAAGGGCATTTTTTAAGGAATGATACTTTTTGAGAAGATATAAATTTTTAAGAAAAAATATTTTTTTTTTATGAAATTTAGGTTTCAATAAAGGTACTTTTTCACCAAAGGCACTTTTCAGGAAAATTTTCTTTTTAACAAAAGGTACTTTCTAAGAAAATGTTGTTTTTAACATAAGAAAAAGTACTTTTTAAGTAAAGGTGCTTTTTTAAGAAAAGATACTTTTTTAAGAAAAGATACTTTTTAAGAAAAGATACTTTTTAAGAAAAGATAATTTTTTAAGATAAGGTTCTTTTAAGAAAAATACTATTTTAAAAATAAATACTTTTTTACGAAAAATTATTTTTTTACAAAAAAGACTTTTTATGCAAAGGCACTTTTTTAAGAAAAGATACCTTTATAAAAAAAAAGTTCTTTCTTAATCAAAGATACTTATTTAGGTAGAGTTTATTATTTAAGTAATGCAGTTTGTTAAGAAAAATTACTCTTTTTTAGAAAATTTTGGTTATTTAAGAAAAGGTATTTTTTTATGAAAATGTGTAAATTTACTTTTTGCAACTTTTTCAGGAAAGGTACTTATTTAAGAAGAAATGCTTTTTTAGGGAAAGGTACTTTTTAAAGAAAATTTACTTTTTTAAGAAAGTTATCTTTTTTAAAGGCCAGTATACACGGTCAAAATGCTTGACGTCAAATTCATGTATGTGTGCATGAAGCTTTGAACATACACGGTACTGGATAGCACTTCAATCATACATTTGGTTTTTGATTTTATGCTGTAAACATCATTACGGTAGCGGACGATACACTTGTCGCCATTTTGGCAGTGTGCTTAAAAGCAAAAGAAAATGAAAAAAGAAGAAGAAGAGACGTATCTGGATGAAGGAGTGGTTAAAAAAAGGAATTCATTTACCCATGAAAACTTAATGGCAAGCATCCAGCAATTCTAAAATATTTTTCCTTTCATCCGACATCTCCTCAACCATTTGCTTCAAAGTCACATTAAAAATGACAACATGCTTGATCAATCAACGATATACACACATCAAATTCATACGTCATGCAAGCAGAAAATCAAAAAATTTTTGATTTTGCTTCAATCATCGTCGGTGTGACACATACAAACACATTTTCACTAATACCACCAAAATGCAGTTCAATCATTTTGACCGTGTATATCCCGCTTAAGAAATTGTACTATCTTATCAAAAGGTACTTTTTTAAGAAAACTAATTTTTTTTAGAATATGTGCTTTTTTATGAAGAGGTACTTCTTCAAGAAAAAAATTTTTTTTACAAAAAATGTATATGTTCAATGCCGAAAACTGCCGGTCGGTGAATAAAATCGTTGAACTCTTTCTTAAAAATTATCACGTTCCGCCAAATAACTTTTTTTTTAAAAATGCTATAAAAAAAAACTACTGAATATTATCTCAAATTTCTTTTTTTATTTGAAAGTACAATCCTTCCGGTTAATAATGGAAAATAATTTCATTCAAATGGCTGCCTCGGCTGGCCATGCAGTAGCCTACACGATCGATCCAATATTTAAGCACATTATCGATTGTGTGCAGCTGTATTTCACCAATGGCTTCACGAATATTGTCCTTTAAAGCGTCAATTGTCTCTGGCTTGTTGGCGTTACACTTATATTTGAGGGCACCACACAAATAATAGTCCAACGGTGTCAAATCGCAGCTCCGAGGTGGTCAAACGACATCAGCTCTGCGGCTGATAATGCGATCTTCAAAAACAGGGCGCAAGACATCGAGTGTAGCTTCGGCTGTGTGGCACGTAGCGCCATCCTGTTGAAACCAAATGTTGCCAATATCCTCCTCTTCAATTTTTGGGAACAAAAATTCGTTCAACATGGCCCGATAACGATCGCCATTGACTGTAACGGCCACTCCTTGCTCATTTTCGAAGAAAAAGGGCCCAGTTATGCCTCTGGACCACAATCCGCACCCAACAGTGACTCGTTTTGGGTGTATCGGCTTTTCAATGTATGCGTGCGGGTTTTCTGTGGCCCAAATGCGACAATTTTGCTTGTTCACATACCCGCCAAGATCAAAATGAGCTTCATCTGAAGAGATGATTTTTTTTGGCAAAATCGGCATCTTCTGTAAGTCGATCGCAGGCCCACTTAGCGAAGCGAAAATGCATTGGATGGTCAGTTGGCTTCGACTCCTGAACCAATTGGACTTTGTATGGCATCATACCAAGGTCTTTATGCAAAATTCGTCTCAATGATGCCTCCGAAATGTTCAATTCTTGAGAACGACGGTGAATTGATGTTGATGGCGCTTCACGCACACTTTCTGCCACAGCAGCAATATTCTCGGGTGTACGCACTGGTTTTGGCTTTTCACGCTTTGGTTTATCGATGAGGATGCCAGTTTCTTTCACTTTTTCCACAATATAACGAAGATACGGAGCTGACGGTGCTTCTCTTCTTCCAAAATCCGTACGCAATTTTCACACACATTCTGCAACATTACCATGATTTTCAAAGTAATGTCGCAATATTTCCCAGCGTTGTTCAAGCGTATACACAACCATATTCGTTCAGCGGAAGGATAAAACTAATTATCAGTCAAATCAGACATGAGCTAAGTGTTACCATTCATGAAATAAGCACTAGTTGAAAAAAAAACGTTAGAATGTGGACCATTTATAATTGTTCTTCTACTGAAATATATTCATATACAAGTGCATTTACAAATTTTTTTTTTATGAAGATTTTTTTTTCAATATTTTTTTTCTGGAAGTCAATATTATTATTTGCTGCAGAGTATTACATAAGTCGCCAACTACTGATTTTTATTTTTACATGCTTGTTATTTATATTATTTTAACAACTGTTTTTATGCATTTTATATCTGTTTGTGTACTCATGAAATATAATTAAAGCTTTTTTTAATTTTTCTGATTTTTCTTTCCAAGAAATTAGTTGCAATTACTCGTTTTGTAAAATATATGTCAATAAGCTTATAAAAATGTTTTTTTTAAGATTATTTATTTTCATTAAAGGACATAAGATATTTTTAAAATCAAAAATAACTAAATTTATAATTAGAAGATTTTTTTAATGGCAGCTGACTAACAATTAAGTTTTGTAAATCTGAACATAACTCTTTGATATATCCTGGTTTGATATAGCTGGTCTGCTATAAACTATAATTAAAGTAAGTAACACGATCAAAACATTATTAGCAATGCTTCACATCCAGCTGGTTGAACAACTTCCGTATTATTTCAAAAAAAAATATTTTGTATAACAAATGCATTATTTAGATGAAACGAAAAAAGAATGTTGCAAAAAAACAACTACAAACATTTTAGACATCAAAAGTTTTTTTTTTTTTTTTTTGTAATGTGTTAATAAATTTAAATCCAGAGATAGTTTCTCGTTACATATTTTTTGCTAACAATTCAACTAAACTCCAAATTAATGAAACTATTTTCAAAGTGCATGCAAACAAAATGTGATGGTCAGTGACTAGAGTAACTCTATAAAGTATGTACATTTAAATTGACTAAAACAAATAATAGTGTTGTCGGCTGTGCCGAATTTTGAGTTTCCCTTCATTGCAGTTGCCACATAATTAAAAAAATATTATCACATAATAAAATATTTACTCAGTCAATATTCTTAAGGAACTAAAATGCCATTTTAGTACAATGAGACACTGGATATTACAGACAGAATGACACAGCAAGAAAGTGTGTTAAATTCATTTATATCGCATAGTTTAATGCCCTGTACGAGGTTGACGTATGTAAATCAACTTATGTTCACAATACATTCAATATTTTATGCAAAAAAAAACGAAGAAAATAAAATTTAGTTGGTGGAAATCAGTGGTGATATTAAGCGAAATGGTATATTTATTTATAACTTTTCCTACAAAAAGATTAAAAAAACATTACACTAATTTAAAAAAATAGTAAATTTTATTTGAGAAGAAAATTAATTTTAACAGAAAGAATAGTTTTGAGGAAAAAGAAAGCAACTTACTTAAAAAATTTTATTTTTTCCTATCAACACTTTAAGAAGCACCTTTTCTGGGATGAGAAACCTTTCTTAAAAAATACCATTTCCTTTAAAAATTATCTTTTTTAAAAAAGCTACAATTTCAAATAAAATTGCCGTTATTTATAAAGAAGTACTTATAAAGAACCTTTTCTTAAAATATACCTTCTCTTAAAACAAAAATTTCCTTAAAAAAATAATTTTTCATAAAAGAGTAGCTTTTATTAAAAAATTTACTTATCCTATAAAGTGAAATTTACTTTAAGAAAAGTAATTTCTTAAAAAAAAAGTAATTTTTCAAGAGAAATAAGTTCATTAATAAAAGCTAGTTTAAGTTACTTTCTTAAGAAAAGTGTTCTTTTTTAAGAAAACGTTTTTATTTCAAATACATTTTTAATAAAAGGTATTTATTTGAGAAAACTTAACATTTTTGAAAAAACAGTGGCGATATTAAGCGAAAAGGAATATTTCTTTATAAACTTTCCTACAAAAAAAAAAACATTTCTTTAATTTGAAAAAAGTACTAAATGTTATTTGGAAGAAAATTAATTTTAACAGAAAGAATATTTTTGAGGAAAAAGAGAGTACCTTTCCCAAAAAAAATATATATCTTTTCCTTAAAGAAAAATTGCCCATTCTTAAAAAGTATCTTCCATTAATAAAGAAGCTCTTCTTAAAATGTACCTTTTCTGAAAAAGTGCCATTACTTTAAAAAACACGTCTTCTTAGAAAATAAACATTCTTAAGAAAGCGCCTTTTTTAAAAAGTACTTTTTCTTACTAAAATGTGTTCTTCTTCAAAGAACATTTTCTTATACAAATACGATTTTTAAAAATTAATTAGTTAAGAAAAATTTTTAAATACAAAAAAGTTCTAACGAGTCATGATATAATACAAAAATACGGGTTATCAAAACATATGTATGTATTGTCAGTACTATTGTATGCAATGGAGGTATGGTCCATTAAAGCGACAGATGTGAAAAAGCAAGAATCATTCGAAATGGGGATTTATCGATAGATACTAAAAATACCACGGACCGATTTTATATGAAAAAACGAGGTGCTGAGGAGAATGCCTCGAAATAGAGAGCTCATAACAACTATATAAAAACGGAAAACAGCGTACCTTGGACATATTATGAGAAGTCCAAAATACAGATTGTTACAAACCATCACGAAGGCGAGAGTAAACGGAAAGCCTTCTTAACGAAGAAAAGAAATGGTTTAGATTTCAAATATTCTGGAGTGGACTGGATTCAGAAATGTGGGATATCTTCTGTAGCAAGACATTGAGGAGTGTTTGCCGAAATCCTGGGAACCTTATGAAATTTTTAGTTCTATAACACGTAATCTTATATATTAAAAGAATTTATGAATAAACTTTGCATTCACAAATTTTTTTAACATTTTTCTTCTCTCAAACCTCTATAACTAGAGTTCTAATTAACGTAGGCTGTTGACATAGGTCTAAGAAAACTCAGTGGATCAAGCTCCTTCTTTTGAGCTATTAACTGCTTAAATTCGTTGGGTTTGAGGAAAGTTATGCGTGGAGAATCAACTTTACTTTTACTGTACGTTAACTTATCTTGGCATATTTTGGCATTACTGTACGTTAACTTCTCTTGGCAAATTCGTTGGGTTTGAGGAAAGCTATGCGTGGACAATCAACTTAATTTTACTGTACGTTAACTTCTCTTGGCATATTTTGGCATTACTGTACGTTAACTTCTCTTGGCAAATTTTGGTATTATATTATAAAAATTAATATAACATGATATAATGCTGCGGAGCAGCAGGGGTCCTCTAGTTAAATTTAATTGTATTTGGTCGCCAACATTCGTATGACGAATAGGCAAATAAAGAAGAAGAAGAAAAATCATTTTCTTAATAAACTTTTTTGAAAAATTAACTCTTCTTAAAAAATAACATTTACTTAAAAAAAGTACCCATTCTTTAGAAAGTACCTTTTCTTATCAAAAGGTACTTTTTCAAGAGAACAAACTATATTAGAATATGTGATTTTTATGAGGAGGTACTTCTTCAAGGTGTTAGTTTTTTTTTATAGCAAATGTGATTTTTTATGAAAAAGTACTTTAGAAAAATTAATTTTAAAGAAAATTAATTGGACGAATGAATGATAGGTTTATGTAATTAAATATTTATCATACGGCGTTCGACAGTCTGTGATCTGCGTATCCATAAGTTAGGATTTATTTCTGTTTAGTAACTTTCCTTTTAAATTTACATTTCTTTAAAAATTACCTTCTTTACCTTTTTCAATAAGTGTTCTTCTTTAAAATATCTTTTCTTTAAAAAAAAAAGTTTTTTTTTAAATAAATTAATTCAGAAAAATTATTTTCTTAATAAAGAAACCTTTTTGAAAATTACCTCTTCTAAAAAAATTATATTTACTTAAAATTATCTAACCCATAAAAACAACGTTTTTATTAAAACTCTTTCTTTCCTTATGCATATGGATTTTGAACCTCTCCGTGACTGTGCGTGACTGTGCGTGACTATGCGTGATTATGTCAAAGTTAATCTTTTTTCACAGCAAGTCTTTCGACCAAGCTTCAGATCGATCGGATAAGGGGAAATGGGTTTTAAATCACTCCGTGACTGTGCGTGAATAAGTCGAAGTTAATCTTTCTTTATAGCAAGTTTATCGACCAAGTTGCAGATTGATTGGATGAGGCGAAATCCGTTTGAAATTTCTTCGTAACTTGCGTGACCATGCGTGACTGTGCATGACTAAGTCAAAGTTAATCTTTTTTCACAGCACGTGTATCGACCAAGTTTCAGATCGGTCGGATGAGGGAAAATAACATTTAGATCACTCCGTGATTGTGCGTGACTATGCGTGACTATCGAAAAATAATCTGTAGTCGCAACAAGACTATAGACCAAGTTTCAGATCAATTGGATAAGGAGGAATGGGGTTGCCCCACGACAGGCAGACAGACAGACAGACAAAGAGTACGAGTTAAAAGAAAGAGTTTAAAAATAATACTCATTCATAACAAAAAATAACCTTTTAAAACAAGTAAGAAAATTATAGTCGGTCTGGACCGACTACGCGTTTAGAGAATTGGTCTAGAGGTCCAACTAATTGGGTATAGAAAATAAGCATAACCCCAATTTGAGTGGAATCTTCATAAATTTGTTTGCTTTCAGATATGAAAGAGTTCATATCGGAAGCTATATTCTTATGGGGACCAGCTCGAAAAATAGACCAATCATAACCATATTTGGCAAGTTCATTTATTTTTTGTAAAAACATATACAAACCAATTTTGAGAAATTTTAAGTGAAGATCGGGAAGCAGCTTTATATGGGGGTTATCACTAAGACTAGTCTTAAAGGATTTATTTTTGGACTACTGATTAACGGATGTAATGCATACCCAATTTGAACGAGATTTATGTGTTCATTTGGATCTTATGGCAATTCAAGTCGTTCTCATAGGGGTGATTTGTATGGGGAGTATGTCTGAACAAGCACCAATCTTTACCAATTTCAACACCGTTCGTCCCATAGCCGATAGAAGGTTATATGCCGATAGCTTGATTACAAGGTTTACATGGACACACAGGCGGACAGATGGACAGACGGACATCGTTAAATCGACTCGATCGATATAATAAAAAATGTGTCTATGTCAAATATTTTTGGTAGTTACTAACTTCAGCACAACGTAATTATACCCTAAACACATATTGTTATATGGTACAAATACCTATTGTTTAAGAATTACCTTTTTTAGGCTCTTTACTTAAAAAATAGTATTTTCTTAAAAAAAAATACCTTTTCTAAAAAAGCTATAATTTCAAATAAAATTGCCTTTACTTATAAAGAACTACTTATAAAGAACTTTTTCTTAAAAGGCACATTCTCTTAAAAAAAATTTTTTTTAAGTCATTTCCTTAAAAAGTAAAATAAAAAAAAGTAACTTTTATTAAAAAAATTACTTATCTTAAAAAGTTAAATTTCTTAGAAAATAAGGTACATGTTTAAGAAAATTGTTCTTTTTTAAGAAAACGTTATTTTTTCAAAAAAGGTTCTGCATTAGGAAAATGTGCCTCTTTAAGAACTTTTTTAGGAGAAAGTATTTATTTAAGAAAAATAACTTTTTTGGAAAAGATGTTAATTATACGGTCTTACAAAAATAGGCAGTGAGTCGTAGATTTATGTATATTTCTTAAGCCCATCTTCATTTAGCTGCCATAAAAATTTAATCAGTCATTACCATCGTCGTCATCGACAATACAATACAATCCCTGATTTATATTACAAGTGACAAAAGCCAAAAAAAATAAAATCAAAATTACTTGGCAATACGGAGGGAGGTACATGTAGAGTGTAAAAGGCAGCATTCAAAAAAGTTTTTTTTTTGGAAATGTCTAAGGGACTTTACACATTTACACCATTTGGTGAAGCGAAAAATTTTTAACGTTTAGAAAATTTATTTGTGATTTGTTCTTTAAGGAATTTTAATATGAACCATAAAATTATAGTCCATGTTTTTCAACAACATTATTTGTTATTTCACTCCAAGAAAGTGTCTAACATATTTGTTGAATAACTTTCAAGAATATATTAATATTTAGTCGGCCTATTTCCACGAAAACCCATTGACAGACGGTATAACAAGAACAAAAATTTTTATTTAAGTAATAGAAATATCACTAGGTAAATAATAATGATAATTAATTGGCAGTATTATTTTTTTTAACGACGCACAGTGGCGCCATTTGAGTTTTTTCGTTGCAAAAATCATAACTGAATAACATAATTGAACAGTTTAAACAGCATATGATAGATAACTGTTCAGCCTATGAAATGAGCGTTTGGAAAGGGTGCTACGCTTTGTAGGGGCCTACTTATGGGTTATCAAAGTTAAAATTTGTAGAAAAATCAATTTTATGGTAACTAAAAAAAATTATTCAAATATATGTAAAAGTACTTATGTAGGTATGTACAAAACCGTACATCACATATGACAACTCTTACGAAAACTGAGAATAGTGGAAATTAGAAGTATAAATGCAAAAAATATTCAAAATTCAAAAATAACGATTGTTTGTTTGGACAGAGTTGTATCTTCTGAAATTAATACAAAGTAAAGCTGTATGGTACGAAAACTGAATCTAACCACACTGCTCATAGGCCTGAATTTAGGTGAGTGTGTTAAAGCGCTGACCAAAAAGTGCAAGTACGAGAGTATGTGAAGGTTCATGGTTCAAAACCTCACGGCCGCCCTAAGTAGAAAAAATTTTCATATAGAAACAATCTATTCAATTAAAACATAACAATTATCACAATGTCCAATAAATCGCTGATGAAGGCTGAAATGCCAGAAACCGGTCCGATTAAGAATACAGTGCAGTTATGAATTATTGAAATATATGCTTTCTTCTTCTTTACCACGCACCATTTAAACAAAATTAAAATTTGCAGTAATTGCAATATGTCTGAAAAATGACTAAATCTAAAAAAAAAAAAATTATTATTTTTTTTCTTTAGGGTTTTATGTTTTAAATTATTACCCAACAAATTAAAAAAAATACTTCTTTTTTATTTTTATTTTTTCAATTTTCTGTAAAATATTCATCACAATTCGTAAGAGAAGGTATATCTAAAAGACTAATCATTTCTAAACTATAATTATTTTCTAACTCTATTCGTGACTTCACATGCCGCAGGAAAGAAATAAGTGGATCGGAAGATGCTGCCAACATGTTGAAGAGGTCCTCATTTTGTCTTACCCTTGATGCTTTGAATGTGTTCTGCAATCTATATTTTTTATAAAATTTGTTAAGAGACTCCTGTGCTTCTTCTGAAAGCTCTCCAATTGGCAAAGACTGGTACTCAATTATATCTTTGCCATGCGCCAATATTTTATGGACGGTCGGGGTCAACTTCTTCTGTGGATACATTTCAGCTAAAAGAGATGCAGTTTTCGATGCATATTCTCCATATTTTGTAGAATTGACATTTGCTTTGCAGTTTAAAACATTCAAGATCGTTCCCAATCTTTTCACGATTTGATTGTCAATTAAAGTGATTCTAGTTACTGCCTCATCATTCCATCGTTTAAGTTACCGTATCCGTGCTTGGGACAGTCTACTTTTAGTCCAACTTGTTTAAAAAAATCATCCTGTATTTGATTCTTTCTGATCTTTTCCTTATCCTTTATTGATGTATTTTCATTGAAGTTTTCCTCCTCTTGTGGTAGGGTATACGCCAGTTTTAGCAAGAACTCCATACACCTTATCCTTGCGTGCAATGGTGACATTCCATATTCGTAATTCTCCTCGTTTGTAGAATCGTTTAAATTACCAAAGTTCTTCTGACTCTTTTTGCAAATCGGGCATGACAATGTTGAGGTTGTTCCTGTCAGTTCATTTACGACTTTTCCGTCAACCATGGTCAGGTGGAACTCTTAATTGCATTCAATATATTTTCCTTCTCCAATTTGCAGCTTTGTAGGCTTAATCTTGCTTATTTGTTCTTCGATGTCCTTCACCTTATGAGTTCTGCCGATTCCCTTGCAAACTGAAACATTATTGGTCGGCAATAGTGCACTGATGACGGACGTGGATTTTTCCAGTGTAGGGAAACATCAGATTTTAGCCGCAAAGGAACAACAGATGTCATAAACATATTTCCGTCCGATATTGTATTCTTTCATTGTATGCTTTCACAGAGACTTCCGTAAACTCCGTATGCAGTGGTCGTGAATTTATTTTGGCTTGCGTAATGTGCTTGTATCCTGGTAAAACATCAGCCCCGTGTCGCATCAAGGATGCCCGTAGTATCTCATATTTTTTTTTGGAAAATTATAAGTCCATAAAAAAGCCAAGGCTTCTTCGGAACCATACTTTTTAATGTGTGCGTTTGTAGGCATGGGAATGCTTTCCTTAATCCTTTTTAGTCGCAGTGGGCTTGCATCAGCAACAGATTTTGTAATCTGCGACCTAACTCTTTCACTGTCCTTTGTATATTTAATAGACAGCACGTCCGATAAATTCTTCGTGGTCAAGTCATTGGTGGCGTCGACAAGTTTCCTCTTTCTTGTGAAAATTGAACACTCCTCAATACTTTTTTGGCCTTCCTTTTGCTCCTCTGGTTGATGTGGTGGGTTTATCTACTGCCAATATATCCTGGATAGTGTCTTCATTAAGCCGGTCCTCGTATTTGGAGTTGAAGTTCTGAATGGTTCGATTAGATTTCAGCCATTTTTCCTTAATATTTGCATATATCAGATAAAAATTATTTTTTATAATTTCGCTTCACTCAATATTTCCGTATAAGCTATCAAGTTCTTCTGAAGCAGCTTCTGTGAAAAACTTTGGTGTGGTTGACCTTCTAAACAGTTCAAATAATTTCAAATTGTTCAACGCCATGTTTTCAGTACTTAAATTGTTTAACGCCATGGTTTCAGTACTTGTTGCGTAGATTAATCCAGGCATTATGCTTATTTTGCAATATATAGGCTTATGCTACCATGCCTAAAAATTTACTTGTTCCCTGCATACATATGGATTTAGACTGAATTATGCAATTTTGATATTATGCTCGTGTCTAAATAAGATTTGTGCCTACCTGGAGGGACCATAACTCAATATTGTTCTTGTTGTTGTAGTTTTTTGTGCATCCTGTGTCTGTAACAGAATATTGGGAGTAGACTTTGGCAGAGGCTCACAGGTAGACAACCGACTTAAAATGAAATTTTCAAACTATTAGATCAAACTACTGTCAGTCAAAACATGTAAGGGATGCACGCCATACAATTTCTGCAACCATGTATTTTTAAACTTTTTAACCTCTAGAAGCCAAACGGGCACGTACGGGCAGATAAAACCTTTTGAATTATGTAAAGAAATAATCAAAGAACATGTTTTGCAAATATGGCAAATATATAAAAATTTAAACTTTTTTTATTTTCCGTCAAAGTTGAAAAATAGTGAAAAACGGATAGTTTTTAAATAGTGATTTACCAGGAGAAACACAAAGCAAACAGTTATTTTTTTTTATCATTATACATTTAATAAATACATCAATCAATACAAAAAAAATTTTTGTATTGATATTTTTGTGATATTACACCTGAAATCGCCACAAATTGACTAAAAATTGTATGTTTCTTTGAAAACCGAAAGTCGGTCAACTTTGAACGGTTATATCTTCTAAACTAAAAATGAGATATTATTAAGAGTAGCATATTTGAAATCGCTGAAAAGTTTCCTATAACATGGGTTTATTCAAAACTTCGTTGGCGCACATGAAAATTTTGATTTTTGCAACCTCGTTTGCTCTACGGGCGCCACTGTGTGACGAAAATAATATATTTGAACAAAATTTCATTTGAAATGAAATAACAAGGAAAGGAATAAGCACAATATTTCGTTAATTAAAAATATCATATAATTAAAAACGAAGACACTTTTTCCTAATTTATAATCATTATCCTTAAAATACGGTTGAGCGTAGATGAAATTAATACTTAGCTATAACGAACATATATGTAAGTAGGAGTATAACAAAAAATTGCCGCGTCTATTAAATAAGCCTAAAATTTGATTAATAGTTAAACATTATACATTTTTGGAGAAATATCCATAATAATTGGGAATATCATGATATTGATGCATTACCAAAAGCTCCTAACTAAAGCATTGTACATTAATATGACTACGATTACAGTAAATTCATTTACAAACTATAATACTAGTTTGTATTCGATCAACTATATACTAACAACTTAAAATATATGTGACAGATTAATGAACAGATAATTAGCATCTTCGCTTTACAAGAACAAGTTCGTAATAATAGGGCTAAAGGACAAATGTTGGACGTTTAAATTGCATAAGTCAACCACAAGAATCAGGCTTTAAGGTAAAGGGTATTTTTATAAAATTCCCACCACTAGTCCACGTAGAAAATCGAAAATTTCATCGTAAATAGAAAAACATAAAAACTGTTGATAGTAATTAATCATATCTAAATAAAATGTTGAATCGACTCGGTCAAGATGTTAATAATTATATATCGCAATTTTCGAAATTTTGTTCAAAAAGTAAATTTTTTTAAAAAATATCTTCTGTTTCTTAAAAAATTATCTCTTCTTAAAACAGTACATTCTCTTAAAAAGCTCTTTTCCTTAAAGTAATACATTTTTATAAGAATGTACCATTTCTTTAATATTTTTAATATTTTCTTTTCTTTCCTTAATATTTTTAAAAAGTCCTGTTTTTTAAAAGTACCATTTCCTGAAAAATCCCTTCCTTACAAAAGTGCATCTTCCATAAAAAATCCTTGATTTAATAAATAACCTTCCCTTTTAAAGAACCTCTTCTTAAGAAGTACCGCTTCTTAAAATGGAAATTTTTTAAAAAGCACCTATTGTTAAAAAGTACCTTATCTTAATAGTTCATTACTTCTCCTCATAAAGTACCTTATCTAAAGAGTACATTTTCTTTAAAAGTATCTCTCCATAAAAAAAACCTTTCCTTGAAAATTACATCTTCTTAAAAATGACTTTATTTGAAAAGGACCTTTTCTTAAAAACTACCTTCCTTGAAAAAGTACCTTTTTTAAAAAGTACATATTCTTAGAAAGTACCTTTTCTTAAAATGTACCTTTTCTTAAAAATTACCTTTTAAAAAAGTACTTTCCCTAAAAAGTACCTCCTTCTTAAAAAGCACCTTTCCTTAAAAAGGTCATCTCTTTAACAGTGCCTCTTCTTGAAAAGTAAATTTTGTTTAAATGCTGTTGTTTTAAAAAACCCTTTTCTTAAAACTTACTTCTCTTATTATTATTATTATTATTATTATTATTATTATTATTATTATTATTATTATTATTATTATAATGTTTTATTGAATTGCTATCACAACAAGAATAAATCTTATAAATTACAGTGATAGCAAGTAACATTTGTAATATTAACATTGAGTTACAGTAAATTTCGAGATTAATAAAAATAAAGTAAATTAATCATAAAAATTAACATAATAATGAACATAATAAAGTTGACATTTAACATAGATTCAAACAAAAAATTTTTTAAGTTCCTTTTTGAAAAGTAATGCGTTGCTTTGTACTTGGATATATGATGGTAAATTGTTCCAAAGACACGTGGTGTAGTTGAAAAATTGTTTTGTAGACATTAGATATTTGTATTTTTGTGATATCAAATTTCTTCCACGAGGCGATTGTGCAAAAATAATTTTGTTAAAAAGATATTCAGGGTTCTTCAGATAAATAATCTTATGCATCATTAAAAGGCTTTTATATTTTAGTAAATCTTTAAAACTTGTATTATGTAACTGGTAAGAATATGATGATATACTATCTCGTCTACCTCTGTTGAAAACGTATCTGGCTATATTATTATATGTGACCTCGAGGCGATTAAAGTCAATAGTGTCGCAATTGGCAAATATTTCACACCCGTAAAGTAGAACTGGTATTAAATAGGTTTTTGCCAAAAGCATTGTTATTTCAAACGGCGTCGATGATTGCACAGCCCACAAGTTTCTCAACATCCCATGAACTTTACCAGCTGATATATTTATATGGTTAGACCAAGAAAGTTCAGCATTAAATGTGATTCCCAAGTTCAATGATGATTGAACAAAGTCGATTCTTTAGTTGTTAATATGTAGAAAAATATTGTCATTCAGTCTTTTTTTATTACTTCTTGAAATGAAAATACATTTTGATTTGTCAGGGTTTATACATAAGCCATTTGTACATGCCCATTTATGTATATTATCCAAGTCACTATTAATACAGTCAGAACAATGTTGAACATTTTCTATTCGGCTGCTTAAGTACAACTGTACGTCATCAGCATACATTTGTACGCCACAGTAATTCAGAACCTCAGGCAGATCGTTAATATACATACAGAAAAGCAATGGACCAAGAATAGACCCCTAAGGCACACCTCTGTCAACATCCGCTGCTTTAGAAGTCACTCCATTTAAAGAAACCACTTGTTTACGATTAATAAGGTAAGAGGAAATAAGTTTATTAGCCGAACTTGAGAAATTAAAGATTTTCTCGAGTTTAGTGAGTAGAATCGAGCTATCAACAGTATCGAAGGCCTTACTGTGATCTAAAAGCACAAGAAATGATACCATATTCTTATCCAGTTTTGATCTAATTTCTTCCACTACATCGATCAAAACCGTAATGCAGCTTCTGTCCTGTCTAAACCCAGATTGTCTATCCGTAAGGAGATGTTGATTCTTTAAATACTCATTCATTTGCCCGTACATAAGATTTTCCATAACCTTGGATAGAAATGGTAGTATCGCAATAGGTCGGAAGTCGCTGTTATTCTTTGGAATAATAATGATTTTTGCCTTTTTCCACATATCAGGAAAAATTGATTTTGTTAATATTGTATTAATTAAATACGTAAGAAATGGAAGAAGTTTAGGAACGATAATTTTTAAAAATCTTGGATTAATTTCATCTAAACCCACAGCATTTGACTTAATTGATGTAATACTTTTAAGAACTTCAGATTGATCCACACATCGAAAATCAAAACAGTTCTCAATAGGCACAGTATGAATTTTTTCGTACTCATTTTCAGTTGGTCTATTCACTTGGATTTCGACAAATTTTTTGTTTAACTTATCAACGTCCACATCAGAACCAACAGTGCAAGGATTTCTTTTCCCAATACCTATTTCACGGATCTCTTTCCTTTTTCTCTTGCTATCAATAGCTGAAGAGAATTTCTGTCGATAATAATCGGATTTTGCAATATATATGCAGTTTACAACTTCCTTTCTAATGGATTTGAACAATGAATGTAACTCAGGCGATTTAAATTTCTTCCAACGTTTATAAGCCAAATATCGTTTATCAATTAAACGTTTTATAATTGAAGTAAACCAAGGAGGCTGTATAGGTTTAAGTGTTCTTGTTTTTTCAGACACAATTTCATAAAATATTGTGAGAAGGTTATTTTGAATGAAAGCAATTTGATCATTAACATTCTCAAGACCATAAATTGAATCCCAATGAACGCAATCAATACGCTGTATAGTCAATGCCACGAAAATCTCTATAAGTGTTAATGTACATCTTCATTGTTAACATCGGTATGATATATCATAAAAATTAAGTCATGCTTCGAAAAAACAGGGGCAGAAAATTGATCGTAAAGCAGTATTTTGCTTTTATGATTAGTAAAGAATACATCGAGTAAACTGTTCGAGCCACTTGGATAATGGGTTGGAACGATCGTATTAACAGGCAAAAGACCGAGCGTTTGCATGGGCTCTGAAAGTGACTTATCAACTAGCAGGTTACTATTGAAATCACCAGAAATGATTACGTCATTGTACAATAAGGACAGAGATTCAATTTTATCAAACAAGTCTTTGGTATCAATAAAGTTATACGGTCGATATACGCAGGCGATAAGAATTTTTTCTTTATCCTTCGTGTTTAATTCAAGAAATATGTACTCAATCTCACTAGTAGGCTCTGATCTTAGCTTTACACAACAATTTATCTCCGTTCTCACATAAATTGAGACACCACCAGCGTTTGCTATCCTATCAGCACGAAATAGTTTAAATCCCGGAAAATTGAAAATTGAATCATTGACTGAGGAATCGAACCAGGTTTCAGATACGCAGATGACGTCAACTCCAGAGGCAACAAAAATATATCTAAACTCATCTATCTTGTTATTAAGACTTTGTCCATTTATATGAACAATTTTGAGTCCAGATTTTTGTTTCGCCAGAATCCTTACCATGTTAAAAACGTTATCTTTGGAACTATAACTATTACCATTTTTAAAAAGTAATTTTCCTTAAAAATATCCTTCTCTTGAAAAGGACATTTTCTTGAGACGTGCCTTTTCTTAAAAAGCATTTTTTAAGTACCGTTTCTTAAAAAATACCTTTTCTTAAAAAGTACTTTTTCTTAAAAATAACCTTTTTTTAAAAGTACCTTTTCTTAAAATGTACCATTTCTTAAAAATAATCTTATCTTGAAATTATGATTTTTTGGAACTTTTGTTCATAAGATTCTTATGTGGTTTGGGTATAATGACTGTGCTGCCGTTTGTAACTACAAAAAATATTTGACCTAGACCCATCTTTTATTATACCGATCGACTCAGAATCGCTTTCTGAGTCGATTTAGCGATATCCGTCCGTCCGTCCGTCCGTCCGTCTGTGTATCCATGTAAACTTTGTAATCAAACTACAGGCCGCAAATATGAATATATTTCGATGAAATTTAGTATATGAGCTTCTGCCGGCCACAGAATACACGCTATTAAAATTTGTGAAATTCGGTCCATGTTCAGACCTAGTCCCCATACAAATAACCCCTATGAAATCGACATAAATTGCCATAAGATTCAAATTATCATATAGATCTCAGTCACATTGTGTTTGTATGTGTTTATTACATCCACTAATCAGTAGTCCAAAAATAATACCTATAGGATAATTATTAGTCATAGGCCCCATATAGAGCTGCTTCCCGATCTTCACTTAAGTCTATCAAAAAACAAAAATATTAAACAGATTTTTCTCAAATTTGGTTTGTATATATTTTTTCAAAATATAAGTGACTTTACCAAATATGGTCAGGATCGGTCCGTTTTTCAACCGAGTCCCCATATAAATATAGCACCCGATATGAACTTTTTCATATCTGCAGCCAAATAAATTAATAGCAATGCCACTCAAATTGAGTGTATGCTTATTTTCTATATCCAATTTGTTGGACCGAAGAAATAGGTTCTCTAAACCATGGTATAGGGTACCGTCTAGACCGACTATAATTTTCTTACTTGTTGGCATTGCTTTAAATAAAAAAAGTACATAACTTGATTATCGTAACTAATACTGCAATTCTATAGCTGTGTTATAAATATATCTAAATATTTTATTAGTAATTGTCTTTATAATGAATCAGTGTTGCCATTATTTGGAATTACAAATATGCTAAATTGCAAAAAAAGATGCAAAAATGTACTGGAGTAAAAAAAAAAAGATGCAACATTTTTTTCAAATTTCGTTACCTTTTAATGAAAAATTAAATACTTATTAGTAAATTCTTGGTCTTTTAAATGGAAAAATAAATATAAATCATAAATTTCGATTTATATTTTTTAAATTTTAATTAAAATTATTTTGAATTTCATCTGTAATTTTTTTGTAACATCAAACTGAGTTTTTGTTAATTTAAAATTGAATATTTTTAATTTTAGAGATATTTTTTTTTTTAATTTCAAATATAACAGAATTCACATTATCAAAAGATACGAGTATATTACAATAATTGGTTTATGGAATCTCATATTTCTATGATGTCTTCATCTTCAAGTTCATCTTGGCTATGATATTTTTCTGACGATCGACTTTTATCGACGACATCGCTCGGTATATTGTAAGTGTAACAGCACGCATTTTTCAATTTCAAACCTTTCATCCGATTTATACAAATTTACACAAATTTCTCATAGTACACTTTGAGAAATTAACACATAGCAACACCATTAAATTTAAAATTGTGTATTCAAAATAATGAAAAAGAATCAAAAAGAAAAAAAGATGTTAAAAGCAACTTTTTATTAATAGAAGATGGTAAGTTAGCATCTAGCATCTTTTTATAAATTTTGGATGCTAAACGACAAAAAAGAGTTGCTAAATCTAGCAACTAAAATGCTAACATGGCAACACTGTAATGAATAGGTAAATAAGCCTTAGTAGAAGATTCTGCGTAGGTCATGATACCAACAACGGAGAATAAAATTAATGCATTTTCAAAATGGATACACAAAAAAATATATAAAAGCCTTGTGGCATATATCATAAACAAATATTGCAATGCATTTTCTGATAAACCAAGGAATTTAAAACAAGTTTCAGTTTTTCTATTTAATTTTTTCAATAAATTCAAACAAAGCTCCATCAATATTTGCTTCGCCTTGTATATCTTTGTTTTTATCCTGCCATTTCGTAATTGTTGCTGTCACCGATTATGTGCTAAAAAGCCACAAATGTCATTGGCTAAAAATCCAAAAACTAAATTAACCTGATTTTCAATTATTATTTTTGTATACCCTCCACACCACTGTGCTGAGGGTATATATTAGTTTGTCACTCCATTTGTAACGCAGCGAAAATAGCATTTGCGACCCCATAATCATAAAGTATATATATTCATGATCCTTATAACAGCTTGAGTCGATGTAGCGATGTCCGTCTGTCTGTTTAAATCATGCTCATTCACAAAATAAACCGTTTACCTGTGTAAAGTTATAATAATATTTTTTGTCATTCTTTCGAGCCGGTCGGTGTTAAAAATTCAATGTGTTTGTTGTAATAATTTAGCACAACGTTTATCAGATTGTGTATTTTTTTTTAAATATTTTGTTTAAATTTCTTATTCATAATGCAATATGTGCACGTGAAGGGTAACAAATATTCGGCACGGCCGAATTTAAAACTCTTGTTTGTTTTTTTTTTATTTTCAGCCATGCATGTGCAATTAATTTTTAAGCCTTCTCCAATTTTATTATGTATATTTTTTTAACAAAAAAAAATATTTTTACACAAATTTTATTATGTAAATATAGGTGATTTAATTTCGTTTTTTTTCTGTTGTTTTATGTTTTTCATTATGTGCTCAGCTCTTTTTTATGACAGATTAAAATATTTGCTTGTAACACAACTGGCTCGTTTTCAATTAGTCAATCTTTGATACTCGTATGACGGTAAATTTGCTGCACTAAAAAGGAAACAAAAAAATTGTTCAAACATTGTCATTTGTTTTAGTGTTGCAAATAAAATTGTAATATATATATATATATATTTTTTTTTTTAAAAAAAAAAAACGATTTACTTATTGTTAACACATGTTAAAATACTGGGATTTATTAACAATTGTTATAATCTTTAAAGAGCTTTTTAACCTCATCTACATGTGTTAAGGACAACCCTTTATTGAATTTTTATGATTTATATATGGATAGGAACTGATAATTAAATATTTAAATGCATCATATAGAATAGTTAAATATTTTTATGTATTTCAAAATTAATGACTTACTGAAGATAAATGTTACATATTAAAAACATTTTAAAAAACAGTATAATTTGTTTAAAACAAATAAAAATTTTAAAATTGGACATCACTTCAAAATATTATATTTATTATACCCTCCACTCCAGTGTGCAGAGGGTATATATAAGTTTGTCATTCCGTTTGTAATAATTAGAAAAAAAATTTTGGACCCCATAAAATATATATATTTGTGATCCTTATAACAACCGGAGTTGATATAGCGATGTCCGTCTGTCCGTCTGTCCGTCTGTGGAAATCACGATGACGGCATCAATCGGGCAGTTAGGGTGCTCGTTGATATAAAAAATGATTCACTAACATCCTGAAAAGTTTGCTATTTAAAATCGTCCAAATCGGTTGATTAGGGCCCGAGATTTGAATGAAGAACTAAAAAAGTCTTGAAAAAATATAATATTCTATGTTGTTCTTGTCACGATCACGCCCTCAATAGTGCAGCTTCAGTGATCATTTTTAGTGGGAATGATTCACCAAATTCATGGGAAGATTTCTGTTTCAAAAATCATTAAAACAGGTGGGACAGGTCCAGGGAAATCTCTGAAAAAGTAAAAAAAAATGAAAAATATGATGTTTCTATATTGTTCTTTATGTTATTCTAAATGTTGTGTTGTTGTCATAGCTGGACTTGTTGTTTTTGTGGTCACTGTGGTAATAATATAATAAAAACTAACCCTTTGTACATTTTTTTATTAAATCTGGTAGAAAAATTTAAAAGTTTCCATTGTTTTGGCATCACTCTAAAAATTTGTTAGTTCATTTCTGTTATTACCACGACCCTGCCTGCAAAATTTCAGATCGAATGGCTCACGGGAAATTGGTTAAAATCGATCCAAAATTTTTTCGACAAGCAGACACTACGAGTTAATATAAAGGGAGTAAAAATTCACCAACATCTAAAGCAATAATGCTAAAATACCTAGTTGTTAATAAAAAAAATATTATGTATAAATTTACTTAAAGAGAAAAACACAAAAATAACGTTTGATGTTGTATTTTTTGTGTGTAATAATTACATATACATACATAAACATATGAAATAATACAAATAATATACATATATTATATGTATGTATATCCATAACAACTGCATGTTATTGACATAAAATTCTGCAATATTTTGTTGTGGGGAAAATACATTTCTTTTGCATTAACAGAGTGTCACTTCATTTTGCTCAGCGTGATTATGCCAGAGTAGATGGCGCCACAATTTTTGTTTTTCTAATTAGCTTTGCAATAATTATTTCTATTTTAACATGAATGTTAATATTTTCAACTGGATATCATACAGAACAATGTTAAGAGCATACACGGGCTGGTCTTTTATTTCATACGTATTTTCATTATTCTTTTACAAATGAACATAAGTTTGGCATATTAACTTTTTGTTGTCTTTACAAAATAGAGTTACCAAGTTCATCAATGAGTTCTTTGCTTTCAAAACAGTTCTATATAGTTATATAAAATTATTATTCTGCTTTACCTACAAAATATCTGATTGCGATTACATCTAATTTTTAAAAATTGTTTATAATTACTAAAGCATTATTATTCACATAAATACAAAATTGCACTTTTTAAATTTTCCATTCAAATTTAAGAAAATATCAATTCTAAAAACTGGAATTAAAAATTTGCAATTATAAATTACAATTAATTGAATTTCAGAAAATCATATCAAAACGTCGGAAATTATAATTTTAAATTTAGAAGACATCAATTGCATCTTTAATATATAAATTTTATTCGTTAAACACAAATCGAAATTCCAAAAAATAAACACCAAATACCTGTGTTTACATTTAAAAAATTTTTACATTTAAAAAAAATATTGACATTCAGGAGAAATTAATAGCTTTTCAGTACCGCGATTCAGTAACTTCTTTTAACGATAGTCGAATCGTTAAAAAAAAAAGCAAATAGCAATATTATCAGTAAAATTTTTAAACGATATTCTGTTGTTTTTCTGTTGTTGTTATCTAAACTACAACCATTTTTGTGTTGTTTATTCAATCGATAAAAACTAAAATTTTTAATTAAAAAACTTTTTTATATAAATAAAAAAATTAAATAGCATATTCAATTCATTATTTCATTTTCAAATAAATAAACAGAAATATTAGTAAAAAAAAATAGAGATATTGAACATAAACATAAAATCATCCTGTCAAACACGAAGTAAATCGTTTTTTCTATTCTTCTTTGTGTTTTACGCTTATTTTGACAATTTAAATAAATAGAAAAATAGATTTGTCGACTGTCGTTAAGATGTGTGTACTTAGTGAATAACTTAATCCTCAGTGCAAACAACAAAAGCTGTCGATATATTTTGCGATTGTCGGATCGTTGAAATTTACTTAATCGGACTACAGAAAATATTAATTTAAATTCAATGAATTTTATAAAACCTCAAATGATATTTAAGAATTGCGAACATAAAAATTGTTACATAAATAAACGCAATTTGATGAGAAAGTTATTTATATATAAATTTTCACAATTTTTTTTGGATGAATATTTGATGTTCTTCAGAAAATAAAGATAACAAATTATTTTATTTAAAATTTTTGCGATATTTGGTTTTTTGCGTTTGGCATCTCTAATTTAATTATATATTATTATAAATTTATTCTCTATGTTTTCCAAATATGGCAATATTTTTTTGAAAAAAAAGTTGAGAGAGCTTTTTTCGGTTATTATTTTGTTACTCCATCCGACCTATATTTATTTATTTATTAAATGTGGATATCACATACAACAAGATATAAATCATTTTAAATACAGTATGTGTTCTTATAATGATACAATCAATTTGTGATAGTAGTTACAATTCTTTTAAGAAACAAGAAAAATATAAAAATAAAAATAATTTTAAATTACAAAAGTATAAAAATATAAGTAAAAAAAATAATACATAATGGGAGAGTATTGAATATATAATATAATCACAAATAAAACAATAATTAAGAAAGTTGAAAATTAGAGACCAAATCATTTTTAAACAATTCATTTTTAAATTGTAAAGCGTTGTCTGATATTTGTAAATTGTTGGGTAACGAGTTCCACAGACATACACACAGAAAACGGATTCGTTGTTGCAACCAAATTTGTTGCCAACCGAATTTTTGTAGTCCCATGTACTATCACAATATTCTTTTGTGATTACTGAATTATAAAATCTATATAAACGTAGAATGGTAAGGGCAATTGTATATAAATATAAATTCGATTGTTAGAACTGTGGTATTTAGTTGGTACAATGAATGGATTTATTAATTTTATTTACCATTTATCTATGTTTTTGCTGATACAAAATATTTAAAACACTTTTTTAATAATAACTTTTATTAATAATTTTTATTAATAATTTATTTTTATTTAAGCGATATAAGACAATAGCTTGCAATAAAATAGTAATCATTAATCTTTAGGTAGTCCATACATACTTTATAAATTTTACAATTTTGAGAAAAATATTTTTCTGTTCCACTTATTAAAAATCATAACATATCGGCATATTGTCCGTAAAATTTCCTGAAATAATAAGTTGGTATTAACTGGGAAAAAATTTTTCTTTGAAGAAACTCAACTTAACCACAGAGTAAAATAAATACAACAAACGCAAATTATGATCACATATATGTAACTTTCTCTTGAGTCAATTGATCGACATTCTGTTACAGAAAAGAATTGATTGGAAGAAACACATTGTATTCCAATACATCGCGATACATTTTTGGTTTTTGGTGAAATCACGAGACATTTGATCGACCTCATCCAACACGAAACATTTCATATTGTTCGTGTGTATAGACATGCGGTTAGTCATTTCTAAATAAGGTCTGATAAGATGACCACATCGTGATGACCAGCTTCCAGGTTACGTACGTACTTAGAAATATTTTTTCCGTCAACACAGGCGTGGAAACGAACTATCATATTTGCGTTGACAAGTCAGGAGTTGTTGCTGAAATCAAATCCTGGACGTATTGATTTATTGTAATATGATAATAAATAACTTTTACAGGTATTCCACAGAGTTCCCATATCTCTCTATCTTTGACACGACTAATGGTAGTGCGCGGTTGAATGGCAGATTGTTTTTCTAAACCATAAGCATTATTGTCGCACAAAAGCTTCTCCCCAGACGCGCTTAAATACACTTTCAGGTTTCGTATTTAATTTACATACTTCTATGAACCATTTTTCTTTGTATACATAAATTACATTGAAGTTTTTGTAAACGTTGAGATATTGATTTGAAAATTTAAATGTTCATATAATATTCAAAAGTTGTTTTTTGCATTTTGGTTTAAAAAATGACAATTTAATTCGAAAATTCAGTATGACTAAACATATTTTTATATTTATTCGGTATTTACAACAGTATTTAATTCATGCAAATTTCTGTTGGTTAGAAATACCAAAATAGTTTAATAGTTTTGGTTTCTTTTTTTTATAACCGAAAAATAATTGTTAATACAATTTTAATTTGTAGGAATTTAACCAATAATTTGTTACAATATCTGTTAAAACATTTTTGGTTTAAAATATGTTTTTATAACCGAATAAGAAATTGCAGTTGCCAATATTTCGGATTGAAGTATGTTATTCTTGAATTTATAAGGTTGCCAAAATTAAATTAGTTGAATATTTTTTATAAAGAATTTGATTAGTAAATGGAACTATTTTTTTTGTTGCACATACTTTTATTTCAGAAGAATTGTGTTTCTACAGGAGTTATTAAAGTAAGTATATTGTATTATTAAATATTGAAGAATTATAATAAAAATTCTTATTACCTTAATAAATTTTTCTAGTTTTAATCGAATTCCAACCAATCTCTTTTCTGTGTGTATGTGACCTGCTCCACGAAAAGGGACCTCTGCGCCCAAAAGAAGTTATTGAGAAAAACGCGTTTAAAAAAAGCGTTTCGTTTTTCCGTATTTTGCGCATGGTTATGCAACTCTTCCTTCAACCTGATCATCTGGCGATGTATTTCGACTCTCTGGTACTTTGTACGATGTTCACTATGCAGTGTTGCCTCTATGAAAAATATTTCTAACAGTTAAAAACCTGTTGTTGCTAATTTTGTTTTCAAAATTACTAGAGCTGTTTTATTCCTTATCAAATTATCAATGTTTTGGATTTAAGCCGATAGAATTGAATCTATTATTTATTATTATTTAATTTATCTATTATCTAATTAATTTCAAGTTAAAATAAATCTTAATTAACGTAAGAAAATGTGTCTGGAAGACGAATTTAAGAGTATTGAAGAACAATTCTTCAGCGATTGTTTGGAAGAATGTTTACCTATAGTCAGTGATGCGTCGGATGCATTTTCATCGCCAGAAGTTTCAGAAGCGCTGCAATTATCTCTTCAAAATATTGAGGAATAGCAAGCTTTATCGCAGTTTTTAGAAAAACCTGGTTGTACGAATGGATGCACTACTGTAATTCCGGAAGAACGAATTGTTTTTGCAAGAAATAACTTTTTGGAATTACAGAAAGATGAACAAGATTTAGTTATTTTAAGCCAAATTCAGTCTGCACACAGAAAAAATATTTGCCAACCGAATTGGTCTTAAGTGGAACAACTGTATTTTCGATTGTATCAATAGAAATTTCATAACATCTGCAAATTTTCTATTATGATAAAATATTTACTTTTAAGGCAATAGAATTGTCATCACTGTGAACCCGAAAAGCGGTTATTAGCATTATCGCAATTCGGTTGGTAATAAATTCGGTAGCCATAATGAATCTGTTTTCTGTGTGTGGTAAAGGGCATAACGATTTCAATGACTCCTATAAAGATATATAAAGCTGATTGAAAACCAGAAACAAAGACGGAGATAAACAATCTATAAAGAAACGTGCTACAATGGTGAATAAATCGGAGATGAAAATAACAAAAAAAAAGTGGAACAACTTCCTAAAAAAATCAGACAAAGGTGAAAAGCAGCAAAATACAGAAGAACCACCAAAAAAGCGTGTTAGGAGTAAAAAAGAGTAAAATTTTGATATTTTTGTAATTTTGTACCTTTGAGATTGAACTTTTTTTTAATTTATATATCACATTTTTCAATTTTTTCATTAATTATGTTCATCTTTACAGGTGATTTGTAAAAAAAATAAAAGACATTTGAAAGAGCGTTTTTTTCCTATAAGAATCACTCAAAAAGTAAAAAAAAATTTATCGGCGCAGAGGTCCCTTTTCGTGGAGCAAGTCACATATGGTATTTATAAAAAATTGCCAACTAGAGATTAATGTTCGATATCGTAATTGTATAAGATTATTTCCTCTATTGGATCGTGCAAATTGAAGGCGTTCAAATAAATAAGATGGTCCTTTGGTGTATATTACTTTGTGAAATAGAATTAATGATCTTATTTTTATTAAGGCCACGAGGTAAACTCCGTACAGATACTTAGAATATAAAGAAGTTCCATCATATCTCTTTATACCATACACATAACGTAGGATCGCATTGTGAGGTACTAATAATCTCCTTTTACTTTCTGAATCACAAAAAGCAAATATCTCACAACCATATAGTAACTTCGGCATAATGAAAGTTTTCGCGAGAAGCACACGAATGTTTAAAGGTGTAAGATGTTGTATAGGGTACATCGTTCTTAGCATTACAAATATTTTTCCAGATGCAGAATTAATCTGATTGTTCCACGTTAGCGATTTATTAAAAATGATTCCCAGATTCCTAGAAGATTCCACAATTTCAATATTCTGATTTCTTTGAGTAATAACTAAACATTTTGATTTTTTTGGATTTAATTAAAGTCCATTTTAAGAAGCCCATTCAAATATTATATTGAGATCCTCATTAAGCTTTTCAGTGCATTCACGAATTAATCCTTTTTTCATATATGGCCGCAATGAAGAAATATTTGGCCAGTTAAAAGCCAAAAAAGCACGATTTAATGCATATAGCCACCCTACACAACCATTACCTTTGCAATGGAGGATAGGGCGAGCTATTTAATTAGCAAAACTCAATTAAACGAGAAGTTATGTCATATAACCGGAAACGCATGCATATAGGAAATGCATGCATATTTTTCCAATATTATCTTAACATTTATCATCAATACTCAAACCGAGGTAGAGGGTATCAAAGATTCGGCACAGCCGAATTTAACACTCTTACTTGTTTTCTTACTTGTTTTTATTTAAAGTTGTTTATTTTCAACAATTTATTCTTAATAGGAAACTCTGACATAATATATATAGTGGGTGGCCCTTCGTTATATGGAGGGGAAAAAAAGTGTTCAAACTGTCGGTCTCACCCCCTAGAAATATGCGAATAGCAAAAAAACTGAGAAATACAAAGTTTTGGGCCAATCAAAAAACGTTTAGTCGTGGCGCAAAGCGATTGAAAATTTCAAGTGTGTTTATATGGGGAAAATATAACTTTTTTCAGATTTTACGAAAATTTCGTTCTATAATTTAATTTTTCCGACAAGCTGTTATATAATTCGGGATCAGTATTAAATTATCCTTCCAAAAGGCTATATAACTTCAAAATCGTATGAAACCTCGCCAACAAATAGCAAATGCCCCAGACCACTTTTGTGCCAAAAAAAACTGGGTCATGAAATTTGATGGCATTTTTTTCAACTTTGAGAAATTGATTAAAGCCATCACTCTTTTTTGGTCTCTATACTTATAAGTACTCAGATATGAAGTATTGTTTTATTACCACGTTGCTAACCTATTGCGCATTGAGACCGAAAATTGGAAATTTTTTGATAAAATTTTAAAAATTCCTTTTTCAAGTTTGAAAAAATTTTCTTAAACAAAATTTAAAAAAATTAATATATTACTTTAAGGTTTTATTAAATACATGTTGCAGATTAACTGTGTGAATTTTTAAGTAAATCCCTCTGCCAGAATTTTTTTGACAAGGATTTTATTTTGGCGGATTTCGAGAAAACTTGGATTTTTGTGAAATATTCTGTAAATGTACACTTTCTAAATACTTTGTATCAAAAATTCATCACTTTTCTACTTTTAAATGTTATATTATATCTTAATAGCCTAGGATTTCGGAAAAAAATAATATGACTTCATTAACCCTTTTGGAATTGGGGTCACATATGACCCCAAGCTAATAAAAGACAATTTATGCAAAAAATTCAATTATTTGGTAAGTGCTGTCTAATTTTTAGATGCGACGCTTAAAATATAATAACCAAATCTGTAGAAGTTTCGTTCCGAAAATTTGGGATAAATCTGAGCACGTTAACCCATTATTTGACAAGGCCAGATTTGGATTTTAAGATATTTTTAAATAAAAATTACCGAAAACGAGTTTTTCTATTACACTCGATGAAACCACTATGTAGAATTTAAGAAAAATAATTCGGTTAATTTTTTTTTTATTTAACCCTTCAGCGCTCTTGAGATCAAAATTATCCATTGTGATATATCTCTGGTGCAATTATCTGCTTATTGCTCGCGAATATATATTAAAACAACTTTTAACCAATTTTGTTATAAAATTACTTTATATAATAAAGTAATAGTTGAATATCTTGCGGTCTCACTAACCATGTGGTGGAAATTGATAAAAAACGCAAAAAAAAAAAAATATCAGGTCAATCGGTGAAGATGCCATTACTTATAATGGTTGACATTTTAGATTTTTTATAATCGGTCGCTTTATATTATCTTCAATGTCACCTACATGTTTTGAAACTTCTACAATTTTATTTCCCAGTTTTAAATAGTTTATTAAATAAAAGTAAATTTCAAATATAATAATATATATAAAAGTTAATATTAAATTAATACTACTCTTAATGGAATAAATTACAAAACTAAATCAAAGTGAATTTCAAAAAACATCCTATTTTTGAGCCATTTGACCTAAGTTGTTTTAATTTATATTCGCGAGCGATAAGCAGATAATTGCACCAGAGATATATCACAATGGATAATTTTGATCTCAAGAGCACTGAAGGGTTAAATAAAAAAAAAAATTAACCGAATTATTTTTCTTAAATTATACATAGTGGTTTCATCGAGTGTAATAGAAAAACTCGTTTTCGGTAATTTTTATTTAAAAATATCTTAAAATCCAAATCTGGCCTTGGCAAATAATGGGTTAACGTTCTCGGATTTATCCCAAATTTTCGGAACGAAACTTCTACACATTTGGTTATTATAGTTTAAGCGTCGCATCTAAAAATTAGACAGCACTTACCAAATATTTTAATTTTTTGCATAAATTGTCTTTTATTAGCTTGGGGTCATATGTGACCCCAATTCCAAAAAGGTTAATGGAGTCATATTATTTTTTTCCGATATCCTAGGCTAATAAGATAAAATATAACATTTAAAAGTAGAAAAGTGATGAATTTTTGATACAAAGTATTTAGAAAGAGTACATTTACAGAATATTTCACAAAAATCCAAGTTTTCTCGAAATCCGCAAAAATAAAATCCTTGTCAAAAAAATTCTGGCAGAAGGATTTACTTGAAAATTTACACGGTTAATCTGCAACATGTATTTAATAAAACCTTAAAGTAATATATTAATTTTTTTAAATTTTGTTTAAGAAAATTTTTTCAAACTTGAAAAAGGAATTTTTAAAATTTTATCAAAAAATTTCCAATTTTCGGTCTCAATGCGCAATAGGTTAACAACGTGGTAATAAAACAATACTTCATATCTAAGTACTTATAAGTATAGAGACCAAAAAAGAATGATGGCTTTAATCAATTTCTCATAGTTGAAAAAAATGCCATCAAATTTCATGACCTAGTTTTTTTTTGGCACAAAAGTGGTCTGGGGCATTTGCTATTTGTTGGCGAGGTTTCATACGATTTTGAAGTTATATAGCCTTTTGAAAGGATAATTTAATACTGATCTCGAATTATGTAACAGCTTGTCGGAAAAATTAAATAATAGAACGAAATTTTCGTAAAATCTGAAAAAAAGTCATATTTTCCCCATATAAACACACTTGAAATTTTCAATCGCTTTGCGCCACGACTAAACATTTTTTGATTGGCCCAAAAATTTGTATTTCTCAGTTTTTTTTGTATTCGCATATTTCTAGGGGGTGAGACCGACAGTTTGAACACTTTTTTTATTAAGGGGCACCCTAATGTAGTGTATTTTGATAATGTTTCAATCGTAGCTTTGCAAGTAATTATTCACTTGTATATGAGCCATGTTACCAATATTAGTGAAGGCTTGTTTAACAATCCATGCAGTAGGACAATAACTTTTGCTGGAAATTAGTCTTAATAATGTTTGTTTTACTTGCATAGTTATGTCTACAATTATAACAAATAAAAACACTAAAACTTCTAAAATATTTTTTTATTTGCTCGATTTTTTTTTTTTTTCTTTTTGAATAATTAATTTTTGTATTGTTTAATAATTATATACATATGTATGTTTGCATATAACTAATTATCTTTATATGATTTTTGGACTTAATAACTGACTAAATACATCATTGAAATTAAAAAAATGAAAATATTATTGGCTCGTTATAAGTGAAATGGAAAGAAGTTAAACAAATATGAGAAATAAATGTTAGACTTAACTCATATCTTTGTTGTATTAAGGTATGTCCTACCTTTCAATTCCACAAAAATAACGTTTTTTAAAAGGATATTTCTAAAATATCAAAAATGGACAAATTAGCTGTTTTTGGGGAGTTTTTGCCCCACCCCTCCTCCGGTAGTAAAGTTAGCCCAATTTTCATATTTCAGGACCTGCCTCACGTGATTAACAACAAAATTCCGTACGCCGAATTTCGATACGATATCTGGTTCTCAAGGAAAACGACACCCCACTTTGAAAAAAGTGATTTCGAGAAGAACGCATTTAAAGTTTTATTACAAGAATTTTCCATATTGTCGTACAAATATTTATATACATATATAGCTCTGTAACTCCAAAAATAATTCGAGATTAAAAAAATTATTTTTGGGCATTATTTATAAAAAAAAAACGAAAAAAAAATTTTTTTAAGGAGAGGTCATACCATAAGCTGTTTTTCTATAAACATAAATCTAACAAAAAATAAATCTTTAAAAACATTTTCAATTTTCAATCGATTTTTGTTTTATTTGTTTTTGTTTTTTTTTCGTATTCACTTAATGATTTCTTTGATTGCTTCGGTAATTAATTCAATTGAGTACACATATATATTTATACGTTTACACAAAATGTGTTGTTAAAATATAATTGAATGTTTTCTGTAGGTCGTTAAGGAAATCAAATTTCATTTTGGTATTTTGAAAATCAAAGTAATGAGTTGTAAATATTAATAAGACATTTATTGAAATATTAGAAGTATTTTTTAAGCAAACAATAAAGCAAGCTTTAGTCGTAATCTAGCGACATCATCATTTACTTTCACTCTCAGAAAATCTCTATTTTCGACTTCTAACGTGACAGTATTTTTGATTAATTTTTAAATAACGTACAAAGATGTCGAAACTATTACGAACAATCCATATTTGCAAGCCGCCCATTTTTTTTTTTAAAGTAACTTTTTGAGCAGATGTGTTTTTTAGAAAATTTTCTTTCTTAAGAAAACTTAATTTTTTAAGAAGAGGTACTTTATAAGAAAATATAATTTTTTAAGAAAGGGTACTTTTTAAAAAAAATATACTTTTTGAAGAAAATTTATTTATTTAAAAAAGTATTTGTTAACCCTTTACGGTAGTTTTATTCCTATTAGGTAGTAAATTGGCTGTTAATAATGAAAAAATCAAAAAAAAAAAAAATTTTATAAAATTCAAGTCGTATTTTTCTCAAAAAAATTATTTGTTGCAGAAATGCAACATTGAAGAAATAGATCTTAAAAAGCTAAATTGAACTTAAATTATATGAAAATTTTTAAACAAGTTATTTTGCTTATTGTAACATGAACTATTTTCGGATTTTTCGCACAATGTTTGCGTAGGTATAACCCTTACAGCCTGGAAATTTTCATTTCATTCATTTATCGACCCAAACTGGCCAGTGCCCGTATTGGTCCAACCTCACATCTTTCGGGGGAACGTGTTGAACCGGACCTTTCTTCTTTTTATTTTGAATGAGACAGTCAACATCACTTCCGCGCTTTGTACGGTTAATAATTTTAAATTTGCATAACGTCTCAGCAATTTCTATTCTGAATTCTGCAGAGTTGATGGTTTTGCTGGTACTACCCTTTTCGGCCTGTATTCTCCTATATAAAAGCCATGAATTGCACAAAGTCATGTCTAATAAATGTTAAAAAAAATACGCAGATACCAACGTTTACTACGAAGCTTAATTTTGTAGTGACCCATAACAGAGTCTATTGTCGTTTAAGTGAAGTAACTGCCTAAGCAATTCAAATCTTTTCGGTGACATGGTGTCTCGTACCGGCGCAAAGCTTATGTTTCGAGACCAATACATTTTTACATTTGGCGTATGTACTATCTCTTGACTTGTTACATTTGTAGGCTTATTCGCATTCTGAACAGAGTACAAATTTGTCTGGTCCCTTTTAAAGTCGAAATGTCCTCAGTAAATAAATAGGAAAATACCTCAAATGGAGTTTTAAGGCAAAGTATCTCGGGTCCATTAAAACGTAGTTGGTCCTCATTTAAGCTTAGGCTTTTTGTTTTCCATGTTGTCTTAGTCCTAGGTCCACGAATAGCCAACCTTGAAGATGCTTCAGCGATAGTATTAGGAGTAGCGGCAACTGGGCATAAATCCGTTTCGGTACTAGAGGTGAATGCAGTTACTAGATTGTCGGTGGATTCAAGTTCATTTCTAAAGTCAGGTGATACCCCTAAATCTTCATCAGAGCTTTATTCTTCATTTGCCTCCAAGTTGAACGTTGGACCGACGGCATCATCATAAGACTCGTTTATAATAGAAATTCAAGCCCAAAGTTATTAGTTAGTTAGTAGTTATTATATTATATTGTACTAGTGTTATGGAGCTCTTGTTGTTGAATAGTTTAGTAAACTTTTATATAAATTAACTAAAACCAAGTAAGAAAATAATAGTCGGGTTAGAGACCCTACAGATATGAAAAAGTTCATATCGGGTGCTATATTTATATGGGGACTAGGTCGAAAAATGGACCGATCCTGACCATATTTGGTAAAGTCACCTATATTTTTAAAAAATATCTACAAACCAAATTTTAGAAAAATCTGTGCAATATTTTTGTTTTTTGATAGATTTAAGTGAAGATCGGGAAGCAGCTCTATATGGAGCATATGACTAAGAATTGTCCTATTGGGATTATTTTTGGACTACTGATTAATGGATGTAATAAATACATACAAACCCAATTTTACTGAGATCTATATGATAATTTGGATCTTATGGCAATTTATGTCGATTTCATAGGGGTCATTTGTATGGGGACTACATCTGAAAATGGCCCGAATTTCACCAATTTCAACAGCGTTCATCCTATGGCCGATAAAAGCTTATATACCAAATTTCATATGTTCTTATTTGCGACATGTAGTTTGATTACAAGGTTTACATGGACACACAGACGGACAACCGGACAGCCGGACGGACGGACGGACATCGTTAAATCGAATCAGAAAGTGATTCTGATTTGATCGGTATAATAAAAGATGGGTCTAGGTCAAATATTTTTGGTAGTTACAAACAGCAGCACAAAGTCATTATACCCAAACCACAAAGAAAGTGGAAATAATATATAAATTTCAAAATAAATTTGTTTGTTATTCTAAACAGCTGTTTTCAGAAGACTTGAGTTTGGTGGTGTAAATGACCTAAGTATGCAGAAATAATCTCGGTACGACATTATGACAGTCCGATGAATTTCATCGGATTTTTATTTCGAAAAATCATACGACTGAGTGGTATCATGTCAATGGGCCTTTATAAATAACTAGTCAGTTGTAGAACATCTAAGACGCCCTCTGAAAAATTACATTGATAACAAATGATAAAGAATACAAATCAAAGAAAAAATGAAGCATATATAGTATTAATTAAATAGCGCGATGCTTTCGGCATCTCGCAGCGTTACAGATTGATTTAGAGAGTTATGTCGTTTTCTTTTCTGACAAAAAATGCCGCATTTTATTTGCACTTTTTTCGAAAAGTATATTTTTTATATATTCTAAATTAAGAGCAACCTTATTTTATACATCAATCGAAATGGTAGCCATTGACTTCTTTCAGCTCATAGTATGAGAATATTTCCACATTGTTCCCCTTTTTTGAATATTTTCCCCTCATGACTTCAAAGAGGATAATAATCAAAATTTTTTGCATTTTATGAACACAGCACTTTGACACCTTACGATTGATGTATAAAATTAGGTTACTCTTAATTTAGAATATATAAAAAATGCAATTTTCAAAACAAGTGCAATTAAAATGCTACATTTTTTTAGAGGAGAAAACGGCATTAGTCAGTGATGGTAAGGAAGTAACATTGTAAACAAACATGTCTTTTCATTAAGTTAGAGATTTTGTACACAATTTTATTTTTATATAAAAAAGACTAATCACAAGAAGTATTAAATTTTATTGTTTACATGACTGACATTCATTATTCGATTTAGATATCCCAGCATACAAAACGATAGCTAAAAATGCATTGCACTCTTTTAGAGTGATTGTTTTCATTCCTATTTCTTCGTAGGAATTGCCGAATTCCATGCAGTTATTACCTCTGGATTTTCGATTGGGGTTCCATATGATAACACTATTTTACAAACTTTTGTACACATGAAGAAAACTTATGTATTCGGAATCTGCGTTGAACGAATATAATACCCGTGTCCCCCAGTTTTTCTAGATCAATTCGTATTATGCGAAATATGTGAAAACGGAATGGTAACGGGGTAATTAAAAATACCATACAAAAATACAAAATATTTTTTTTTTTAAACATAACGGTAATATTGTAAATATTGTTATCGTGGTTTAATGGGAACAAAAAGTGTATTAAATTGCCATAAAATTAAGTATGTTCGACCCACAATTTGGCTGCGACGAACTGAACATTCTATTCTATTGCTATTTTTGTTCCGTAAACACTATTGTATTCCGATATAACACTCGCAATCAAATTAAATATACTGATGTGGAGTCCGTTATAAAAGCACTCGAAACTTCTAATGCTGTCATTTTTGAAGAAATTTGCACACAATGAAATTCCGATTGAAGTACAATCAACCAGAGAACCGTCTCCATCTGAATTTTTAACTTCAGTATCTGCAGATTTCAAAATTATAGCTGGTCGTAAACGTGCGAAGACGAATCCATTTAATGAATATTTCATTATGCACGAAAATTCCGAATTCCAAATTTGCTACTGTCATAACATAGATGAATTGTTTACAGAAATTGGACAACCGCATGTTCCAGATGAGTAGAGACTTTTTATTGATTCATCTACATCGAGTCTAATGGTCGCACTTTTACATATTGTAAACATGTACCCATCAGTTCCGATTGCATACAGCACCTCAATGCAATTCACGGCATCATTGTTTTGCACTATACAGATTTCGAATGGGAGACGCGTTTAAATTTTGTGATAGGTGAATTCAGTATAGACCATATACCGTTGGTTAAACCTGATGATATAATATTACCTGCCTTACACAGATCCGAAGCTTTATACGAACACTAAATAAAGAAAGTGTATCTTTACGATGTGGAAACAAATTTTTCCTAAATTATCCGATCCGAAATTGAATCAGGTAACCTGCTTCAAAAACTCTTTCTTTTAACTCATACTCTCAGTCTGTCTGTCGTGGGTGGACCCCATTCCCCCTCATCCAATTGATCTGAAACTTGGCCCATAGTCTTGTTGTGACTAAAGATTATTTTTGAGGTAGTCACGCACAGTCACACATAGTCACGCGCAATCACGGGGTTATCTAAATGTCATTTCCCCTCATCCGATCGATCTGAAACTTAGTCCGTACACTTGCTATGAAAAAAAGATAAACTTTGACTTAGTCACGCAAAGTCACGCGCAGGCACGTAGTGATGTAAATCCATTTCCCCTTATCCGATCGATCTGAAACTTGGTCGATAGACTTGCTGTGAAAAATATTAAGTTTGACATAGTCACGCATAGTCACGCACAGTCACGGAGTGATCTAAATGTCATTTTCCTTCATCCGATCGATCTGAAACTTGGTCAATACACTTGCTGTGGTAAAAAGATTAACTTTGACTTAGTCACGCACAGTCACGTATGATCTGAAGCTAGGTCGATAGACTTGCTGTGAAAAAAGATTAACTCTGACATAGTCATGCACAGTCACACATAGTCACGCACAGTCACGGAGCGATCTAAATGTCATTTTCCTTCATCCGATCGATCTGAAACTTGGTCCATACACTTGCTGTGGAAAAAATATTAACTTTGACTTAGTCACGCACAATCACGCGCAGTCACGTAGTGATCTAAACCCATTTCCCCTTGTCCGATCGATCTGAAACTAGGTCGATAGACTTGCTGTGAAAAAAAGATTAACTTTGACATAGTCACGCACAGTAACGCATAATCACGCACAGTCACGCATTGATCTACAACCCATTTCCCCCAATCGATCTGAAACTTGGTCCGTACTCTTGTTGTGACTAAAGATTAATTTTGGGGTAGTCACGCACAGTCACGAATAGTCACGCACAGTCACGGAGTGATTTAAAACACATTTCCACATATCCGATCAATCTGAAACTTGGTCGATAGACTTGCTGTGAAAAAAGATTAACTTTGACATAGTTACGCACAGTCACGCTTAGTCACGCACAGTCACGGAGTGATTTAAACCCCATTTCCCCTCATTTAATCAATCTGAAACTTGGTCCATAGACTTGCTGTGACCACAGATTAATTTTAAAATAGTCACGCAAAGTCACGCAGTCTCGGAGAGATTCAGGACTCATATGCATAAGGAAAGAAAGAGTTTTAATAAAAACATTGTTTTTATGGGTTAGATTATTATGACCTGATTTGTAACAATTATATTTTTATAGGTATGTTCAATAGTCCACAAACAAAAAAACTTTTAAATAGTACAGATTTTAAAAATGGACTAAGCCCTGTCGAAAATAGGGCATAGATAGCTTTTGAAAATGTTACAGAAAAATTTCTTGGAAATACTCAAAAAAAAAGTATTTATTTATACAAATATTCACCTCCATATCAACATACAAGTTCATATCCGGAAATCCTGTCAAGTAAGGGATTTTGATAAAAGCGATAACAAATTTTATTATGTGGAATACGGGTGGTATGACTAATTTTTTTTTTTTTAAATATAAATTTGCATTTTTGGAAATATGCGAATTGATCTAGAAATAGTGGAATACACGAGCATTTTATTTCTTGCTCCTCTTTTAGAATATACTAATTTTTTTTTATGTGTGCAACCAAAAGTTCAATTTTGTAGAACGGTGTAATATAAGCCATGTAGTCGACCACGTTGTGAGCACGACTTCGGGTATTCGGTGGTGAAACTCTGCTCCATTTCGTGCCATTTTTAGATGTAAAATAACTGTATGAAGCTACGGTAGTGGCGGGAGCAGTTTCTAATTCATCTTCGTCGTCTTTATCTAGCACCTCATTGATTTCCACATTTTAAGGGTAAGCAAGATGTGCCAACTCTTGCTTTGGCATACAAATCGCTGTGGTAAAAAGAAATACAGGTAGCAAAAAAAAAAAACACAATTGAACAAAATTCATTAGCGAATTCTTCTAACAATAGTATAAGGTCCGTAGGGACGTTTTCACTAATCCACGTACAAAAAATTATTACACCTTAAATGTAAACTATTGCCCGTGTCGCTTCAAAACCAGCTTTAATCATTTCAACATTGTGTGAGAGTTTGAAAATGAAAAAGGTATTAGAGCCCTTCTCACAAACAGATGGTTTAATCAGCATTGCATCGATCATTGATTTGTGATACATCTGAAAAAAGCCACAAAAAAAAATCAAAATCACTTGACCGTAACACTGATAGGCTCTGCAGAGGAAGTACATACATGTAGAATGTAAAAGGCATCATTTAGGAAAGCATTTTATAACTGTTTAAATTACTTTACGAGTACACATTTAGGCATTTATAGAAACTATTTGGTAAAATGAAAAATCTTTACGTTTAGAAAACATGTTTTTGATTTGTTACTTAAGGGCATTGGAATAGAAACCATATAAATACTTATAGACACACACACACTCACTCATTTATGTATGTATATTTACAAGCAAATATTTTTTAATCTGTTTTCTCAGTTCAGATCCATCCATTATTGGAAGAATAATTTTTTTTTTTTCCCATTTTATTCTTCTTTTCGACTTTTATTGTATTCCTCCGATTCCCAAATCTTATCTATTTATAACAATCTGTTTTTCGAGCAACACTCTTAAACGCTAATGTGAACTTATTTTTTAAGTGTATTTACTTAAATATATACTCATGGTTGTCTTACTTACGTACATATGTATATGGTCTAATAGACCAACCATTTATTGCTACTGATGAAGTTGACAATGATGTGTTGATTCTCTATTTTTGCTGTTGTTGTTGTTGTAAGTGTGTAAAGCTTGCTGTTGTTAATGCTAATGTTGTTGTTAAATTCTCCTAAGACTTTGTGGCTTAATAACTTGAAATTTATGCTCTCTGTCTTTTTCTCCCTCTTTCTCTCTCTCTAACTCTCTATCTCTCTATTTGTGGCATATGTAAGCGTTTGTATATCCAACTTTAAACGCATACACTGATATGCTCGACCATCCCATCTGTTATTAAACTCCGTTGCTTTAAATTGTTTGTCAATATGGTTTTGAAGTAAGAGGATATGTGGACAGAACTCATGTATATGTATATGTTTGTCTATTAGTATTAGTTTCCTTGTTAGCATGTTTGAGTGAGTGTTTATACATGTACGTAATTGATGTGTGCATGTGATTTCTTAAAATGTCTTCAATTAAGCTGTAATAAATTGTTGGTCTACTTATATTCGTACAGAAAATCCATTGACAGTGGGTACGACAAGAACAGATATATTTTTTTTAAGGAAATAATTCATTTTAAGTAAATAATATTGATGGAAGAGAAGAAAATATTGGTGCTTGATTTAACTGGATTTTTTAAATAATATAAAAAATATACAAACCATTCATTTATTCGCTAAGTTATATTTTGTTAGCTAACGAAAATATTATTTTTGAGAAAAAATTCATTTGTTGAAAAACGTATATTGTTCGAAAAAAAAAATATTAATTTAAATTAAATAAATTATATTTTAGACACTGCCTCTTAATTTATTATCATTATCCTTAAAAGGCTGTTGAGCATGGGAAGTACTAAATACAAATACTAAGCTATTTCGAATACATTACTAAGTGTGTTTATGTGTGTGTATAACAGAACAATATATCCGGTCTTATAAATAAGACTAAAATTTAATTTATAATGTAACATTAGACAGTTTTGGAAAACATCCGTAATATATTGGGGATATCATTGTATTGATGCCTAACCAACAGCTACCAACTACAACAATGTACAACAATTTAACCATAGCAAACTAATTTAGAACTTTTATACTTAAATACATAGATAGTCAACAACACATACTTACTTCGATCTACTACTACAAATATAAACAATATATGACAGATTAATGAACATGTATTTAGCATCTTGACTTTACAAAAACAAATTTGTAAATATTAGGCTCAAGAGAAATTGTTGGCCCTGTTGCATCCATAATATAACCAAAACAATCAGTTTTCTATGTACACAATTAAAGTAGAGTTGAGCCAAGTCGGGCAAAAGTTGCTCGTCTGGTTTGGGCATTAACCTTACATGTCGCCACCGTTAAGGAGCATGTAAAAGTATACTGATCTTCAGGGAGGGAATTTCGGATAACAATAAAACTACTATCAATAAAAAATACTTATTTTAAGCTGTTTTTCTCATACTCGCCTTAGTTTCTATTATATGAAAAATTTTTAAATATTAATTTTGGCCAAAAAAAAATTGTATAAATTACTCATTAATAAAAATAATATTTCGACAAATACTAATTTCATAAAATGTTAAATAATTTTCGTTTAGCTCAAGGTTAATTAATAGTGTAGCAGGTGCTAGAAACATATATTTGAAGTTTTCGTATTGACCAGATTGTAGAGTTTAATATTTAAATAATATATTAAATATTTTTTGATTAATGTATGACAAAATATGGTTGTCAAAATAATGATTAACTAAGTTATATATAGAATTGTTTTTTTTTTTTACAAAATAACGTACAATTTGTATAACTCTTCAATAAAGTTTTGTAGTACTTATAGGAAAAACCATAATCATTAGGGTGGCACGACAAAAAGATTGTTACAATCTCCTAAAATTAAACATAACACCACCACATAAAAGATCAAACAAAATGCAAGCAAATCAGCAAGAAATGTGATTTAAAAAAATTTTGAAATTTTTTCTTACAATTATGTTATTTTTTCATAAAATATTTATTGGCTGCGAAGAAGCTAAAATGAACAACCCTCGTCCTGATATGTCAATTTGCACATTTGTGTTCGAAAGAAACAAAATTGCCACTCCACCCTAATACGCAACCTTGAAATTATGTCACATGCTGTTACATTTTAGCAAATATTTGTTTTAACAGAAAAATTTGCATTTAAAAATCCTGGTCTGGCAATCGCCCAACAAAAACCTCAATATAACTCATTTTATAATTTGACAGAGTTTTGACAGTTATTAATTACTAAAAAGCAATAGAAAAAAAACAATACAACTGCAGTCAGGCAGATTAAAAAGTTTTAATTTTATGTTGTGTTCAGTTCAAACTTTATAATTAAAATGTGTACATTTACTTTTTTTAGGTGAAAAAAAAATAAAAAAATTTGCGCAAAAAATAAATTGGTTGAGCTGTTTAATTGAATCGTTGCCACAGTTATTTTAATCAATTATTATAACCAAAAGGAAGTAATTTCACATTCGATATTAAATTTTAGGTTTTAAGGAAATTTAATTGTGTAAAAATAAAGAAGGGAGTTAATAAAGAAGTAAAGAAGAATAAAAATTTAGAAAAGGAAAATTTTAAAAAGAAAAAATTATTTTAAAGACATTAAATATGAAAAGAAGAGATATTAGAGAAATGTTTTAACGAAGAAAATAAATCTACAAAGATAAAAATTAAAATAAGTAGACAATTTTTTTTTTCAAGATAACAGCAGAAATATATGAACAATGAAGTTTAAAGAAGAAAAAAACAGAACAATTTTAGAGAAATAAAGTGAAGCAAAATTACTAAAGAGAATATGTGTTTTGCGAAAAGTGTTAAACACTGAAGAATAAAAAAGTATTTCTTAAAAAAGATATGACAAAAATCAGGGTATTAAGTTTGGCTCTGTCGAGTCTCATAAACTCATATTACAAACAACGTTGGGTACAGCTACCACTTTAAAATTGTTGTCGATACTCAAACTTTAAATTCGAATACCAATAACTTTCAAGTTAATTGTTTGTCTTTTTGGCCAGTTTCTATTATAATTTCTTATTATAAGAAACAATGATCGTGTCTTCTACAAATAGTATTAATTAATACTAGCAGATTCCAGCGCTCGAAATTCGAGTGCAATTTCTAGACAACTTTATTTTTCAACTTAGCCAATTCACAACACAACACTTTTTTGGTTTATTATTATTGTGAATGAAGATAAAAAAACTCATTAACAAACACATTAACAATTTTAATAAACACACACATAGGATATGTATAATTTTATGTATGTGTTAGTGGCATGTTTAAGTGCAACTTACTCAAAATAAAGGACAAAACTTAAAAATCTGTAAATCTGGAAAACAGCTAAACATAATTATCTTTCAAATAATACACGTTTGACCACAAGCGGGATAAAACGGTAGAACAAAATATCGGTCACAAGAAATTGCCTAGCTTATTAATATTATAGATTAGATATGTGCATTAGTTTTCCCTTACAAGTAATGAAATTCATTATTTAATGCAGCCAGCGTTATAGTACCCAAAGTATGACCCCTTTAAAAATGTTTTAAGACATTAGAAGTCATACGATAATTCAAAAAAATTCCAAATGATGTTCAGATATTAATGTTAAAAAAGCTAAATTTTAAATATTTTTTTCTGAATTAGCTAGTAATATATTACCTTAAGGATATATTTAATACAAAAAAAAAAAAAAACAGTTAATAAAATGTAGTCACCATATACAGACTTTAAAGTATACCCGATAAAAGCTTATACACCAAATTTCATCTAAATAAATACTTGCATAATTGCGACCTTTAGTTTACATACCAGGTATACGAGTACTGATACATGCATGGGCGAACGTCATCAAATCGACTAAGGAAGTGATTTAGAGTCCGTCGGTATAAGAGGCGTACCTGTGTAAATTATTGTTGATAGCTAAAAGCATCAACACAAACCTATTAAATTTTTTTATCACAGATTTTCTTCCAACATACTAAGAGAATATATATTTAAAAAAATCTTTAACTCACCCTTTTTATCATACAACAAGTAAGAAAAATATAGTCGGTCTAGACCGACTATACGATACCCTATACCATGGTGGTTTAGAGACCCTATCTCATTGGTCCAATTACATCCAATTAAAAAATAAGCATAAACAAAATTTGAGTGTCATTGTTATTAATTTTTTTGGCTGCAGATATGAAAACAGTTCATATCGGGTGCTATATTTATATGGGGACTAGGTCGAAAAATGGACCGATCCTGACCGTATTTGGTAAAGTCACTTATATTTTGAAAAAATATATACATAGAAACCAAATTTGAGAAAAATCTGTGAAATATTTTTGTTTTTTGATAGATTGAAGTGAAGATCGGAAAGCAGCTCTATATGGGGCCTATGAGTAAGAATTGCTCTATAGAGATTATTTTTGGACTAAACACATACAAACCCAATTTGACTGAGATCTATATGACAATTTGGATCTTATGGCAATTTACGTCGATTTCATAGGGGTCATTTGTATGGGGACTAGGTCTGAACATGGACCGAATTTTACCAATTTGATCAAAATATATTAATATTTGCGACCTATGGTTTGATTACAAGGTGTATATGGATACATAGACGGACGGACATCGCTAAATCGACTCAGAAAGTGATTCTGAGTCGATCGGTATAATCAGATTTGGATCTAGGTCAAATATTTTTGGTAGTTCTACATTATAAGAACAAGTAAGACAATTATAGTCGGTCTAGACCGACTATATGATACCCTATACCATGGTTTAGAGACCCTATCTTTCGGTCCAACTAATTCGATATGGAAAATAAGCATAAACCAAATTTGAGTGGCATTGTTATTAATCTTTTTACTGCAAATATGAAAAAGTTCATATCGGGTGCTATATTTATATGGGGACTAGATCGAAAAATGGACCGATCTTGACCATATTTGATAAAGTCACTTATATTTTGAAAAAATATATATAAACCAAATTTGAGAAAAATCTGTTTTTTGATAGATTTAAGTGATGATCGGGAAGCAGCTTATATGGGACCTATGACTAAGAAATGTCCTATAGGGATTATTTTTGGACTACTGATATGTGGATATAATAAACACATACAAACCCAAATTGACTGAGATCTATATTATAATTTGGATCTTATGGCACTTAATGTCGGTTTCATAGTGGTCATTTTTATGGGGGCTAGGTCTGAACATAGATCGAATTTCACCAATTCCAATTGCGTTCATCCTATAGCCGATGAAAGCTTATATACCAAATTTCGTCAAAATATATTGATATTTGCGACCTGTAGTTTGATTACAATCTTTACATGGACACACAGACGGACGGACGGACGGACATCGCTAAATCGACTCAGAAAGTGAATCCGAATCGATCGGTACAATAAAAGGTGGGTCTACGTCAAATATATTTGGTAGTTACAAACAGCAGCACAAAGTCATTATACCCCAACCACATTGTGGTATAGGGTATAAAAATTAATTTTTACGAAACAATATTTTTGGAGGAATATACACTTTAAAAAAAAAAACTTTTTTAACAAAGATAAAATGCATCTTTTGAAAAAAATAATTTTTGAAGAACGGGTACTTTAAAATAAAGAATACTTTTTTATAAATAAGGATGGTTTAACAGTGTTACCAACTTTGACTTAGAAGCTTAAAAATTCGAACGTAGGTACTCCTTTATCTTTCAAAAATTCATTTTTCTTTCATAATTAAAAAGTAGTCTTTCTCAAAAAGTAACTTTCCTTCAAAAAGTAAATTTTTTCAAAAAATTAACTAAATTTAAATTATGAAAGTAAATTTTCTCAAAAAATTAACCTTTCTTAAAAAAAAGCAAATTTTCGTTAACAGCACCTTTTCTTAAAGAAAGTAAATTTACTTGAAACAGCACCTATTCTTAAAAAATTATATTTTCTTAAAAATTATCTTTTCTTAAAGAAGTGAATTTTCTAAAAAAAAAAATATGTGTCCATCAAAAAGCACTTTTTCTTAAAAATTTACCTGCTCTTAAAAAAGTTAATTTTCTTAAAAAAGTGCCGTTTCTTAAAAGAGTATATTTTTCCTACAAAATTACCTTCAATTAACAGTAGATACCTTCTCTTAAAGAAGTAATTTTTCTAAAAAAAAAAAAATTCTTAAAAACTAACATTCTCTTAAAAAAAATTTGTTCTTTTAAAAAAAGTAGCTTTTTATAAAATAAGTACATTTTCACAAAAAAATTATATCTTCTTTTCATAAAAAAATACTTTTTCTTAAAAAGGTAGCTTTTCTTAAAAAAGCACAATTTGTAAAAAAAAAGTACCCTTTCTTAAAAAAAAAGTACCTATTCTAAGAAAGTACGTTTCTAAAAAAAAAATTTCCTTAAAAACAGAGTTCAGAAAAAAACACACACTGAATAAAAAGCTCGTACATATATGTGAACAAACATAGCTTAGACCAACAAACACATATTTTTATTTTCATATCAATTATGTGTATTTCTAAGTTTTGAACGGTGCCCAACACAACCATGATTGTGTTTCGTTTTAATATTTCGTTATCTACACGAACATTTTTCTATTACGTATATTTTGTTTCGAACACACATAAACCACACAGATTCGAGTGTAGCTTTATTATAAGTTCGTTTTCTTGCACGTGTACTGCTAAATAAACAGAACATGTTCTTCAACGCTTACATATAAAAATTAAAACATTACCCACTCGCGATTTTCTTACAAAATTACCTTCTAAATACTATAAAAGTGCCTTTTATTAGAAAAGAACCATTTCTTAAAAAGTACATATTCTTAAGTAGTCATAATACCTTATACCACTATGTGGTCAGGGTATAATGAGTTTGTGCTGGTGTTTGTAACACCCGAAAATATTTGGCCTAGACCCATCTTTAAAAACCTTGTAAACCTTGTAATTAAACTACAGGTCGTAACTATTAATATATGTTGACGAAATTTTGTACGTAAGGTCTTATCAACCAATGAACAAATGCCGTTGAAACTGGTGAAAATCGGTACATGTTCAGACCTAGTCCCCATGCAAATGAACGCTTTGAGATCAACTTAAATTGCCATAACATCCAAATTATCTCGGTCAGTTTTAGTTATGTGAGTTTATTTTATCTATTAATCAGTAGTCCAAAAATAAACCCTGTAGGATAATACTTAGTCATAGCCCTCATACAAAGCTGCTTACCGATCTTAACTTGCATCTATCAAAAAACAAAAATATTGCACAGATTTTTCTCAAATTTGGTTTGTATATGTTTTTCTAAAAAGTAAGTGATCTTACCAAATATGGTCAGAATCGGTCCACTTTTTTTATAAATTCATATTCTTATAAAGTACCTTTTATTAAAAAGTACCTTTTATTAAATGGTGCCTTTTATTAAAAAAGTACCTTTTACTAAAAAAGTGATATTTATTAAAAAAGTACCCTTAATTGAAAATGTACCTTTTACTAAAAAATTACCTTTTCTTCAAAGATTATTTCATGTTAGAAATAAACTCTTCCCAAAAAAGTAAACTTGCTTAAAAAGTACAATTTTTTTAAAACAAATCATTTGTTAGAACTTTACCGTTTTAAAAATAAGTACCTCTTGTTAAAATATTACCTTTTTGTACTAAAGTATCTTTATTTTAGAAAGTGACTTTTCTTAAAAATTGTTTTTTTGTTAGTTTCAACGGTACCTAACAATCAGCTAGTATAAAAGTCAGTAGCATAGCTAATTAACTTAGTAGAAGAGTAGCTGACAAAATTCCTTTTTTTTAATGAAAAAAAATTTTTTCTTTTAATTTTGTTTGTATTGCATTAAACAAGACCATAATCTTATTGTCATACCTAATACTGCACTTCTAGGTTTGTTTTAAATATATTTCTAAGCACATTATTAATTATTGTCTTTACATTATCACTCTACATAATGAATTGGGTAAATGATTTCTAAATAGCAGAAATTTGTTAGATCATGATACCAGCAACGGAACTAAAGACAATAAAATTAATCAATTTTCAAAACCACAACACACAACAAATTAAAAAGGATTTATTATACTTTTAGCCATATATCTTAAAGAAATATTGCAATGCATTTTTTGATAAAACATTGCATTTAAAATAAGTTTAGGTTTTTCTACTAATTTTTTTTCCCCAAAGTTTAACAAAACTCTATCAATATTTGTTCCCTACTTTTTTTTGTGAATTCTCCTTAACACCTTTATAATCAAAGCCTTTAAATCCTTGTATGTCTATGTTTTTATCCTGTCATTTTGTCATTGTTACTGTCGTCGACTATGTTCTAACCAAAAAGCCACAAATGTCGTTGGCTCAAAATCGAAAAACTGCAAACAAAAAAAAAAAACGAAATGTACTTGGAAATACTCGTAGTTAGCTAAAATCCCTGTGGAAATTTTGTGAGATTTGTAAAATAGAAAATGACCCTCTTAAGCTCCGAACAAAAATAAAATTAGCCATAGAACAACAAGAACAATAACGATAAAGTACCAACGGAAATAATACCAATTTGTGTTTTTGTTTCTTTGTGCAGTTAAATGAAAAAGGAAGAAACTATTTTTTTCAACTTGATTTTGATTGGACTTATGAGAAAGAGTAAATAGAGGTAGTAGAAAAGATATGAAAACTAGTACTTATAGAGTATGGTTTGACGGAAACTAATAAACAGAAATTTTGAATTAAATTAGTTCCACACAACAAAGAGCTCTAGATATAAGTATTAAAGCCTAATTTAACAATAAATGCTTCAATACGAAAAATTATGTCAAAATATAATCTAAAAATTACAAATAAAATTTTTTTAATTAAATTTTTAAATTTAGTACATTTATTACAATTTTTATAAACATCCTATATGTCTGTACAATGATATATTTGAATTGGTATCACATATGCTACTTGTATTTCTATCAAAATTTTTTCAATTGTCATTTTCTAATATCAACATATTAAAATGATTCCAATAGAAGAAACAGAATATATAAAAAATCACATACGGAGATTATTAAAAGACTTCTGAAAATCATTGACCCGTATCAAAAATACACCTGAGTATTTGCCATTGTCCTCTTTTCCTTCTCATTTTACATTGAAGCAGTTTACAATCCTCATATGGCTCAAGGGGAGAAAATAAAAAATATATATAAAAATCCTAAATGACACTGTTATTTGTTCACCTTGAATGCGTGATTCTATTTTTCTAAACTTGCCAAATAACAAAAGATTTAAGAAGGTGGCAGCAAGCAGATGGAGTACAAACAAAGAAACCTGTTCAGCAAATAGAACACCTTGTTAGATTAACCCAAACGACAGACATGTTGTACAGAATAACACATTTTTTCTAAGAAAAAAAATAAGTAAAAATACCTTAGCTGAACTTTAGGGATAAATGTGTAAATTGAAGGAAGAAATCTCAGCAAGAACTAATATGAACCAATAACACACAATGATTGGATATATTTTATTTTAGTTTTTATGATTTTTTTTTTTTTTCATTCTTCTTGTTGCAACAAGCCTGGAAATGGAAATTAGTCATGAGAATCTAAAAAGTAGGAGTTTTTAAAATAAAATTAACTTTTTTACAAAATTTGATATAACAACGGATATGAACAATTAAACTATCCAGCGAACTAATTTAGAATAAAATTTTAGTAATTAAAAAGGCGAAATTATATTTTAAATATGCTTTATATTATTCATTTCACATCTTGTGACTGATGTTTTGTTCTACCGTTTTACCCCGATTTTGACCAAACGTATATTATTTGAAAGGTATTTCTTTTTAGCCGTTTTGCAGACTTACGGATTTTAAAATTTTTTCCTTTATTTTGAGTAAATTGCATTTAAAGTTGCTACTAACACATACATAAAATTATACAATGCTATGTCTGTGTTTATTAAATTAGTGTTTATTGATTTGTGAATTGGCTAAAATTGATTAGCATACTTTTTGGGTCTTTATTTAATGAAAAAATAAAATTTCCTAGAATATGCGTTCGAATTTCGAGGGCTGGAATCTGCTAGTATTAATTAATACGATATGTGCGATTTTGTAAATCCTTATATCAAAAAAAAATTGATTTAGTGATGATCGTCTGCCCGTCCGTTCTGTCTGTTTGTCTATGGAAGTCATGATCACACCCTAAATAACTAAGCTAGACTCTTCGCTTTTGCATAGTATCGTTTACTAACAACCTGATTGAGCTGATATCTAAACTCATCAAATAAAATAAAAAATAACAATGTTCAATGTGTTTGTTGTTTTTCTTAAGATATATGTTTGCTTCATGAGGGTATGTCTATGGTTACACTGCACGTGTCCCATTAGCTTAACCAAGCAGTGCCACATATCTTTTTATGGTTATCCTGATATAATAAAGAAAATCACCAACATGAAAGAAAAGATATAATCCCTAAAGGAAACACCTTTTTTAAAAATTAAATTTTTTTTAAAATTATCTTAGAAGAAGAGTATTCTTCTTTAAAAATCACCTTTTTATAAAAAAGTACCCTTCCTGCTCATATCATCCCAGAGATTTTTTTTATAATTATATAACTTGGTAGTTTAGGTAATTTGAGGTTAAGAATCAGGATATTTTTCAGAATCAAATATTTTTCAGAGTTTTTGTTTTTGAGAAATATGGTGTTCGATTTATCAAACACTGGACACTATTTAGCATATTTTTATTATTCGTGTAGATTGTAAAGATAGAAAAACAAGTCTTATCATAAATTCAAAACTAAAAGAACATAAAAACGCATTTATTTAAATCAAAAATTTATATTATTTTCTTTCATGATATGGCTCAAAATGATGTGTATGAAGAGCTACATTGCATTTTTCCATAAAAATTAACTTGGTTTGTGACAATGTTTACATCTCCATTTCTTTTACATTAACACGCCATATTTCTATATATATAAAAATAACTTGCATTGTGTTAGTAATTGGTGTTCTCGGGAATGCGTGAACCGATTCCATTTCTGCAAAGTTCATATGAAAAGTGACATCAATACCAAGGTTCTTATGTATAAACGGTCTCTGAATGTGTATTGGTTAATGAGTTATATCCATTTTAGTGAACACTGCAATCATTTCAAAACATGTAGTTTGAAGATATTTCAGTTAATATTTCGAACAACTGAAATACGTTTTTAAATTCACTACAATTCGATTTTAGTCAAACCATTAATTTAATACTAATAATTAATAATTAATTTATATACTTAGCTATTGTAAATCACATGGGATCTATGTAATAAATTACATACAAAACACATCGCTAAAAACTTAAATATTTAAATACATTACGCACAGCAATGAGCTTTCTTATATGTTAACTTAACGGATATTTCAAACATTAAATCAAACAGCTAATATATAAATACATGTAATGCTGTAACCGATTTTTTCTCCAAGGTCGCTAGCTTTTGAGTGCATGCTATGACTGACATTTCATGATCAGCTGATCCATTTATATTCTTAATAATTGCATTATTCAACTAACTTACGTGTCTCAATTTTTGAATTTCGCAAATAAATGAAATTTCAATTACTTCATATTTAATTGGGATAGCCACATTTTTTAATACAAAATGGTACGTCCGCGCAGTTATTTGGGGCGTCAATCACGTAATGCTAGAAATGTTGCGGCATCTAGAGCATCTCAAAGTGACGAACATCGTGCAAATAATACTTTGGCTGCTCGAAATGCAATGGCACGTGGTAGGGCTCTGCAAAATCCAGCTTCATGTCCGTATATGCGACGTACTTTGGAGCGTGCTGCATTTAATTATGATGTAAACTTTGATTACGTTTCTCATAGCAAGGTTTCAATTGGACCAATGACTACTGTTTGCAGTCATTGCAAGGCATTTAAGTTTAAACATGAGGTATCTGGATAGTGTTGTTCAAACGGACAAGTTAAATTACCAGAATTGAATCCACCACCGGAGCCCTTGCATAATTTGATAACTGGTGGCACACAAATTTCAAAGCATTTTCTGGCAAACATACAAGCGTATAACTCCGGATTTCAAATGACTTCATTCGGAGCGACAAATATTATTCGGGACAATTTTATGCCAACGTTCAAGTTATTTTTGTTTGTTTTAATGTTTATTTAGATGATCGTGAAACGTAATATTTTGAAAATTTCAATCTTCAATAGATTCAAGGCCAAGTTTACTATCGACTTATGAAATAATTACCTGTTGATCAAAATAGACCACACATATACTATAAGCAGTTGATTAAAGAAACCTTGCGGTTTAAACGTCGCAATAATTTTTCATTGTTGAAACTTCTATGAATTTGACTTTTCTGCTCAATGATGATCACTTATTGAATGAAGTAATTCAATTTTTAAAAGTTCTGATTCGTTTAATTTGCAAACCATTCCGTTATAGTTGATGTTTATAAATAAACTTAAAAAAGAAACTTAAAGCGGTTTCCCAGCTTATTTTTGAACCATTTTTTTCCAGTATCTTATGAAAAACTTCTAAATTAAAAAATCAAGAAATTTTTAATTGAAATAAAAAATGAATTACTGCCCATACAAATTTTTGGTGAGAAAGTTCATTTTCTTGGGGAATTTGTTCTTTGGGGACTAAGTACTCAGCGCCTGGTAAGCATAGTGAACCATTTTTCAAGTCAAATACCTTTTTATCCCGGGCAAGACCGGGTAAAAACAGCTAGTAATTGTATAAAAAAACATTGTAGTGAGTGTTAACAAAAAAATAAAAAATAATAAAAACGCGTGAAATTTTAAAAAAAAATCCTTATTTAAAATAAGTACACTTGTTTTAAATTACCTTTTTCAAAGTACCTTTCTTAAGAAACAACATTTTTTTAATTACCCTTGTTTAAAACAGGGCCCATTTTTTAAAGTACCTTTTTTCAAAAAAGTGTCTAAATTAAAAAGTACATTTTCTTCAAAAGTTACCTTATCTTAAAAAAATTTTATTTTTTAAAAAAGTAATTTTTTTTTAAACTTTTTTTAAAAAATTTGATATTTTTAAGAAACTACCTTTTTTAGAAAAAATAATGTTTTCTTAAAAACAACCTTTTCTTAAAAAAATACCAATATTTTAAAATTACCCTTATTTAAAAATGTAACTTTTTAAAATAATTACCCTGTTGTAAAAATTGTACTTTAAAAAAAGCGATCTATAGCTTTTTTTTAATTACCTTTTAAAAAGTACCTTTCTTAACAAAATCAATATTTTTAAACAAAGGCCCTTTTTAAAAAAGATACTTTTTAATTTAAAGTAGCCTTTTTTTAGAAGTACCTTTTTTTAAATATTCCTTTTTTAGAAGCACCTTTTAAAAAAAAGCTTTGTTAAAAAGTTTTTTAAGTACACTTTTTTAAAACAGTGCCCATTTTCAAAGTACCTCTTTATTCAAAAAAGTAACCTATTTTAAAAAGTACCTGTTCTTAAAAAATTACCTTATTTTTAAAAATTAAATTTTCTTAAATAACTACATTTCTTTTAAGAAAATATTTAAAAAAAAAACCTTTTCTTAAAAATAACCTTTTTTTAAAAAAGATACAATTATTTTTAATTTAACCTTATTTATAAAATGGACGCTTCTTTTAAAAAAAAGCAATCTAATTTTAAAGTACGCGTCGCTATTTTCTGCATTATATTTCTTCACTTTTTATAAACATTTATAATTAATTTCGTCAATCATTTAAAGTATTCTTAACGTTATAATTTAGTACATATAAATAACACAAAAAATAAACGAATGACATTAAAAAGGAAGTGTTTGGAGATAAAAAGAAGGCACAATTCATTGGGAAGTGTTTGGAGACAAGATGAAGGCACGATTTCATTAGGAAGTGTGTGGAGATAAAATCAGGGAGGGAACAGCATTATAAAAACGTTTTGTACAGGGACGTTATTTCGATATTCTATATAGAATGTTCATATTTTATTAAACATTTCTTTTTATAAACATTTACAGTTAATTTTCTCAATCACTTAAAATTATTCATGACATTACAATTTATTCCATATATTTTAAACAATTATCACTGCATTTAATATATTTTTAATAATTTAAAGAAATAATAAACACATGTAACTGGTAGTAGAGTTTAAAAAAGATTTTGAGCAAAATCACGAGATTTTAAACCAATTTCACACTTTATAAATATCTGCATATTTTTGATGAGATTTTTTAAGTAAAAATATATTTCGAATTCAATCACAAAAACAGAGTAAGAAAAAACGGTGTGAGGTGCGATTGTATTGGTGAAAAGATTATGAAGTGTTTGGAGATAAATTAAAATGTAAAATTTTAAATATGAAATGTAAAATGTAAAAATTAAAAATGAAAAATTAAAAACAAAAAATAAAAAATTAAAAATGAAGACTAAAAAATTAAAAATTAAAAATAAAAACGAAAAATTAAAAATAAAAACTGAAAAATGAAAAATAAAAAACGAAAAATGAAAAAAAAAGAAAAATGAAAAATAAAAACTGACATATTTAAAATGCAAAATGAAAAATAAAAAATGAAAAATGAAAAAAGAAAAATGAAAAATAAAAAATTAAAAATTAAAAATTAAAAATTAAAAATTAAAAATTAAAAATTAAAAATTAAAAATTAAAAATGAAAAATGAAAAAAGAAAAATGAAAAATAAAAAATAAAAAATTAAAAATTAATAATTAAAAATTAAAAATTAAAAATTAAAAATTAAAAATTAAAAATTAAAAATTAAAAATTAAAAATTAAAAATTAAAAATTAAAAATTAAAAATTAAAAATTAAAAATTAAAAATTAAAAATTAAAAATTAAAAATTAAAAATTAAAAATTAAAAATTAAAAATTAAAAATTAAAAATTAAAAATTAAAAATTAAAAATTAAAAATTAAAAATTAAAAATTAAAAATTAAAAATTAAAAATTAAAAATTAAAAATTAAAAATTAAAAATTAAAAATTAAAAATTAAAAATTAAAAATTAAAAATTAAAAATTAAAAATTAAAAATTAAAAATTAAAAATTAAAAATTAAAAATTAAAAATTAAAAATTAAAAATTAAAAATTAAAAATTAAAAATTAAAAATTAAAAATTAAAAATTAAAAATTAAAAATTAAAAATTAAAAATTAAAAATTAAAAATTAAAAATTAAAAATTAAAAATTAAAAATTAAAAATTAAAAATTAAAAATTAAAAATTAAAAATTAAAAATTAAAAATTAAAAATTAAAAATTAAAAATTAAAAATTAAAAATTAAAAATTAAAAATTAAAAATTAAAAATTAAAAATTAAAAATTAAAAATTAAAAATTAAAAATTAAAAATTAAAAATTAAAAATTAAAAATTAAAAATTAAAAATTAAAAATTAAAAATTAAAAATTAAAAATTAAAAATTAAAAATTAAAAATTAAAAATTAAAAATTAAAAATTAAAAATTAAAAATTAAAAATTAAAAATTAAAAATTAAAAATTAAAAATTAAAAATTAAAAATTAAAAATTAAAAATTAAAAATTAAAAATTAAAAATTAAAAATTAAAAATTAAAAATTAAAAATTAAAAATTAAAAATTAAAAATTAAAAATTAAAAATTAAAAATTAAAAATTAAAAATTAAAAATTAAAAATTAAAAATTAAAAATTAAAAATTAAAAATTAAAAATTAAAAATTAAAAATTAAAAATTAAAAATTAAAAATTAAAAATTAAAAATTAAAAATTAAAAATTAAAAATTAAAAATTAAAAATTAAAAATTAAAAATTAAAAATTAAAAATTAAAAATTAAAAATTAAAAATTAAAAATTAAAAATTAAAAATTAAAAATTAAAAATTAAAAATTAAAAATTAAAAATTAAAAATTAAAAATTAAAAATTAAAAATTAAAAATTAAAAATTAAAAATTAAAAATTAAAAATTAAAAATTAAAAATTAAAAATTAAAAATTAAAAATTAAAAATTAAAAATTAAAAATTAAAAATTAAAAATTAAAAATTAAAAATTAAAAATTAAAAATTAAAAATTAAAAATTAAAAATTAAAAATTAAAAATTAAAAATTAAAAATTAAAAATTAAAAATTAAAAATTAAAAATTAAAAATTAAAAATTAAAAATTAAAAATTAAAAATTAAAAATTAAAAATTAAAAATTAAAAATTAAAAATTAAAAATTAAAAATTAAAAATTAAAAATTAAAAATTAAAAATTAAAAATTAAAAATTAAAAATTAAAAATTAAAAATTAAAAATTAAAAATTAAAAATTAAAAATTAAAAATTAAAAATTAAAAATTAAAAATTAAAAATTAAAAATTAAAAATTAAAAATTAAAAATTAAAAATTAAAAATTAAAAATTAAAAATTAAAAATTAAAAATTAAAAATTAAAAATTAAAAATTAAAAATTAAAAATTAAAAATTAAAAATTAAAAATTAAAAATTAAAAATTAAAAATTAAAAATTAAAAATTAAAAATTAAAAATTAAAAATTAAAAATTAAAAATTAAAAATTAAAAATTAAAAATTAAAAATTAAAAATTAAAAATTAAAAATTAAAAATTAAAAATTAAAAATTAAAAATTAAAAATTAAAAATTAAAAATTAAAAATTAAAAATTAAAAATTAAAAATTAAAAATTAAAAATTAAAAATTAAAAATTAAAAATTAAAAATTAAAAATTAAAAATTAAAAATTAAAAATTAAAAATTAAAAATTAAAAATTAAAAATTAAAAATTAAAAATTAAAAATTAAAAATTAAAAATTAAAAATTAAAAATTAAAAATTAAAAATTAAAAATTAAAAATTAAAAATTAAAAATTAAAAATTAAAAATTAAAAATTAAAAATTAAAAATTAAAAATTAAAAATTAAAAATTAAAAATTAAAAATTAAAAATTAAAAATTAAAAATTAAAAATTAAAAATTAAAAATTAAAAATTAAAAATTAAAAATTAAAAATTAAAAATTAAAAATTAAAAATTAAAAATTAAAAATTAAAAATTAAAAATTAAAAATTAAAAATTAAAAATTAAAAATTAAAAATTAAAAATTAAAAATTAAAAATTAAAAATTAAAAATTAAAAATTAAAAATTAAAAATTAAAAATTAAAAATTAAAAATTAAAAATTAAAAATTAAAAATTAAAAATTAAAAATTAAAAATTAAAAATGAAAAATGTAAAATGAAAAATGAAACATAAAAAATTAATAATTAAAAATAAAAAATGAAAAATTAAAAATCAAAATATATTCATATTTGCGACCTGCAGTTAGATTACAAGCTTTACATGGACACACAGACGGACGGACATCGTTAAATCGAATCAGCTAGTGATTCTGATTCGATCGCTACAATAAAAGATGGGTCTAGGTCAAATATTTTTGGTAGTAACAAACAGCAGCACAAAGTTATTATACCCAAACCACATAGTGGTATAGGGTATTAAAAAAAATTAAAAATAAAAACTTAAAAATAAAAATTAAAAATCAAAAAATGCAAAATAAAATAGGAAAAATAAAAAATTAAATATAAAAAATAAAAAATGAAAAGTAAAAATGAAAAAATTAAAAATATAAAAAGAAAAAACGAAAAATTAAAGTGGAAAAAATACGTATCTTTGAAAGGAAATGGTTAAGAGCTTGTACTTCATTAAATAGATCTCCACAAAATTATTTTATAAAATATAACTATTTCAAATAAAAAATTGCATAATGCTTCTTGTGAAATCAGGATAGATAATTTTATAATAAACTTAATAAGAAATTATATAGTAAGATGTACCACATGTAAAGAAAATAACTTAATAATGGCACCTTACTACACAAATAAAGAATACATATATGAAACTTTGCAAAATGGATTCGTAGCTCCTGAAGCATTTTTATGCCTTGAAAAGGAAAAGGTAATACAAAATGCAAACGGAATACCTCGCAAATACAATAGCAAACATTACAAATTTAAGACATGATACTAGTATTGGCCATAAAGAATTCTGCAATATTCAAAATTACAAAAGCAAAAAATATTGGTGGCTTAATTAACAAATGTTTAAGTACTTGCTTTTATTCATTTTGTTTTACTTTTACCATTTGACTTTAATTTTTATAAATGCCAATATATAAGAGTAATGCTTTCCGAAAATTTTTCATTACAATTAAAACCATTTAAAATTTCTTCATTTGAAGTATACAATTTAATCATTAAAAAAAAAAACGTTATTATATTAATAGTACTTGAGATCTCGTTAAGGGACATGGTATATATATATATATTAAAAAAAACTATATTGTTAACTAGTGTTTATTATAGTTTAAGTTTTCAAAATTGTGTATAAATAAACAAACAAAAAAAACAAAAAAATAAAAATTAAACATTAGAAATAATAATAAATATTTTTATATTAGCGGAGCCCCTGAAGTTTTTATAAGTGATACGACATAGATGACGCTTTCTGTTTGATTTTAAAAAAGTGCCATAAAAAAATCTTTAATTACACATCTCCCCTGTTTACACATCTCCCCTGTGATCGGACTTATATGATTTTTTTTTTTGTTAAAGTACACTTTTTTGAAGTACCTTTGTAAAAAATTAGCTTTTTTCAAAAGACCAGTTAACAATCTCCGAGTGGGGTAAAGCGAATAGGGTTGATTTTTATGCGCTGAAGACTCAATGTTGTATGTTGACCCATAGGGCCATAAATTCAACAATGTCATCTGTATATATGGGTGGTATAAGTATTGAGGAGTCGGATACTCTTGATGTTCTAGGCATGAGAATTCAATGTGATGTTCGTTGGAACGAGCATGTTTTTCAAGTGTCGAAAGTAGCATTCAAGTATCTTGGTTTTCTAAAACGGTGCAAAAATTACTTCACTCCCTCTGATCTCCTTAAAATCTATACCACTTACATCCGACCGAAAATGGAATATCCAACTCTATTGAAATATCGTCGGAATATGGGTTGTGTATCACTGTTCTATAGATGGGAAATGTTCTTCTGATATTAGCGAACTTATTCCAAGTACCCGAGTTTCGGTTCGCTCTACCCGCTTCTCTAGTAGATCACATCCGTTTGTAGTTTATTGTCCAGTTGACCGCACAACGCATTACAGAGAGAATTCGTTTATCAGTCGAACTAACCGAATGTGGATTAAACCCCCGCAGAGGTCTTTCCTGACAGTTATAATCTAATAAAATTTAAGTCAAATATCCACAAACACTACTCCCTCTTTCCTCCTTCCCATAACCTATTTTCCTGAGATCAACACAATGCACTGCATCTGTAAGGGGCACCCCCTGAGTGTTGGTTAATAAAAAAAAAAGAGAAGCTTCTCTGAAAATTTTTGCTTTTTTAACCTATCCTTTTTTAGTCATATTTTCTAATTTTGCACACCGTGTTATACTCTTCATTTGCCTTTAAGTATTTACTTTTGGTTTCATGGTTCATATTAAGGTGTAATCTTTTAAAATATCAAAAGATGTTATAACATTTCCAGACAAATCACTTGTTTTTGTCAATGACGACTTGGCGCCCTCTATCATTCTGGTTTGTAGCTTTGCGTATAACGTTTAAAATATCTCAAAGCTCAAGTTACTCCGTCAGTTTCTTAATTTTTTTTAAAACATTTTGTGTATATTGTTCTTTCAGTTTATTATTCCATCTGGTAGCACTGGGTTTTTACTAGAACAAAAGTGTATATTACCTTTAACTAAAGACGGGCATGTGATCTGACCATATTTGATCATCTACTTTACGTACTCCACTTAAAAATGTAAAATTTCCATCTGGTCACGCCATTCAGCACTACTAAGCCATAGTCTACACAAAACTCTAGAAATTTTTTCATTTGGCATTGACCACAGAATCTTTAGAATATGCTTGAATCGATCTCATACAACTCTCATCTATTTCTTATTGAAGTTTGCTAATATTTACATTTAAATTAAAATCAGAATCCTGCACTGGGAATACAAAAATCTCCGACCAGCTTATAACATTCATTATAGTATCCGTTCCGTTTGGATGTCTGAATTTGCATTCAATTTGTGTCGAATAAATGTTTTTGATAATGCCATACATGCAGCCTACAATTGCTCTACTAAAACTATTACTTCGGACTGCTGGTTTACAAAAATTAGTTAAATTTTTTAAATATTTGTCGAACTGTTCAATTTTATCATTTTTTCAATTGAAATAACAATATCAAGAGTGTTGATCTAATTAAAAAAAAATTATTTAAAAAAAAATTATTTAATGAATTATGACGTTACCAATGCTTTGACCAATATTTAAATTAACATTAGTGTTAATATGTTTTAGTTTTTTGACAAAAAAAAATTAGATGCTGCATCTCCATAAATTTCATTGAGAATGTTTACCCCGGTTTCTTCTTTGCAAACTAAAGTTTTTTTCTTTTTTCCAAAACATCCATGTAGCTCCTTGTCATTTCGAATTAATATGCATTTGTTTTTATTAAATGCTAGTATTTGTTTTTCGGCTGCAGCATTAGTTTCTTATTTTGTTTATTTAGATTCTGTAAAATTATTTGTGTTCTTCAAAAATTCTTATACCATTTTTACAGACTTTAATTCCGCAACAACAATAATTTGTTCACTTGTTTCGTGTAATTTTTTTTTTTTTTTTTTTTTTTTGTAAATGCATTTTCAGCTCTTGAATTAATTTCAAATTCGTTTTGAATAACTTAACTACAGCTATATAGACTGACTTTTCCGGTTGAATGCCCTTTATAATAATACATTTCTTCTTAAAATTATCTTCCAGCAATAGCATTCTTCGTTTTGTATTCTCTTTGGCTTCTTCTAGTGTTTTGATTTTATCTTTAAGCATTCGATTTTCTGACGAAAGTACATCCACTTTTTCATATACATCGTCGACTTTATGATTTATTTGTTCAATATCATCTTTTGTAGCTAGCATTTTGAGTTTCTCATTAAGATTATTATATATGGTTACTTGAATTAGTTCAATAAGATCTTTCACTGCTATTTTATCTACACTTTCGCTTTCCACTGTATTATCTGCTGACAACTCATGAAAATATCTTTTATTTGACATACTGTTAGGCTGTAAGTGGTATTAAAGCTTTTGATTAAAGAAGAGCTTTGAGAGGCTTATAGAAAGCTTTTCGATAGTGAGAACAATTGATAGAGTTGACGTTTCTAGTAACAACGCAGTATACTAAAAAGCGAAAATTATTGCAGTTTTGATTGTTTTCTTATTATTATTACTCCCATTATTTTTTCTCGTAGTGGCTACGATAAAAATGATCCAACAAATTTTCGTTCCAAAACATTTAATTTTAGTACAATGTAGGATTTTTCGAAATTTAAACGGTTTTTTTTTTATTTTGAGTCAATCACAATGGTTTTTATGGGTTAGTTTTTTCCTAGTTTTGTTTTGCTGTTGAATTTATTTTACTGAACTTGGTTATTCAATTTTTAAATTTATTTAATAAATATAGCAAATGTAGTGTCTAAAACTTATAGCTACAATTATAGGCTTTCACTGTTTATAATTTTTCCTTCAAAAATCACCTTATATGCAGAGCATATACAAAACACGTCTTTGCATACCAAGAACTATCTCTTAAAATTTAAGTATTGGCAACAGTATTAAAGTGGTAGCCATACCCAACCTTTTTGTAATATTGATTTTAAGACGCAGGTGGAGGATCTCAAAGATTCGGCACAGCCGAATTTAACACTCTTGTTTAAATGACTTTTAGTAAAAAAAGTATGTACTTTTTTTGTAAAGAAATACCTTTTAGTAAAAAAGTACCTTTTAATAGTACCTTTTAAGGTAACTTTTTGTAAACAGTAAACTTTATAAAAAAATACCTTTATTAAAAAAATTTACCGTTATTAGAAGGATCTCAAAGATTCGGCACAGCCGAATTTAACACTCTTGTTTAAATGACTTTTAGTAAAAAAAAAGTATGTACTTTTTTTGTAAAGAAATACCGTTTAGTAAAAAAGTACCATTTAATAGTACCTTTTAATAAAAAGGTACCTTTTAGTAAAAGGTACTTTTTTAACTTTTGTAATGGTGCGGCAACGTGGTTATCGAAAATGATCAACTTCGGGCCCCACGTTGGTGTTAGCAACGTGGTTATCGAAATTATCACTTATCGGGCCCCACGTTGGGCGCCATTTCTGTAATGGTGCGGTGTTGTTGGAAGATCTGCTTCCTGTTTCCCTGAGCCTTTGCTGGTCGCACGTGCTTGCGAAGGGGCCTAGCTCGCTGGATGGGTGGGGTCTTGCTCAGGCCCAGGGAAACCGCACTACAGATTTTCACGTGCGATTTACACAAAAAAAACTGTCAATTTAAACGGACGCTAAATGGATGGATGGCCATACTTACCTTGGGATTGGGGACGAGGTGTTCTGCCCCTTTTGCCCTCCCTACCATGTTACCTCGACTCCATCTTAATTGGAGGTAACCCACCTCAATGATAAGATTTGGTTTGGTTTTGGTTTTCTACATTGGTTTAACAAAAAAGTTTATTTTTATTTACCCTTCATTTTAAGGGTTTTTAAATTTAAATTATACATATTTAGCAAAACTTATTTAATTTTTTTTTTTTTATATTTTAGCAAAATTTTACTTTTTAGAAAAATTTTCAGTTTAGCAAAATTTTATTTCTTAGGAAAATTTTAATTTTAGGAAAATTTTTTTTAAATATAGCTCAATTTTAATTTTAGAAGAATTTTTAAATTTTAGCAAAATTCTGTTTTAGGAAAATTTTAAATTTAGGGAAATTTTAATTTTAGGAAAATTTTTAAATATAGCTCAATTTTAATTTTAGAAGAATTTTTAAATTTTAGCAAAATTCTGTTTTAGGAAAATTTTAAATTTAGGGAAATTTTAAATTTAGGAAAATTTTTAATTTTAGCTTAATTTTAATTTCAGCTTAAGTGTAGAATTAGGAAAATTTTAATTTAAATATTATAATTAGAAGACTTTTATGTAATTTTAGATAAATTTTGTATTTAGGTAAATTTTTATATTTAGAATATTTGATATTTAGCTAATTTTTACTTACAAAAATTTGCTTTAATTAGAAAAATTTCATATATAGAAAACTTTTTTAATTCTAATTAGAAAAATCTTTAGAAAAAAATTCTATTTATAGTTAGATAAATCTTAGAAAATTTTTGTTTTCCTTTTTTTCTCTTTTTTTTTTATTTAATTTTATACCATAATTAGTAAGATCTAGGAAAAGTTTAATTCTAGGGCAATTTTTTTAATTTTGGGAAAATTCTTAATTTTTAGGAAAAATTTATAATAGTAGAAAGATTTTAATTCTAGTACAATTTTAATTTTAGCAAAAAAAATATTTGATATTTAGTTTAAATTTATAATTAGAATAAATTTTTGATTCATAATTAGAAAAATCTTTAAAAAAAATAATTTTAATTTATAGTTAGACAAATCTTAGAAAATTTATTTAATTTAGATTTAAGAAAACATTTTAATTAGTGTCTTTTAATTACCGCCATATGGTTGTAGGTGTTGAGGATGAAGCTGCTGCCGCCAGACGCCGTGGTTGTGTGTCGCAATATGCAATTAAAAAAAATCGGCCATAGCTGCATTAATAACGATATTGTTGCTGATTTCCATACAAAATGTTTATAATTCCTTAATTTGGTTTAATCAACTTATGTTGTTTTATATTTTTATATTATTTTTCAATTATTTATTGTTTTTTTTAACCTTCTTTTCTTTTCTTAACAGTATTTAAGTTCTTAAATATAATTTAATTTTAAGTTTCTTTAAAAATGTTCTTCCACAATTTCTTGAGTTCTTAAACATTAATAATTTTTTTTTTTTTTAAACATTCTGTTCTTTTCTTAACATTATTTAGGTTCCTTTTTTTTTTTAATTTAACTTAACATAAAATTTTTTTTTTTTTTTGCTCAGAACGCTTTCTTTAGCACAAACAGCAATACTATTAATTAACACAAAATTTTTATTTATTCACATGTCACATGTAAAGTTTATTTCTTTTCGAAATTTGTCACTAAAATCTAGTTTTTTTTTCTTAAAGTTTCTAAATTAAACTACATTTTTATTTTAATTTTACGGAGGTTTTTTCCTCAACCTTTTCATTTCAACAAACAAAATTCAACTCCTCGATTTAATTTTAAATGTCTTGTTAATCAAGCTACACTTCTTCATTCATTCTTCTGCAGATAAAAACCTGTTTATTAAACAAACAAAATCACCACCAATTCATTGAGAACATTCATATGCATTCATAATATTCTCTAGTATTTATAACACTCCCACTCATATATGACTATGAGAGCAAGTGAGATCAATACAAGAAAATACGTGGTTTGACCAGCATGATTGCATATGAATGTGTTCATGATTTCATACAACACAATGAAGAGAAAAAAAATGCCATCAACATATTACCATAAAAGGCGTTGTTTATATGTACATACTTGAACGTGAAAATAATTTCAAGATCAAGGTTATTATTTTTTTCTTCTTTCTTATTCTGCTTGTAACAGAAATTCTTTTGTTACAGTAAAGCGCAAAACAGATCACCGTCACACTTTTGTAAACAGTAAACTTTATAAAAAAATACCTTTATTAAAAAAATGTACCGTTATTAGAAGGGTACCATTAAAAAGGTATCATCAACTAAGAAGTATATCAATTTAACAAAAAGCGACTAAAAAACAGAAGTACCCACTTTCAAAAAAAAATTTTTTTTTCTTTAAGAATATTATAAAAAATATCCACATTTCAAAATCATTTTCAAAATATATACCATATTCCTAAGAGTACCAGATCCATAATCATACAGTTGATCTTATTTCCCACTTTTTTCTTCAAATAAAATTATCATTTCACGCGGTGTTGCATCCATAGATCCTTTTCTTACACTAGGGTGTCCTAACTGTTGTATATGTCGTATGTGCTAAAATTTTACAACAGATTTATAATTGTTGTTGATACTTTCCACACAATTAACCGTTATATTATTTTATGCAAAAAAAATCAAAATGACTATTTCAGTTGGACAAAACAAAAGCAACATTTAATATTATTAAATATTTAGTGAAGAATCCATTGTTTTTATTACTTTGCGATATCTACGTGGCATGGATTCAATAAGGAGGTGATAATATTGAGTGGATTTCTTTTCCACTCAGTTTCCAGCGCTTCTTTTTAAGGTTGTTTAGAAGTGAAAGCCTGACCAGCTGCTCGCCGCTTTAAAATGCCAAATAAGTTCTCAATAGGGTTCAAATCAGGTTATTGGGCCGGCCAATCAAGTGTTTAAACCCTATTTTCAGCGAGCCACATCAATAACATATTTAATAATACAATAAATGTCAATAGTGATTTTGGTTGCTTTTGTTCTGACCAACATTGTATGTACTATTTGACGTCTTTTATATCTTTACAACATGCAACTTTATTACACCTTATGAATTCCCTAATTCATATAGAATTTATAAAAGAGAAGTAATCAATAAAAAATTACCATTACAAAGAAGACAAAGACAGTTTCATCTGCAGGCAAGATTATGGCGTTTTTTTTTTAGGAATTCGCGTGGTATAATTTTTATTGTTTATCTTCAAAAAGGAAAAAAATTAACGGCAAGTAATAAGGAGCATTAAGGAAAAAATGCAGCATTTGACGACAAAAAAGTGTTGAATTGCTTCAACACGCACCTTATTCGCCAAATTTAGTTCCCTCGAATTTTTTTTATCTCTTAATTATTTGTTTTTTGTGTCATAATTTCTACCAAATATTACACCCACAGTAAGGGCATTTTGAAACGGTACCTCACTGACTTTGGACAATTCTGAGGTGAATAAAAACTCATTAGAAAAATAGGGAAATAAAATGATATTTTAAATTAAATAAAACAGAGGGGTTATTATGTAATTCGATGCGAAGGAAAAAATTTACGAATTCGTGCAAATTGTATTTTGTAGTACGATTTTCGAAAATTTATTTACAAAAGTAGGGAAATATTTTTCGAACCGGCTACTTGAAGAAATAAAAAAGGTCTTAAAAGTATTATTACAAGTAAATATATTAATAAGTGTTTAATAAATAATTAAAATTTCGAAAAATATTTTTATTTTATTTTTACGTTGCTGAATCTTTAAAGAAGTGGGCCACATAAAAAAATTAATACAAAACAAAGACAATATGGTAATGGTGGATTTTATCTTAAAATATCCTGATTTAGCAAAAGGTTGTTTGGATTTAAATTCTGCTGGTACCCAACTCATGATTTAGTTAAATGGAAAAAAAATTTTAATGATTCAAATTTCTATAAGTAATATATTCAAATGAAAATACTTTGCTAGGTATGGGCAGATTAAAAAATCACAGGTATTTCAGGTACTGGAGGTGGACCAAGTAAATTTTTCTTTCTAACACAACTTGAAGAAGAAATTGTCACATTATTAGCTATGGATAAGGTCCGTGCCGACCGATGGAACTTCTCGTTTTAGCACTAATTCAAATGAAAAAAACTGTTGCAACGTCAATTGAAAATTCCGTAAATAACAGAACGATTCAACATCAAGAGGATGGCGATACTATGGGGGAGTATTTAAATATCGCTGGCGAAGAAACATGTTCCAGTCTTCCAGAACAAAGTCTATATAATTCTCCACAAAGACTTCTACAAAACAAGTCGATAGTCAAATTACGTATCAGACAAATTCTAATATAAGTTATATTTAACATCGATCAGAATCTGAAGAGTTGTTGGAATTATTAAATGAATTTTTTATTTTAAACGAACTTTTAAATAATAAAATAATATAAATAATAAAATAAAAATGAACTAAATTAAAATAAAATAAAATAAAATAAAAGAATAAATAATAAAAAAATAAAATTAACTTTTAAATAAATTAACGTTGAAATTAAATTAACTAAATTAACGTAGAATTTGCCTGTATTCAATTCCAATTAGAGTCTTTTACTACTTGAATTGGATCCACTTCTCTGACCGAAAGGCAATTCCATACCATAAAATTGCCACCGCCAAATTTAACAATTTTATTTCAATATTTTGGGTCTAGTCTTTTTCCTTTTGATCATCGTACAAACGTTCTTCCATCATAGCCTCTTAAATAAAAATTTGACTCATCTGAAAAATGAACAAAATTAAGCCAAATTTATGTGAGCCAGACGATTGTTCTCTGATAGCAGTGGTTTCTTCACAGGACGATAATAATCAAGATCAGCCTCAATTGCTCGTCGGGAAACAGCTCGAGCACATATTTTTAGTTTCAGATTGTTAATGAACTCTTTATGCAACATTTTTGGACGTGTTTTCAACTCGCATGTCATTAAATTATCCTGTCTTTGAGTCGTTTTATGCCTAAATGTTTAGTCATTACCTCTTCCAAAATATTTCTTAATAATTTTGATATTATGGATTCATAGATTATTTCTCACAAATTTTGTTTTGCTTAAGATCAGCAGTAAAATCACCTATTGTTCTTGTTTTTAGCGCCTCACAAAACTTTATTCTTGTCATTATTTTATAAGAATTCAATATAAGATGAAACCATTTAAAAATGCAATTGTGTTTAAAACAAAAGTTGGAAGAAAATGTCAGAACTATAAATATTTAAATAACGGTTAAGACTTTATACAATATCTTGTATACCATTTCCCATTTTTATTGCTTTAATCAACTCTGGTACAGAAGTTTATAAGTTTCCATTGTGTTGTCATCACTAAAGGTGCTATTACACGATGTGTTTTCTACATATGTACTGTCACTTTTTTATCCATATGAAATTCCTCATGTCTGTCAAAATTGTCATTTACATACGATTCATCATTTTTGCTATCACACGTGCATATGTATTTCCGTATGACATAACTTCTAAATGTAAACAACAGCTGATTTAATTTGTGAATTTACAAAAATTTATTGTTAAAGAAAAAGTTATATATTTTTTAATTGTTAATTAATATTAAACAATTTATTTTTCTTTCAATATTAATCTTTATAATTTACTCTGTTTTTCTTTCGCCACAAGCAGTGTTGTATTTTCATATGTTTGTCATGCAAAAATAGAACCTGTTCTAATTGAAAAATTTATATGTGCCTTTCCTCATGTATTGTACATAAACAATGTTTCATATGTATCACACGATGTGTGCAACTTTTGTTGTGGGAAAATTTGACAGTACATATGTAAAAAACACATTATGTAATAGCACCTTAACAAAATACTTTTTTCTAACTGCATTTTTTTGTCACAAATTTGTTATCTTTCAATACATATAACACCAAAGACTGATTTCGCAAAAAAAAAACAATTTACTAAAACACAAAATTGGGATATTCAGAATTTTGTAAAAGTTTCCAACGTATTGTCACCCACTGTACACATATATATTTTTTAAATTATCAAAAATTTATGGTTTTTACAAAAACATATGCATAAAATTTCCATAAATTGGTGATTTTTTACAACTATCAAAAATTCACTGTTGTCAAAAAAGATTTCATTTCACACAGCAGAAATATAAGTTTTTTTCACGAAAAAAAATATAAGAAAGAATATATAGTTTACAAAATATGTTATTTTTTGTTAGTCATTTCTTGAAATAGTTTTGTTTTTTCAAAAAGATTTTTTAAAACAACAAATACCTACATATGTACATATGTATATACCTTTGCAAAACTTTGATTTTTTGAAAAGGTTTAATTTTGTTTGAACATGATTTTTTAAATCTCTTTTTCAAGTTACAGTTTTGAAAAAAAAAAAAATTTATTTAGAATTCATAACTTTCATCAAAAAAGTTTTATAAGTATAGATCCAGTCTAGCTGGTTTTGATCGTTTACTCTAGTTGTATGTCTTAATTTTATGTAATTGTAATATAATATAAAAATTCACAATTTCTTTTTTTTTTCATATACAATGTAAATTTTATGTATTTATTGTGGTAAATAAAATTTACTAATCTATTTTTTTCCCTTTAGAAATACGTTTTTTTTTCTTAATTCAAACTCTTCATTTTTTGTTCTTGGTCACATTTGTGAATTCGAATAAACATATCGCACCTTAAATACAAAAGTGACACAACTCAAAATTTTCAAATATTCAGGAGACGCAAAAAACTGTATATGTAAAAATTATTGTATTATTTAAAAAAATGTAGTTTTATTATGAAAAATGTCCATTTTGAGGAAACTTTTGCTATATATTTTTTTTTTTAATTTATATTGTGTTTGTGGAAATAAAATATAATTTTTAGTATTGACTCTCTGACTGAAATATCTTCATTTGACTAGTGATATTATCTCAAGTTGTGCCCCAGATATAACGGCATTTTTTCTGTTAATGAAGATAGTTATGAGAAATAAATTTTTGCAGTAGATAGAAATGTGTACTGTGAATTAATTTATGGAAAATAGTCAAATTTGGAAAATTTCGAGTTGAGTCACTTTTGTATTTAAGGTGCGATATATTTTATTAGTGCTTTTTATTAAATTATCCAAATCAATAAAATTATAATTACCTTTATAACAAATTTATTTATATAACAAACTTATTTAAGAATTTGTTTTTATTAAAATATGTTCCATATTTCAACTCATTCAACAATATTGTTAACAGCGCCACCAAGCGTTAAGTAGTTTTGGAGAACACACTGAACAGACCATATTGTTATAATATTTCATTTCACCACACTACTCTTTTGTTTACTCAAATGTGCACTTACTCTCAAATAACAGCTGTTTTAAAAACTGTCAAATGAAGCAACCAACAGTTGAATAAGAATTACAACAAAACTAGCACAAATAAAAGATGCAATAAAGTATTAAGTGGAAAAAAATTATACATTCATATTACTTTATAGGTATTGTGCTTAATTAAGTGAATTGATAAAATTATAAAATAACTAATTAATGTATACATACACATAATTTAAATGATAATACGAAGTGGAAACAATAAGTCATTCTAAATGTGACATCCAAATAAAAGAGTTTTGTATATTTTTTGCTTTTAACTAATACTTCTCAAATAAATATCAGCTCAAAAACCAGCAACAAATGTAAGTTAAAGTATTTTCTTATTTATTATATTTAACAATTTACCAAAACTAAAAATAACAAAAAAGTCGATAAATATTTATGCGTGCATATACAGGAATAAAAAAGAAATAAAAGCAATATGGTGTGATTAATAAAATGAAAATCTAACATTGTTTTTGTTGGTATTGTTTAGTTTGTTGACAGCATGGTTGTTGTTATTGTTGATAAGTGTAAAAAAAATAATCTAGGTATCAACAATAATTTTATACTAAAAAGATAAGAGACTAAAGTTTACTCTTTTTTTATACCCTATACCACTATGTGGTTTGGGTATAATGACTTTGTGCTGCTGTTTGTAACTACCAAAAATATATGACCTATACCGATTATACCGATCGAATCAGAATCAATTTCTGAGTCGATTTAATGATGTCCGTCCGTCCAACCGTCCGTCCGTCTGTGTGTCCATGTAAAGCTTGTAATCAAACTGCAGGTCGCAAATATGAATATATTTTGATGAAATATATAAGCTGTTATCGGCCATGGGATGAACGCTATTGAAATTGGTCAGAGTCGGTCCATGTTCAGACCTAGTCCCCATACAAATGACCCCTATGAATTCAACATAAATTGCCATAAGATCCAAATTATCATAAAATTTTTGTCAAATTGGGTTTGTATGTGTTTACTACATCCAGTAATCAGTAGTCCAAAAATGATCCCTATGGGACAACTCTTAGCCATATATTTTTGCAAAATACAAGAGACTTTACCAAACATGGTCAGGATCGGTCCATTTTTGGACCTAGTCCCCATATAGATATAGCATCCGATATGAACTTTTTCATATCTGCAGCCAAACAAATTAATAAAAATTCCACTCAAATTTGGTTTATGCTTATTTTCTATATCCAGTTAGTTGGGCCTGAGAGATAGGGTCTCTAAACGCATGGTATAGGGTATCGTATAGTCGGTGTAGACCGACTATAATTTCCTTACTTGTTTTTTTAATGTTGTTGGACCCAAAGCACTTAAACTCTGATACTCTAATGATTTTTCTAAGAAAAAAAAATGCATAGGAAACAACATCAATTAAAATATATAAATACTTTATTCATTGAACAAATATCAAAATAAAAAAAAAACTCGTTGTTCATATGAGGTGAAAATCTATAGTAACTCATGTCAAGCTCTGCTAAATGAAGGTTTTGAAAATTACGGCTATCGTGGAGATGTAATATTTGCTGTGAACAGTATATTTTGAATTGTTTAAGTGGTGTAAATATTTAGGTAAATAACTCTCACTAAAATTTTGTAATGCATTTTTTTTTGACAAAACATTTGTAATAAGTTTTATTTGACACGTTTTTTAGCATTTAGTTTTTGATAAAATTTTGTCTGGAATAAAAAATTTCGCACATAAAATTGTTTTTACTTGTTGACAAATGTAAATATTTATGTAAACAATGGAAACTAAGCCGGTATCAATTTTTAGTTTAGTTTAGTTTAAATTTCATTGTTGACTTGGCGTAAAGAAAAATATTAAATATTAAAAACAAAAATTCTTACATAATTAAAGAAAAAAAAATTACAATAATTTTTATTGTTGACTTGGTGTAAAGAATTATGTAAATATTAAAAACAAAAATTTTTACATATTTTAAGAAAAAAAAAAATTACAATAATAGTGCCATTTTTATTGTTGACTTGGTGTAAAGAATTATGTAAATATTAAAAACAAAAATTTTTACATATTTTAAGAAAAAAAAATTACAATAATAGTGCCATTTTTGCTGTAATGAAAAGATAATACAAATGTTAAATTTTTCACCATCCACTAGATGACATTGAGGATTAATGAGTTACATTAATCAAAGTAATAAAAAAAAATTCATCACAACGCTTTTACATATATTACAATATTAATTTAATATTGGATTATTAAATTCCAAAGCGTTGTTACGTATTTTTATTGTGTTTATAATTTAATATTGGAACAGTAAATGAAAACCGTGATGCATTTTAATTGTTTTGATTATTTTTTTAATTTATTCCCTATAGTAAATGACGAAATTTTGAATAAAAACAAAATTATCGTTTTATAAAAAAAAAAAAAAAATAATAATCAAAAACAGTTTTAATTATTATTGCTGACATGGTGTTCTTAATGTTAATAATTAAGCATATACTATGTAAAACTAAAATTTATGAAAGAAATATGTTTTTCGTGTGAAAAATGTAGTTTTCCATTGTTGACATGGTATCTATAAAGAACTATGTAAGCAATGAAAACTCACTATTAATTAATTTTTTGGTTTATAAAATAAGTTTCAAATGGCTTATTTTACATTGTTGACATGGTGTAAAAAATTAGGTAAATAATTTAAATGTTTTAGCAGCCTTTTTATTTTAGAACAAAATATTTCGTATAAAGAAATTATTTGCCATCGTTGCCAGGCGGTAAATATTTATGTAAACAATGAAAACTTAGCTAGTATTATCAGTATTTTCGTTTTAAGAGCTGTTATGTAAAGAATGAAATATAAGCAAGTTAATAAGATATTTTATAATGTTGACGTGGTGAAAAGAATTATGCTAATATTGCAGAATTTGGTTAATATTGAACAATTATGTTTTTGAATTAATTTTTTTTTTTTTTATAAAAAGCGTTATTCTCCATTGTTGACATACTAACACTGGAAGCAATTATACTTTTGATACATTTTAACTTCATGTACACAAGTTATTATAATTAGTATGATTTATATTCTCAGCATAGAGAAACATTTTTGTTTTTGTAATATTTTCCATTGTTGGACATGGTATGAAGAGTTACGTAAACAATAAAAACAAAGCCAGTGTTTATATGTAAAACTAAAATTGATTAAAAACATTTTGTGTTTTAATAAAATTTTCGTGTGAAAAATATTGTTTTCCATTGTTGAACTATATAAGCGATGAAAACTTAGCTATTAATTAAAATTTTTCGGTTTATTATGAAATAAGTTTCAAATGGCTTATTTTACATTGCTGGCATGGTGTAAAAAATTAGGTAAATAATTGAAATTAAATGTTTTAGTAGCCTTTTATTTTAGAATAAAAATATTCGTGGAAAGGAATTATTTTCCATAGTTGACAGGCGGTAAATATTTATGAAAACAATGAAAACTTAGCTAGTATTATCAATATTTTCATTCTAAGAATTGGGTAAATGTGTAAAATTTTAAAATTGTGACCTGATGTTAATAATTATGTAAACAATGATATATAAGCAAGTTAATAAGATATTTTACATTGTTGACATAGAATTATGCTAATATTGAAGAATTTGGTTGATATTGAATAATTATGTTTTTTGAATTATTTTTTTTATAAAACGCGTTATTCTTCATTGTTGACATTCATTATACTTTTGTTAAATTTTAACTTCTTGTACACAAGTTATTATAATTAGTATGATTTACATTCTCAGCATAGAGAAAGAAATTTATTTTAGTAATATTTTCCATTGTTGGATATGGTATGAAGAGTTACGTAAACAATGAAAACAAAGCCAGTGTTTATAAGTAAAACTAAATTTAAAAAATTTTGTGCTTTAGTAAAATTTTCATGTGAAAAATATAGTTTTCCATTGTTGACATGGTATAAATAATAATATAACCAATGAAAACTAAGCTAATAATTAAATTTTTTCGTTTTTTTTTATAAAATAAGTTTTAAATAGCTTATTTTACATTGTTGACATGGTGTAAAAAATTAGGTAAATAATTAAAATTAAATATTTTAGCAGCCTTTTTATTTTAAAAGAAAAAAATTTCATATATGGAAATTATTTGCAATCGTTGGTAGGCGGTAAATATTTGTGTAAACAATGAAAACTTACCTAGTAATATCATAATTTTCGTTTTAAGAACTGGGTAAAAGTTAGAATTTTATAATTTTGACTTGATGTTAATAATTATTTAAACAATGAAATATAAGCAAGTTAATAGGCTATTTTACATCGTTGACATAGTGTTAAGCATTATGCTAATATTGAAGAATTTGGTTAATATTAAATAATTATGGATTTGAATAAATTTTCTTGTTATACTGTTATTATTCATTGTTGACATACATTATACTTTTGTTAAATATTAACTTCTTGTACACAAGTTATTATAATTAGTATAATTCACATTGTCAACAGAGAGAAAAATTTTTGTTTTACGCGGAAAAAGTAATATTTTCCATTATTGACAGGGTGTGAAGAATTATGTAAACAATGAAAACGAAGCCGGTGTTTCATATTTATTCGGTTTAGTATAAATGAATACAATTTTACATTGTTGACATGGTGTAAAGAATTAGGTAAATAATTAAAATTTTAAATATTTCACGTATTTTTTAATAATACAGTAGACGCTCACAAATTTGAACTCTCATAAATTCGAATCTTCCAGAAATTAGAATCAGAGTTTTATATGAGCAAAGGAAATCCCAAATTTAGTTTTTTTTTTTTTTGAACAAATTTAAATTAAAAAGGGAATCACCAATTTATCTATGTTATTCGCTATTTGTTGTTTTTTCGTCGCATTTACATATGTACATTTTTGGCTAGTTTGTGTGTGAAATTTGATACGCCTGTACGTACATATTTTGGCAGTCTCTTTGTAGAGAAGTGAAAGTGAATATTTGAAAATATTAAATAAACGTACTTTACCCTTGGAATCCAAAGTCAAAATCCTAGAAAAGCTAGACAAAGGCAAGAAGCGGTTAGCCCTGGATTTTAATGTGACACCATCTGCAATCAAATAGAGCAGCAATTTCAAATGCTGATTCCAACACCTATCATGAAGTAACAGCGCCGAATATCCAAAAATGAAAACACTTCTCTATGATTGGTTATTAAACCAACGCGAAAAAATTTACATTAACTGGGCGAATACTAAAGGATAAAGCCAAACATATCTTTAGAGATGAATATCCCGAAAAAGATTAAAATGTATCTTTTGTATTGCTTATTGTTAACTGCTTCGCTCATGCACCAATTGAGATACTTCAAAGTGACAAAGGTAATATAGTTGCATTATTCTTTCCTCCAAATGTGACAGCAACTTCACAACTAATGGATCAAAATCCTATTAAAGGATTATTTGAAATTCCATTCAATCCACAATAAGCGATAAAGCGACGATGGGGTGCCACTAGCACAATTTCAGCAAATAGGTCAGGACTGAATGAAGTTATTCAGAGAACTCAAGCTCTCTTAGCAGAAATAGAGCCGAACAATAGCATCTGCATGGAATACATTGGAATAAAGGTATGTTTGATGACGGATCTGCATTCGCCGTTCGCATGATGTAAAGAATTAAGTAAACAACGAAAATAATCGAGTATTATAAATGTTTTTTTTTCGTTAATGATTATATAGATATTAGATGTGGTGTGTCGATTTTTATTATCAGGTGTGTATAAACAAAATTTTTGTATGCATTTGCATTATCTGTAAAACAATAAACAAATGTGCGTTTTGTTTTTTTTTTTTTTTTGCCAAACAGCCTTGAGGGAATACGCAACTAAAAACTTTTTTTTAAATATTTTACTTTCTGCAATATGTATCGTTATCAGCAAATATGCTTGTTGAAAAATTAACGTAACAATGTTATTTGAAAAATATATATTTATACCCTATACTACTATGTGGTTAGGGAATAATGACTTTGTCCTGATGTTTGTAACTACCAAACATATTTGACCTAAACCCATCTTTTATTATACCAATCGACGCAGTATCACTTTCTGAATCGATTTAGCGATGTCCGCCCATCCGTCTTTCTATGTGTCCATGTAAAGCTTGTAATCAAACTACAGGGGTCGAATCGTTGCATTCGTTATCGAAAATTTTCAATCGAAATTAATTTTTTTATTTTCCAAAATAAAATACTAACAGTAATTTTACTTCGTCACAGCTAACGAGTTATGATCCATAGTTAATAGTAAAAGTGAAACGAGGTCTGAAGATTGTCCATCTTCTTTAAATAATAAACCAAAATATGGAATTTCGATTGATTTTACTCGATATCGAATGCGACGATTTGCCCCCGGGTCGCAAATATGAATATATTTTGATAAAATTTACCATATATGTAAGCTTTTATCGGTCTCTAAACGCATGTTATAGGGTATAGAATAGTCGGTCTCCGCAGACTATAATTTTCTTACATGTTTTTTTTTTGTCTTTAAACACACATTTTTATACCCTCCACACCACAGTGGCAGAGGGTATATATAGGTTTGTCATTCCGTTTGTAACGCATCGAAAACCTTATTTCCGACCCCAAAAAGTATATATATTCTTGATCCTTATCACAGCTCGAGTCGAAATAGCGACATCCGTCTGTCCGTCTGTCTGTTGAAATCACACTCATCCACAAAATGAACCAGTTTTTTGGGTAAGGTTACGATGATATCATTTGACATTATTCCCACTAGGCTGGTATTTAAAATGGGGTAAATCGGGCATCATTGTGCTTAGATACAAGCAAAAATATGTAGACACCTCTAAAAAAACAAAAACCCCACTGTGTTTGTTGTAATATTATAGTTATTGAAAAAAATAGTTGTACAACAAAATTCACAGTTCAAAACAGCCACAAAAAATGATGCAATCATACCAACAAATACAACTACCATGAGCTATGTTAGTAGCATTGTCACATAGTTATACCCTATACCACTATGTGGTTTGGGTATAATGACTTTGTGCTGTTTTTTGCAACTACCAAAAATATTTGACCTAGACCCATCTTTTATTATACCGATCGAATCAGAATCACTATCTGATTCGATTTAACGATCTCCGTCCGTCCGTCCGTCTGTGTGTCCATGTTAAGCTTGTAATCAAACTGCAGGTCGCAAATATGAATATATTTTGATGAAATTTGGTATATAAGCTTTTATCGGCCTCAGAATAAACTCTATTGAAATTGGTGAGAATCGGTCCATGTTCAGACCTAGCCCCCATACAAATGACCCCTATGAAATAGACTTAAATTGCCATAAGATCCAAATTATCATATAAATCTTAGTCAAATTGGGTTTGTATGTGTTTATTACATCCATTAATCAGTAGTCCAAAAATGATGCCTATGGGACAACTCTTAGTCATAGGCCCCATAGAGAGCTGCTTCCCGATCTTCATTTAAATCTATCAAAAAACAAAAATATTGCACTGATTCTTTGCAAAATACAAGAGACCTTACCAAACATGGTCAGGATCGGTCCATTTTTAGGCCTAGTCCCCATATAGATATAGCATCCGATATGAACTTTTTCATATCTGCAGCCAAAAAAATTAATAAAAATCCCACTCAAATTTGGTTTATGCTTATTTTCTATATTCAGTTAGTTGGGCGTGAGAGATAGGGTCTCTAAACGCATGGTATAGGGCAGTGATGGTCGTACCAAGCACGCTGGTGCTCGGCTTCTTATATGTATACAGCCGAACGAAAACAAAAATACTCACCAAAGAGTAAAAGTAAACAACTATTTCATTCAGTCTTATAAAAGCTTTTTCATACGTTGTCTCCATTTGACAACATTATAGCTGTCTTTTATGCATTTTTTTTTTTTTAATTTTAAAAAATATCCAGTTACAGCAGGCTGGTAAGTTTTTTAGTTTTTGGCAACATACCACTTATTAACCTCTGAAATTTCTTATCTTTTTAAGTTTTGCTATTTTTTTTTTTTGTTTTTTAAAAAAATGAATTACTTATTATTACTTATTTGATTTAATAAACTTCAAACTTATGGATAAAAGAGATTAAATGTTCTTCACATTTTGTTTTACATTTTCAGAATGTAAGATTTAAAATTTTACAACAACAAAATACATATATTTAAAATTTTACCATATTCTTCCCTTTTAGTCATTCATATAAACATTCATACAAAATCTACACAAACCCATTTAATATCGGCATTGTGTTACGTCCATGGATTTCGATCAGTGTAGTACAACTAACACATGCTCACAAACACTGTTACTAACTCAATTCTCTCGATGGCCACCACTGATATAGGATATCGTATAGTCGGTCTAGACCGACTATAATTTTCTTACTTGTTTTTTTTTTATCGTTATCACGATATAATAAAAAAATCGCCAATATAAAAGAAAAAATATAATCCCCAATGAGAAACGAAAAATTAAAAATGAGAAATTATAAATCGAAAATGTAAGATGAAAAATCAAAAATCAAAAATGAAAAATGGAAAATGTAAAATGAAAAATGTAAAATGTAAAATGTAAAATGTAAAATGTAAAATGTAAAATGTAAAATGTAAAATGTAAAATGTAAAATGTAAAATGTAAAATGTAAAATGTAAAATGTAAAATGTAAAATGTAAAATGTAAAATGTAAAATGTAAAATGTAAAATGTAAAATGTAAAATGTAAAATGTAAAATGTAAAATGTAAAATGTAAAATGTAAAATGTAAAATGTAAAATGTAAAATGTAAAATGTAAAATGTAAAATGTAAAATGTAAAATGTAAAATGTAAAATGTAAAATGTAAAATGTAAAATGTAAAATGTAAAATGTAAAATGTAAAATGTAAAATGTAAAATGTAAAATGTAAAATGTAAAATGTAAAATGTAAAATGTAAAATGTAAAATGTAAAATGTAAAATGTAAAATGTAAAATGTAAAATGTAAAATGTAAAATGTAAAATGTAAAATGTAAAATGTAAAATGTAAAATGTAAAATGTAAAATGTAAAATGTAAAATGTAAAATGTAAAATGTAAAATGTAAAATGTAAAATGTAAAATGTAAAATGTAAAATGTAAAATGTAAAATGTAAAATGTAAAATGTAAAATGTAAAATGTAAAATGTAAAATGTAAAATGTAAAATGTAAAATGTAAAATGTAAAATGTAAAATGTAAAATGTAAAATGTAAAATGTAAAATGTAAAATGTAAAATGTAAAATGTAAAATGTAAAATGTAAAATGTAAAATGTAAAATGTAAAATGTAAAATGTAAAATGTAAAATGTAAAATGTAAAATGTAAAATGTAAAATGTAAAATGTAAAATGTAAAATGTAAAATGTAAAATGTAAAATGTAAAATGTAAAATGTAAAATGTAAAATGTAAAATGTAAAATGTAAAATGTAAAATGTAAAATGTAAAATGTAAAATGTAAAATGTAAAATGTAAAATGTAAAATGTAAAATGTAAAATGTAAAATGTAAAATGTAAAATGTAAAATGTAAAATGTAAAATGTAAAATGTAAAATGTAAAATGTAAAATGTAAAATGTAAAATGTAAAATGTAAAATGTAAAATGTAAAATGTAAAATGTAAAATGTAAAATGTAAAATGTAAAATGTAAAATGTAAAATGTAAAATGTAAAATGTAAAATGTAAAATGTAAAATGTAAAATGTAAAATGTAAAATGTAAAATGTAAAATGTAAAATGTAAAATGTAAAATGTAAAATGTAAAATGTAAAATGTAAAATGTAAAATGTAAAATGTAAAATGTAAAATGTAAAATGTAAAATGTAAAATGTAAAATGTAAAATGTAAAATGTAAAATGTAAAATGTAAAATGTAAAATGTAAAATGTAAAATGTAAAATGTAAAATGTAAAATGTAAAATGTAAAATGTAAAATGTAAAATGTAAAATGTAAAATGTAAAATGTAAAATGTAAAATGTAAAATGTAAAATGTAAAATGTAAAATGTAAAATGTAAAATGTAAAATGTAAAATGTAAAATGTAAAATGCAAAATGTAAAATGTAAAATGTAAAATGTAAAATGTGAAATGTAAAATGTAAAATGTAAAATGTAAAATGTAAAATGCAAAATGTAAAATGTAAAATGTAAAATGTAAAATGTAAAATGTAAAATGCAAAATGTAAAATGTAAAATGTAAAATGTAAAATGTAAAATGTGAAATGTAAAATGTAAAATGTAAAATGTAAAATGCAAAATGTAAAATGTAAAATGTAAAATGTAAAATGTAAAATGCAAAATGTAAAATGTAAAACGTAAAATGTAAAATGTAAAATGTAAAATGTAAAATGTAAAATGTAAAATGTAAAATGTAAAATGCAAAATGTAAAATGTAAAATGTAAAATATAAAATGTAAAATGTAAAATGTAAAATGTAAAATGTAAAATGTAAAATGTAAAATGTAAAATGTAAAATGTAAAATGTAAAATGTAAAATGTAAAATGTAAAATGTAAAATGTAAAATGTAAAATGTAAAATGTAAAATGTAAAATGTAAAATGTAAAATGTAAATTGTAAAATGTAAAATGTAAAATGTAAAATGTAAAATGTAAAATGTAAAGTGTAAAATGTAAAATATAAAATGTAAAGTGTAAAATGTAAAATGTAAAATATAAAATGTAAAATGTTAAATGCTAAATGTAAAATGTAAAATGTGAAATGTAAAATGTAAAATGCAAAATGCAAAATGTAAAATGTAAAATGCAAAATGAAATTTGAAAAATGAAAAACGGAAAATTAAAAATGGAAAATGGAAAATAAAAATTGAAAAATTAAAAATGATAAATAGAAAATGAAAACTGAAAAGTGAATAATGCAAAATGAAAAATTAAAAACGAAAAATGAGAAATGAAAAGTGAAAAGTGAAAAATAAATTAAAAATGAAAAATGAAAGATGAAAAATGAAAAATAAAAAATGAAACATGAAAAATGAGAAACGAAAAATGAAAAATGGCAAACGAAAAATGAAGAATAAAAATTGAAAATAGATAATTGAAAAATTAAAAACTAAAAATTAAAAATTAAAAATTGAAAATTAAAAATTAAAAATTAAAAATTAAAAATTAAAAATTAAAAATTAAAAATTAAAAATTAAAAATTAAAAATTAAAAATTAAAAATTAAAAATTAAAAATTAAAAATTAAAAATTAAAAATTAAAAATTAAAAATTAAAAATTAAAAATTAAAAATTAAAAATTAAAAATTAAAAATTAAAAATTAAAAATTAAAAATTAAAAATTAAAAATTAAAAATTAAAAATTAAAAATTAAAAATTAAAAATTAAAAATTAAAAATTAAAAATTAAAAATTAAAAACTAAAAATTAAAAACTAAAAATTAAGAATTAAAAATTAAAAATTAAAAATTAAAAATTAAAAATAAAAAATTCAAAATTCAAAATTCAAAATTCAAAATTCAAAATTCAAAATTCAAAATTAAAAACTAAAAATTAAAAATTAAAAATTAAAAATTAAAAATTAAAAATTAAAAAATAAAAATTAAAAATTAAAAATTAAAAATTAAAAATTAAAAATTAAAAATTAAAAATTAAAAATTAAAAATTAAAAATTAAAAATTAAAAATTAAAAATTAAAAATTAAAAATTAAAAATTAAAAATTAAAAATTAAAAATTAAAAATTAAAAATTAAAAATTAAAAATTAAAAATTAAAAATTAAAAATTAAAAATTAAAAATTAAAAATTAAAAATTAAATATTAAAAATTAAAAATTAAAAATTAAAAATTAAAAATTAAAAATTAAAAATTAAAAATTAAAAATTAAAAATTAAAAATTAAAAACTAAAAATTAAAAATTAAAAATTAAAAATTAAAAATTAAAAATTTAAAATAAAAAATTCAAAATTCAAAATTCAAAATTCAAAATTAAAAATTAAAAATTAAAAACTAAAAATTAAAAATTAAAAATTAAAAATTATAAATTAAAAATTAAAAATTAAAAATTAAAAATTAAAAATTAAAAATTAAAAATTAAAAATTAAAAATTAAAAATTAAAAATTAAAAATTAAAAATTAAAAATTAAAAATTAAAAATTAAAAATTAAAAATTAAAAATTAAAAATTAAAAATTAAAAATTAAAAATTAAAAATTAAAAATTAAAAATTAAAAATTAAAAATTAAAAATTAAAAATTAAAAATTAAAAATTAAAAATTAAAAATTAAAAATTAAAAATTAAAAATTAAAAATTAAAAATTAAAAATTAAAAATTAAAAATTAAAAATTAAAAATTAAAAATTAAAATTTAAAAATTAAAAATTAAAAATTAAAAATTAAAAATTAAAAATTAAAAATTAAAAATTAAAAATTAAAAATTAAAAATTAAAAATTAAAAATTAAAAATAAAAAATTAAAAATTAAAAATTAAAAGTTAAAAATTAGAAATTAAAAATTTTAAATTAAAAATTAAAAATTAAAAACTAAAAATTAAAAATTAAAAATTAAAAAAAAAATTAAATATAAAAATTAAATTAATTAAAAGTTTTAATTTCTATCTTTAGTTTCTCATGTTTTTATTAATTTTTTTTTAATAAATGTATCCTTAAATCTATAATAATAATACGTGAAGCGATTTCTTGTGACCGATGTTTTGTTCTACCGTTTTATCCTGATTTTGACCAAACGTATATTATTTGAAAGGTATTTCTTTATAGCCATTTTGCAGATTTACAGATTTTTATATTTTTTCCTTTATTTTGAGTAAGTTGTATTTAAAGTTGCTACTAACACATAAATAAAATTATACATATGCTATTTGTTAATGAGTTTGTTATCTTCATTCACAATAATAATAAACCATATAAATGTTGGTTTGTGAATTGGTTGGAAAATAAGGCTGCCTAGAAATTGCACTCGAATTTCGAGCGGTGGAATCTGAGAGTTAACATAATACTAGCTAATTCAGATAAAAATATTTTAAAATTTGTTTATTTTTAATATCAATAATTTTTAGCCAAGAATCATTTGATATTTTTTTTTTTTTTTTGAATTATCATATAACTTCTAAGGTCTCAAAACATTCTAATAGGGATCAAACTTTGGATAGTAATTAATTCTTTCTATAGAAGACATGATCATTATTTTTTATAAAAATAAATTATAATAGAAACTGGCCAAAAAGAACAAGTAGGAAAATTATAGTCGGTCTAGACCGACTATACGATACCCTATACCATGCGTTTAGAAACCCTATCTCTTAGGCCCAACTAACTGGACATTGAAATAAGCAAAAACCAAATTTGAGTGGGATTTTTATTAATTTTTTTGGCTGCAGATGTGAAAAAGTTCATATCGGATGCTATATCTATAAAGGGACTAGGTCCAAAAATGGACCGATCCTGATCATGTTTGGTAAAGTCTCTTGTATTTTGCAAAAATATGTACAAACAAAATTTGAGAAGAATCAGTGCAATATTTTTGTTTTTTAATAGATTTAAGTGTAGATCGGGAAGCATCTCTATATGGGGTCAAATGGATCATTTTTGGACTACTCATTAGTGGATGTAATGAACGCATACAAACCCAATTTGAGTAAGATCTATATGACAATTTGCATCTTATGACAATTTATGTCGATTTCATATGGGTAATTTGTATGGGGGCTAGGTCTGAACATGGACCAATTCTCACCAATTTCAATAGCGTTCATCCCATGGCCGATAAAAGCTTATATACCAAATTTCATCAAAATATATTCATATTTGCGACCTGCAGTTTGATTACAAGCTTTACATGGACACACAGACGGACGGACGGACGGACGGACGGACGGACGGACGGACGGACGGACATTGTTAAATCAACTCAGAAAGTGATTCTGATTCGATCGGTATAATTAAAGATGGGTCTAGGTCAAATATTTTTGGTTGTTACAAACAGCAGCACAAAGTCATTATACCCAAACCACATAGTGGTATAGGGTATAAAAACAATTAACTTTAAATTTAATTGGTATACGGAATTAATGTTTCAGTATCGGCAACAGTTTTAAAGTGGTAGTTGTACCCAATATTGGATGTAATATTGAGTTTAAGACGCAGGTGGAGGACATCAAAAAATTCGGCACAGCCGAATTTAACACTCTTACTTATTTTTTTTTTTTTTTGGTATTCTGGTTCTAAAAACATTTATCTCTAGAGGATTATAACAATTGGTTAAATTAGTTAGTAGCTGCTTATCTTATCCACCCTTTTAAAATTGATTATCGACAATAAAAATTTTAGTTTGTTTTGAAAACCAGAATATGTTTATAGTTTAATATTAAAAAGTTAATTGTTAATTGTCATTTTATAAGCGTTTTGACAAGAGTGGAAGTGCAAAAAGTTTAAAGTGTGACAAAAGGTATTTCTAAAACAAATATGGGAAATTTTAAGTGAGCAAAAAAATTATATACCTGAAATTTTAGAAAATTATTACAAAATAACAGTATAAATAACACAGTCCTAGGTTGGAGTTGAATCCAAATCTGGCAACACAATGTAAGATACTGTAACATAAAAGTACAAAAAGTGAACTTTTTTGAAATTTTCAGATAGTAATATCTTCGAAGTTCGATAATATTCGTTAATTTGGAAATGCATAAACATTTTTCCGATATGGTCCATTATGTCCTTTTATATCAACCAATTATATCAACAGTAGAACAGATAAAAATTTTTAAAAAAATAAGCATTCTAAACAGGGCGCTACCGTTAACAGTGAATACGAAACTTATATAATAACAATTTTTCTACCCTAAAAAATTTAGTTTCTAATAACCTGTACAGATCTCTTACTTTTAAGAAGAAGTTACTTCTCTTAAGAAAAGGCACTTTAATTAGGAAACAGAACTTTTTTAGGAGAATGTAATTTTTTATGAAAAGCTACTTTTATTAAGAAATGGTACTTTTTTTTGGCACAAATCCTTTTGTAAGAGAAGGTGTTTTTTTCACAAAAGATACTTAATTAAGCAAATGTCCTTTTAAAAAAATTTACTGTTTTGAAAATTTACTTTTATAGAAAAGGTTTTTTTTTAAAGAAAAGTTAATTTTTTAAGAAAACGTACCTTTTTAAGAAAAAATATGATACGCTACATACGGCATGTAGAAAACCATATAAAGTTTTATTAGGTTTTCCACAAGACATTAAAATTTTAATAACTAATTAACAAATTTTAATCTCTAAAGCGAACACATATTTTTGCTTTTGTTGATAGACTTGCTAGTTAAAGTTTTAGCCGAGTTTTTCATTAGGGTGGCAACAATATATGTATTAAAATCAAATGTGTCTTGCCTCTACCCCAATTATTAAAACTATATGATATGATATGATATAAATGCTAATGCTGTTACAAAAACGAAATAATTTAATCGCGTAAATAATTCATATTTGTCGTTTACCTGAAGTACAGAAACACATCTAATCAATATTCAGTATTGTTTATAAAGTTTATAAAATGTATTTATAATTGATTGACCATTGAACTCATAGAATATAATATATAGCTTTAACTATTCACAAGTAGTTCTAACATGCATGATAATTAGAATTAAGTCTATCATTATACAGTTGTGGACATACAATTAAGTCATTTATGCAGTAAAAATAAAACAGTTTTAATAAAAATTTGAACAAAACTAACTTCTATTTTTTATTTATTTATTTAATAGAGCCCACAGGGCCATATACGATTAATATTGTTATTGGCGGTCAGGGATGATAAATGAGAAAACTAATTTCGTACCAACGAACTTTTAAAGTTTTACTTTTTTGACCCCAATAGTACTAAAATTATTTTTTTGTGTACAAAAGTAAAATTCACTTGTACATGAAATATATACATAGATAACAAAAACAATACATAAATATTCCGACATATTCTTATTACCTAAATTATTATTATTAATTAATAAATTAAAATAATTATACAAACATATTCATACATACTAGCAGATTCCAGCGCTCGAAATTCGAGTGCAAATTCTAGGAAATTTTATTTTTCATTTAATAAAGACCCTAAAGGTATGCTTCACGATTCAACTCATTTTAAATGAAGAAAACAAACTCAACACATTAAGACCCAGTTTTTGAGATATCAGTTAAACCTAGTTTTGTTAAACCCAGAATTTATTCAACAATTCCTTTATCAATTTGGACATGTCTGAAAAAATTAATTCTCGGTTTAACTAAACTAGGTTTAACTGACATCTCAAAAACTGGGCCTAACACAAACACATTCACAAATTTAATAAACACACTCATAGCTTTTTGTATAATTTTATGTATGTATTAGTAGCAACTTTAAACGATCATAACTCCAAAAAAATGTCAGACGATGAAAATCTGTAAATTTGGAAAGTAGCTAAAAAGAAATACCTCTCAAATAATAATTTTTTTGTTAAAATCGGAGTAAAACTGTGACAATTACATCAGTCACAAGAAATCGTCTTGCCTATTAATATTATAGATACATATTCATGTGCAAAAAAATACAGTCAGAATTTTTTGAAATTAATGATCATATTCGGGTCTTTTCATCTCTTCTGCGCGATAAGTTTTGACTTATTTTTGTTTGATTCATTTTCCAGTAATATTTTAATGAGTTTTGAGTCTTTTTCGCGGCATTTTTCAGTTGAATTTCTAATCGTTTGCATTACAAAGAATAAAATATTTAATTGAAGCACATATATTATTCAACTAAGTTTATTTAAAAAGTTATATATATAAACACAGAAATAACTTAAAGAATTATTAAAGTGTGCGAAGTTAGCCCCCCATTTTTGGAAATAAATTTTTTTGAAGATTGTTCTGAATTGTTCTAGGATTGTTCTACAATGTTCCAAAACGATGAGTTTCTCAAACATAATTTGTACCGGTAAATCGAAAAAAACGAATTTTAAACTTTGCCCCCCACTTTTGGAAAAAAAAATTGGCGGTTGTTCTAGTTGTTCTAAATATTGTTCCAAAATAGATATGTCGCAAACCGTAACGTACGCAAATAAGAACATTTTTTCCGCGATATCAACGTTATTAAACGATATCAATATTTTTATGCAACACGAATTTCTTTCATACAAGGTATCCTGAATGGCACCCTCAACACTATTTTAATCAACCCCAAATATACTGGTCCCTTAATTTTACATCCTCTCTATAACATATCCAGGTTTCAGAGTGATCTGGGAGTGTCATTCAGGATACCTTGTATGAAAGAAATTTTGGAATCTGTACGTACGAAAATATTGTGAGTATCCTTTCCAAAATAAGCTTGAAATGAGAGAAAGTCATCACTTCTGCTTTAACTATTGCATAAGTGGTTAACTATTTCTTTTAAAAATTTTTAATTATCATCAGAAAATCCACTTGGATGCTGCCACTGATACTAAATTCAAAATGTGGCATATGCAAACATTTTTGAATATATGTGATACCAAAACCTCAAACTTGGACTGTACTCCATTCACCCGTCATTAAGAGTCTAGACGGACTATACGATATCCTATACCATTCGTTTAGAGACCCTATCTCTTAGGTCCAACGAATTATATATAGAAAATAAACATAAACATAATTTGAGTGGCAATGTAATATTTTTTTTTTGTCTGCGGATATGAAAAAGTTCATATTGTATGTTATATTTATATGGGGGCTGGGTCGAAAAATGGACCGATCCTGACCATATTTGGTAAGATCACTTATTTTTTGCAAAAACCTACACAAACCAAATTTGAGAAAAGTCTGTGAAATATTTTTGTTTCTTGATAAATTTAAGTGAACAACGAGACTCAGCTTCATATGGGGCCTATGACTAAGAATTGTCCTATAGAGTTTATTTTTGGATTACTGATAAATGGATGTAATAAACATACACAAACGCAATTTGACCGAGATCTATATGATCTAGGTCTGAATATGAAACGATTTTCATCAATTACAATAACGCTCATCCTGTGGCCGATAAAAGCTTATATACTAAATTTCATCAAAATATATTCATATTTGCGACCTGTAGTTTGATTACAAAGTTTACATGGACACACAGACGGACGGGCGGACATAGCTAAATCGACTCAGAAAGTGATTCTGACTCAGAAAGTGATACTGAGTCGATCGATATAATAAAATATGGGTCTACGTCAAATATTTTTGATAGCTACAAACATCAGCATAAAGTCATTATACCCTGACCACATAGTGGTTTAGGGTATACCAATATATTGGTAAAATTTATAAATAGTATCAAATGAGTCGCGGGAGTACTATCGTACTTTTTAGGTTTGAATTGTAGCAAAAAAGTACAATTGTACCAGCTTTATCATCCCTGTTGGTGGTATTTTGATATTAACAGCTGTTTCGATAACAATTTCATTGTCGTGATAGTAATAGATAGTAATTTGAGTTTGGTGTTCTCTGAGACCTACTCATTGAAATGTTTTGATTTGTAGCTCACTGAGAACTAGCGCTCACTATCTTTTCTAGTCATGTTATACCCATAAGAGGCATTGGCATCCTCCTCGCGACCGCACTAAATTTTGTTGTTACTTTTTCAATTAGGTATTTGAAAAACATAAAAAGAAATTTTAAAAAACAATGGAAAGAAATAGAAACTATCGTAAGCTTTTTATATGAATTCAAGATATAGAGTAATTTACACGTTTACACATCAATTGATAGTGCAGAATGTACCTTTTTCTAAGAAAATGTATTTTTTAATAAATTGTGTTCTTTTAAGATAATCTACTTTATGAGAAAAGGTACTTTTTTATGAAAAATTACTTTTTAAGAGAACGTACTTTTTAAAGAAAATTTACTTTTTTAAGAAAAAGTACTTTTGTAAGAAAACGTACTTTTTTTCAGAAAAGGTACTTTTTCAAGAAAATGTTTTTTTTTAATAAGATTTACTTTTTCAACAAAAATGTTCTTTTTAAGAAATTGTGCTCTTACGAAAATGTAGAGAAGGTACTCTTTGAAGAAAGAGTACTATTTATTTAAGAAAAATAAGTTTTTAAAGAAAATGTACTTTTTTTTAGAAAATGTACTTTTTTAAGGAGAGGTACTTTCTTAAGAAAATGTACTTTTTTAAGAAAATTTACTTTTTTACAATGTACATTGTTAACAAAAAGTACTTTTTGTTGAAAATGTAGTCAAACTCTTAAACGAATTATATTCACTACAAAATATTATTTTCACCTCAAATATTAGTTATCAGCAATTTTTTTAAACTTAAAAAATTTGTTTTCTTTTCACCAAAAAAAGAAATGTTTTCCCATTATATATTTTTTTTTTTTTTTTGCTATCCAAAACATATTTTTGCCAAAATATCGATTTCCTTTATAGTGTAGTAGTGTATTAAAATTTCTATTAAGTAAATAATCTGGATTATTGATAGTGAAACAACAAGGCGTTATTATAAAAAATAGCAATAATATATTTAATGGGTATCATTTGTAAAATCTTCTTTTTCTTCCTCTACAGTATTTTTAGGTTACTAGCCAAATAGAAAATAAAAAATCCCTCCAAAATGACTGTACAAAGTAAGATGACAGATGCAGTACAGTGTACTTGTAAAGAATTTATTCATCCCTGGACTGATAAATGTGTAAATGCCACCGGCGGCATAATATTATCAGCAACACCATATTGTCTGAGGGTCTATACTATTGTTTATGTGGTAAGTGCAGACACAATCATCGATTTAATTGCAAATAAGTTATTTTTTCGATTTATTTATGATTTTAGATTTCCATGGTTATGCGTCACAAAATACCCACTTTAAATGATTTGAAGAAAATGGTATTGGGCATTTTACAATCGTCCGGATTTTTAATTACTAATGCTTATACATTCGTCCTTTTCAATTGTTTAATACGTCATTTATTGGGTAAATATTACATTTCCACCGTCGCTTTTGTGCCCTGTTTTTTGGGCAGTTTGGCCGCCATTGTGGTGGAGCGACCACAAAGAAGAATTATGTTGGCTTTGTATGTCGCCAATGTGGCCACGGAAACTTTATGGAATATGGGCAAATCTCGGGGCTTGGTTAAATCTATACCCAATGGCCAGGTTTTGCTGTTTGGCGGAAGCATTTCGATTTTATTGTATTTGTATCGATTAGGTTTACACAAGACCACTTGCAAAGATGGTTTATTCGATATTCTACGCATTTTTGTGGGTAAAACCGAAGAAGGTCCTTTTAAACTCAACGAAAAAGTTGAAGCTTTTACCTTTTTTCGACAACAAGAACTAGAAGACGAAGATGAAGATGAAGAACAAGATGAACAAGAAGAACAACAACAGCAAGCCAGATCTAGGCCTGCGGTCAATTTATCCACCATCAATGGTTGGGTTCAAGTGTATGGCCGGTTTATTGAGCAGATTAAAAGAAAACACGCCTCATGTTCTCATAAAAATAGCTGTGCTAGATATTCCATTATGGGCGGTTTAATACCTTTGGCTGGGGGTATAGGTTTGCAAATGGCTTTAAAAATACTTTTCAATATTAAGAAAATAGCACAAAATAAAATGGATTGGAAGAAGACGATATTCAACAAACAAACATTTAATTTGGGTTTATTCTTGGGGTCATTCTCATTCCTTTTTAAGGTGAGTAAATAAAAAAGAAAAATAAAATAATACTTATATAATTATTTAATTACAACAGTCTGTGTCATGTGGCTTAAGACATGCTTTCGAGCGTGACGATCCACGCTTTGCTATACCAGCTGGCTTGATAAGCAGTCTTACTTTTGCATACTATCCAGATGTAACAGTGGCCCTGTATGTTATGTGGAAAATGCTACAGGTGGTTAAGGAAAATTACAAACAAAATAAAAATTTAAATATTACGTCTATTTTCCTTTACTTTTAGGTTGTTTATAATTTAGGCATCATAAATAAAAAGTTACCTAAAGTTAAAGGATTTACTTTGATGTTATATTCTTTCTGTACGGCTGTCCTATTCCATGCTGGTTTATTGGAGGCTGGTAATTTAAGACAAAGTTATTTTAAATTTTTGCAAGAAATATCAGGAGAAAGGTAGAGTTTTTTGTTTTGTTTTGTTGTCTAACCTGCTACTAATATAATAATTGTTACTAAAAAATTTTCTAGATTGAGTAAATTCAATATGGTGCCATTTGATGTTTACGGTTTGGGCAGTAGTCAAGCCAAGGCTGAGGTTGTGAGACGTTTAAATATTGTCGATAAAACAAATCTTCCCAAGTTTGCTATGGTTTGATAAATTAAGCATTTACTTGAACTTCTTTGTTATCTATTGTAAATATGGCTTCTGTGGTGGGGTCCATCCAAATTATTGAAAAATATAAGCTGTTTATTTTACTTAATACTCTGAAGATGTAGATTAATAAGTTAATTGTTGAAATACTAGATATGTACTCTTTGTTAATATGTCAAATAGCTTTAAAAATTTATTTTTATTTTTATACTTAAAAAACGGAAAAAAATTAAATGAAATTATAAGTTGTATTCAAGTTTTTTCTACTAATAGTTTTCAGTTTTTCTTCAACAGCAAATATAAAAAAATGTAATCAATTTTTGTACTCAATAAGTTTTCTGAACAATAACTTTCTAAAAAAATTTACGGATAAGCGAATCTTTGATATCCTCCACGCGGGTTCTGAACCCATTATTATAACCAAAGTTGTTAACACTAAGACACAAAAAAGGCTAGATTTCACATTACCGTGGTCAATGATGTTTACAATTAATAAGATAATTAGAAAAATTTATTTTCAAGCCTTTATAACTGAAAGCATTTATTAAATACAATCAGCATAAATATAAGTACATATATATACATAATATATACATATACTAGCAGAGCCCAGCCCTCGAAATTCGAGTGCAAATTCTAATTCATAAATAATTTGATAAGCGGTACGCTAACCAATTTTAGCCGATTCACAATGCAACACAAGTTTTTTATTGGATGCTTAAATATGTCTTTTTATACCCTATATCACTTTGTGCTGATGTTTGTAACTACCAAAAATATTTGACCTAGACCGATCAACTCTGAATCACTTTCTGAGTCGATTTAGCGATGTCCGTCCGTCTGTCTGTGTGTCCGTGTAAACATTATAATAAGCTTCTAACGTCCATAGTATGAACGCTATTGGAAATCGGTGTATGTTCAGACCTAGTCCCCATACAAATGAAACCTCTGAAATCGACTGAAATTTTCATAAAATCCAAATTATCTTTTAGATTTCGGTCAAATTGGGTTTGTGTATGTTTATTACTCCCATTAATCAGTAGTCTAAAAATAAACCCTATAGGACAATTCTTAGTCATAGCCCTCATATAAAGCTGATTCCAGATCTTCACTATCAAAAAAAAGAAATATCGCACAGATTTTTTTTTTTTAATTTGGTATTTATGTATTTTTGCAAAAAAAGTGACCTTATCAAATACGGTCAGCTTCAGTCAATTTTTCGACGTATAGCATCCGATATGAACTTTTCCATAAATGAATTTTCCTCCAAAAAAAATGGACCAGATGATGCACATCTTGTGAACAACTGCAAAGAAAGACCTTTCAAACGGTATATTTTTGTCAAAATCGGTTGATAATCAGTGATGCATACATATTTTTGTTTGCTTGGAGGTTTAAGCGACAAAAACAAAATCAACAAGCAAGCCAAAATGTGTATGCACAGCTGATATATGTATATCTATACACACATGTTCCGTTGTGTATCAATATTTTTCCATTATTTTTTGTTTTTTATATGAAATCTCATCAGAGTATCTACATTTACATACGATATTCCTCACGTATTTGGTCTAGAAGCTCCAAATGCAACATCAAACTGCTACAGACCATGATGAACATTTTAAGCCTAAGTAGCACGATCTACTAGACCTATTGCGGAGACGGGTGGACATCGCTAGATCGACTTCTCCTTATATACGGATCAATAATGTATATAGTTTATGGGGTCACTGGAATATATTTCGCTGAGTTACAAACGGATTAACAAACTGATATATAACCTCTCCACAGTGGTGGGTACAAAAACACACTGAAAAATGTCGAAAATAAAGCTAAATTAGATTAAATTTACATATTTCTCAGAGAATTATTGTAGTATCAGGCATGTCACAGGGTTAAATTCTATTCGAAATTGGAATTGAATTCGTATTTTGTTTGCTCAGAATCTCTATTTAAGTTTAGCATAGCTTTCGGGCTAATAAAAATAATTCTTAGGAAAAATAGTTTTTAATAGGACTTAAAAAATCATTTAAACTTTTATTTGTTAATTGAAACGAACGATAACTACGGCATAAAATCAATTCCGAACAGAATTTGTGACACATATACTATAAATAAATGAAGCCAATCTTACTACTTTTGGAATTTTGACTGTCTTAATATCTTCTAAGAAACCAAATAGAGTAATCCCTAATTAAATTTTATTTCAAATAAAATTATTTATTTATAATTTAAAACAAAGCATACGAACGAACTCCTTATTTCCGCATTAAATTTAATTCCGAAATAACATTCAATGAAAAAACGATTCATTGCTAGCATCATATTTGTTTATTTTTTTTTTAATAACCTCCCATGGCTACATTTTTTGTTAAGATATTGCCTCATTTCTTTCAAACTGTGTTAGGGGAAAATAAAAGATTGTCTTTGCAATCATTTTGGATTTTAACAAATAGACTTCGGCTTGAAGTTTGTCATTTTAATTTACATATTCATTTTATAAAATTCTTATGTAGAAAACATGCCCCTTATAAATGACCATATTTTAACATAAAATTTTCCATCTGTGGCCAAGCTACTGTTAGAGAGAAAAATGAGCTTTGCGGCTTTTTAGCATAATTGCAACTTATCATTTTCCATACAAACACACACACATAAACAATATTAAACATTTCCCTAAAAGGGAAACAACAATATTACACACTCGGTTACGAACAGGCAGGAAATAAAAACAACTTTACCTATCATCAATATAGGAAGGACAACAAACAGTAAGTAGTCAACCAACACATTTAAAATGGGTAAAATATGAATCGGAGACCCAGAAATTACCATGTGTCTGTCCATCTTTACAATTACAATGACGTACTAAAAAAAATTAACTTAAGTATTTAACCATGTTTTTTGTTATTGTGTAAACTCATGCATGAAACAACTAAAATACTGTCACACAAATTTGCGATGCTATAGTTATGGGTATACTTCATACCTATGCCAAGCAAACAAGTCTCTACACAACCAACTTGAACAACTTAACATGCTTGTATAAATATATAAATAATTGGGTACATGTAATATGTACCTATATTTCCGAGTATGAAGTATGCATAAGTATGGAAACTTAGCTAGAGTATATTAAGTACTTAAATGACATGTATGTGCTTTGATTTGAAATATCAATTGATTTTCAGAAATAAGTGTATTACAGAAAACATCAAATGGATTTCAGAAATTATCAAATGTATTTCAGAAATTATCAATTGAAAATATCAAATGTATTTCAAAACAAGTAAGAAAATTATAGTCGCTCTAGACCGACTAAACGATACCCTATACATGGGTTAGAGACCCAATCTCTTCGGTCCAACTAATTGGATATAGAAAATAAGCATAAGCCAAATTTGAGTGGCACTGTTATTAATTTTTTTGGCTGCAGATATATAAAAGGTTCATATTGGGTGCTATATTTATATGGGGACTAGGTCGAAAAATGGAACGATTCTGACCATATTTGGTGAAGTCTTTTATATTTTGAAAAAATATAGACAAACCAAATTTGAGATAAATCTGCAATATTTTTGTTTTTTGATAGATTTAAGTGAAGATCTGGAAGCAACTCTATATGGGGCCTATGACCTAAAATTGCCCTATAGGGATTATTTTGAACTACTGATTAATGGATATAATAAACACATATAAACTCAATTTGACTGAGATCTATATGATACCAAATTTCATCAAAATATATTTATAGTTGCGACCTGTAGTTTGATTACAAGGTTTACGTGGACACACAGACGGACGGATGGACATCGCTTAATCGACTCAGAAAGTGATTCTGAGTAGATCGGTATAATAAAAGATGGGTTTAGGTCAAATATTTTTGCTACAAACAGCATCACAGAGTCATTAAACCCAAAAACCACATAGTGGAATAGGGTATAAATATTCAAATGTACATATTTCAGAAACTATGAACTGAATTTCAGAAAAAAGCAATTAAATTTAAAAAAATATAGTCCGAACGCTATACAAAAACATATTCGTTAAGTATTACATTGCATTTGTAAAATTTCTGGTAAACGTGTTTTTCGAAATCATAAAGGGTTTTTCAATAAGAGCGCTACAAAAGTTTTTTTAAATAAAACAAAAACGGTTTTGGATATCAATGAAATTCTTTATTCCTGTGAAAGTACGTTCGATGCCATTATGTATGGAAATCGATCTCTTTTGCATGGTTACCACGGGCACGCTTGCAGAAGTCCAGACGCTGAACCCAATTTTCGACGGTTTTTAAGCATAAATCGGCCGATACTGCATCAGTTCATCAATCGTCGCTGGCTTGTTGGCATAGACCATAGACTTGACGTAGCCCCACAGGAAATAGTCCAACGGCGTCAAATCGCGCGACCGAGGCGGCCAATCGACTGGACCATTTCGTGAGATAACACGTTCTCCAAACTTGGTTTCCAATAAATTGATTGTGACATTCGCTGTGTGGCTTGTGGCGCCGTCCTGTTGGAACCACATGACCTCCAAGTCCATATCATCCAATTGGGGCCAAAAATATTCGGTTATCATTGAACGGTAGCGATTCCCATTCACAGTAACGTGCCGGTCTTGATCATCACGGAAGAAGTACAGCCCAATGACGCCGCCGGCCCATAAACCGCACCAAACCGTAATTTTTTCGGGATGCAATGATGACTCATGGAGTACGTGTGGATTGCTGTCTGACCAATAACGCATATTCTGTTTATTGACGAAGCCATTCAGCCAGAAATGAGCCTCATCGCTGAAGATGATTTTTCGATGAAAATCCGAATCATTTTCAAGTTGTTGCTCAGCCCAATTCACGAACATACGACGATTCTGGTGGTCAAGAGGCTTCAGTTCTTGCGTCAATTTGATCTTGTAAGGACGTAGGCCAAGATCTTTTCCCAAAATTCGCCACAACGACGTCACAGAGAAGCCCAACGCTTGAGAACGACGTGTGAGAGACACATTTGGGCTTTCTTCAACTGAAGCCTCAGCGGCAGCAATATTCTCGACACTGCGGGCACTTCTTTGTCTCACTGGCACGGGAACATTTTGTACTGTGCCTGTGGATTCAAATTTTTCCACTAGAAGCTCAATTGTTGATCTGCTAGGACGATTATGACGACCATAAATTGGACGTAGCGCTCTTAATGTTGAGGCCACTGACTCCGAATTTCGGTAGTAAATTTTAATAATTTCGACTCGTTGTTGGCTCGTATATCTTTCCATCATGAAATGGAAAACCTTACTGAAGAGAAATGTCAAAAGAGCGGCAAGAAATATGGCGTCGTTTGCTGTCCCTGTCTTTCTACTTTTGTAGCGTTCCTGTTGAAAAACCCTTTATTATCAAAGTCGGGTGTCAAAATGAATCCAACACTTCATACCCGATTCCTGTCCTGGTTTTTATATTGTGGCAGATTAAAAAACGAAGTCTTTTTCTTCCCATGTAAAGTCTGCTCTTGTAAGTTCATTTTCCAGTGCATAAAAAGTAAGTTTAAATATTGATAAACATTTTCTGTGACTCAAATCACTAATAGAAACAATAATGAATTTTCGTTATTGTAGGGTAAACTACTTTTTGATTATGAAATTCAATGGATATTTTCTGAAATACATTTAAAAATTTATGCATAACATTTGATAAATTCTGAAATACATTTGATGTTTTCTGAAATACATTTGATAATTTCTTAAATACATTTGATGTTTTCTGAATTTCATTTGATAATTTCTGAAATGCATTTGATATTTTCTGATACACAGTTGAAAAGGGTGTAGTAAAATGTTGACATAATTACCTAAAATAAAAATTTTTATTAATAAAATATCAATAATTGTTTCGAAAATATTTCGAATTTTATTCGTTCGGTAATAACTTTTATATCATTTAATCATTTTTATAAGATGTCTTCTTTTTCAAGAATTTTTTTGAATATTTAAAAAACAACAATTCAAATATTTTTTAAGTTGAAAAATTTCATATAGAAATAATCTATTCAATTATAAACATAACAATTATCACAATGTTCAATAAATCGCTGATGAAGGCTGAAATGCCAGAAACCGGTCCGATTAAGAATACAGTGTAGTTATGAATTTTTGAAATATATGCTTTCTTCTTCTTCTTTACCACGCACCATTGAATCAAATATTTGAAGTTTTGAAATTTTTAATTTGTAAAAAATAACAAAATAATAAAATGTACTGAAGTAAATATAAATATACTCTAAGTATACCTATAATACAGTGTCTACATACTTATTCATACTTTCATACTTATAAGTATGGCTACATACACAACTTCTACTTATATCCAGTTGTACTGGGGTACAAAATTGTATGAGTATTCGTATACTCATCGACTGCTTACACTTGTAGTTATTTAAGTTGCAGTTGGCTTGAATATGTTATGTATGGGTATCGTTTTTTAACGTCAATCACTTATACATGTTTGACCTCTAATACTTCAAGAGTACTTAAAATGATAATTTTCTCATTCTCTGGTATCCATATCATAAGCGTAGTTTCTGATTTTAAATAAAAAGGATTAAGTCAAAATTAAGAAATTCTCAAACATTTTTGGATATGTGCCCATAATTATGAAAATGATCCAAGTTACATATTCTTGTCTAGAATAAATAAGAAACTATATTGATATCTGACTAAACGATAATTGTTTTAAAGAAATTTTACTTTTTTAAGAAATTACACTTTACTTAATGGTCCTTCAGGGATTATTTTTGGATAACTGATAAGTGGGCTTAATAGACCAAATTAGATTTTTATATATGTGACCTTCTCCGACAAAAGGGGACCTATTGTGTCAAAAAACGGGTTGTGTCAAAAACGGTGGATTCTGGTACCTAAAAGAGTGTAGAAACTTTAAATGCGTTTTTTTCTCAAAACTTAATTTTCACACACTAGGTCCCTTTTCTCGGAGAAGGTCACATCTATATGATATTCTATATCTTACGGCCATTATAGTCGGTCTGATAGGAGTTATTTGTATGGGGGATAGGTCTGACCATCCCCTGGTTTTCACCAATTTCAATAGCCTTCATTCTATGGTCGATAAACTCTTATATGATACATTTCATCAAAATATATTCATACTTGGGACATGTAGTTTGACCTGTAGTGATATACGGACGTCTTGATATCGCTAAACAGATTTATTCACAATAATAATAAAACATAAAAGTGATGGTTTGTGAATTGGATAAGTTGAAAAATAAAGCTGCCTTGAAATTGCACTCGAATTTCGAGCGCTGGAATCTGCTAGTGTTTATGATTAAAACTAATTTCGTATTGTTGCTTGAAAAATATCAAAAAGCTCCCATAAAATGTTTAAATTTTTTTTCTTATCTTCAGCTAGTCCTGGAGACTTGAATTTAAACTACAATTTTATATCTTTAAACGAAATCAGAAGCGCACAACTTTTTTAAATTTTCTTGCTTGAATACTCATATACGAAGATGAGTCCAATATATTTATAGACTCAGTTTTTTGTTAATGTTAATAAGAGTTATAAAGAATTAAAAAGAATTAGTAAATTTAAATCTCATTCGATATACAATACAACGAGAAAGGTTTCTGCGAATTACTCGCCATTATCTCTTTTTCTATACTGTTCATATAGGGAATCATATAGTCGGTCTATATTTACTAAAACTATCAGCTGTTACTATTACAGAATTTTCAATTTTCAACATATGAGCAACAACAGCGAGAGGAGCTTTAGAGGTTTAGTGACAGACAGTCTAAAATGAAGAGTGGCATAATTTATAGTCCGACAAGACAATCACCTCACATAAAGTGAATGTAACACAAATTGTATGTACAAGCAAGTACAAAAACCACAACAACAACAAAACAACACCAACTAAACCGGTGTTTTTAAGTTTAATTCTTTTTCATGTGTGTTTTAATTTTTATTACGCGACTATTTTTTTTTTTTTTTTTTTGAAAATAAACAAGTATAAAATATATATTTTCAAAAATGTTGATGAAATTTTTGTTTGTAAACAATGTAAATAATTCATAATAATTTTTACATTTAACGAAAACGGTTGTGTACCAGGCAACAAAAAGTTTATATACGCCAAAAAAAAAGAAAAAAATTGCAAAGAAAATTTTCTTCAAAATGATAGTGAATGAAAGTTACTTTTATGAGCATAAATATTTTTACAAAGAAAAAAAGCCACAAACAAAATTTAGTAAATATTTGCAAAAAGTCAATGAGCACATTGCAACACTGATTAATATTTTCTTTGTTTTATTTATGGCCGCAACAGTGATTTGTTTAGATTTGATAAATTCTTCTGTAAATCATCTGATTGATGTGGTGCCGTTGTCGTTAGTACGCACGCCACGTGGCATAGATGATATTGTTGCAAGTGATAATGTGCCACCTGAGATAACACTGGGCGCCATTTGTTCGTGGTTGTTAGTGTTTTAAAATAAAAAACTTTTTTAAATTTTTTTTAAGTATAGATTATTAGTTAATTATTTTATAAAATAAAAAATTGTTAAAAATAATAAAAAATAAACGTTGCATTTTCTATTTATGTTGAACGGTTTGAGGCCGGAGCGGTAAGATTTTCAGCACATTAATTGCGAAAAACAAACAAAACTTTTTTAGTTGGTGGACAGTTAAAGGCTTTTTTTGCATCCTAATAAAAAAATTGTTACGGGCATTTGTTGAAAAATTCGGAATTTCAAGGAAACATTCAATGCTCTGAAGTTGAGATGTAGTATTATACTTTCGAAACATAGAGAAAACACTTGTCTACAGAACATGTTTTTTATTGCGATTTTCGCATTTAAAAGTTCTCAACACATAAAAAGAGTCGCAGTTAAAGCGCAAGATAGTTGGTGCCTGGTGTATATATTACAAAAATTTTGTATCATTGAAGAGCCTAATAAAGGCTATAATTTCGATGTAATAAAAAAGGAATTAAAATTTTTTGAAAATTTTTCGTATTTTTTTTTAAATAATAAAACTTGGCTAGATTTTTAATATCGCGTTGACGGTATAATTTAGAATTTTATAGCAGATAGAAAATCTTGACAAAAAAAGAAAAAAAATTGTATCTGCTTTGTTTTTTTTAAGCAATAAATTAATGACACAAAATTTCATCGTAATTTTGGATGTAATGACAAGTCAGAAATTTATTATGTCAATATTTTACTCTACTTTCAGATTTTATTAGATTTTCATTTTCAAATTATTAAAAGTAAGTATTTTTTTAAAAAGAGCACATTGAAAATTTCATTCAGAATTTATTATTATTTTTTTTTAATTTAGAATTTTATGTTATATAAAATATCATGATAAAAAAGGAAAAATTTGTATATGTATATCTTTCATTTCTTTAGCAACAAATTAATGACACAAAACTAACGTTATTTTAAATGTTGTTTCTGTTATAAAAAGTCAGAAATTTATTATGTCAGCGAAATGCAAAAATTTATCTCTAATTACGAATTTTATTGGATATACAATTTTTAATATCAGTTTAATATCAGTCTGAATTTATTTTTTTTTTTAATTTAGAATTTTATAATATACTAGCTGGACCCGCATTGCAAAAAAACATCATTAAAACATCATTCATTAAAACCGGTCAATTCGTTTTTATGTATAAAGATGCTATTAGTGGTACAATATTAAAATTTGATTTTGCCACGCCCCTCCGCCCACAGACCAAAAATCATAAATCAGACTTCAGTGTGTCACGCGCCAGGCTATTTTGAAGATTCCTTGAAAATATTATTAAAATCCGTCCTTCCGTTTTTATTCAATACTAAAATTTGATTTTGACACGCCTCTCCGCCCACAGACCAAAAATCAGACTTTACAGTCACACCCGCCAGGCTATTCTGAAGATTCCTTGCAAATTTCTTCAAGATCGATACAGCCATTTTAGAGTCCATACGGAACATACATACAAACATACTCCATTTTTATATATAAGATAAAAAATTAGGGCAAAGAAAAAAAAATGACAAAAAATTTTATCGTAATTTAAGATGTTGTTTCTGTTATGACAAGTCCGAATTTTGTTATATTAATGAAATATAAAAACTCTATTCTGGAATTTTATTGGATTTACAACTTTTAATGTTCAAAAGTACTCATTTTTTATAAAAAGAATTGAAAATATCAATCTGCATTAAATTTTTTTTTTAAATCAAGAATTTTATAACGCATAAAAAATCATGCCAAAAATAGAAAAATAAGTTGTAGATATCATTAATTTTGTTCTAACAAATAAATTAATGACATGTAATTTTTAATGTAGTTTCTGTTATAAGAAGTCTAAAACTTATAATGTCCACGATATTGAAAAATTTTACTGTAATTTAAAATTATATTAGGTTAATGTCAAAAAATATGAACTTTTTAGAAAAATACATCGAAAAGTATATATCTGAATTTATTTTTTTTTTTTAATTTATAATTTTATAACAATAAAAATTAATGACAAAGGAAGAAAAAATTTTATCAGTCCTGTTCTTGAAACGTTGTTATTTGAATAAGAGTGAATTTAAAATCACATGAAATTGAAATTTTGGGTTTCTTGAAACCACTTTTTTTATTTATTTAATGGAAACATATGTTTGAGTTAAGAACCATATATTTGAGTTAAGAACATATGTTATCTAGAAACCGAGGTGCCATATGGTTCTTTATTCAGTTTCACAAAAAACTTTTAAGTATTTTGTGCATGTTTTTCTTAAGTTTATAAAAAAAGTATAAAGAAAAATATTTTCTTTTAAAATAACAACTTATTTGTTCATTTAATTGTTTTTGTTCTTCAATTCCATTCAATTAAAAATGACTTTTCTATTTTTAAAAAGTTAGGCATCACCAAAAAAAATTTCGATATTCAAATAAATTGGATTTGACTGGCATCACTACTGTTTCGAACATATGCAAAAAAATAAAAATATGTGATTTGATGAAAAATTTTTTTTTTAATTCCTTTATTTGCAATACTTAGTGCATAAAGAATCTATTTATAATTGAAAAAATTATAATGGAAAATAGATTGTGTAAATAAAAAGTTTTTATTATATGTAGTTAAAGAACAGCATTATCGCCAAAAGTATGTTTTATTAACATCGACCACTTATTAGGAGTTTTTTTATATCAGCGCAAAATGTAGAAGTTTTTTAAAATCGTTTGTTTCATAAAATTAATTTTTAAAAATAATGACAATTTTTTAAAATAATGACAAGGTTCAATAAAAAACGTGTTAGAGTTTAAATATCAATTAGTTTTTTTTATCTCTTAAGACCTGCTTAGTAGAAAAAAGGGCATTTGTTTTGATTTCACAAAGCCTTTTCTATGTGAATTAAAACGAGAAAAAATATTCTTATTGAAATTAGAGAACAACAAAAAACTCGTAGATTAAAGAATTTTTTCATTTACGAGTTTTTTTTTGTGACAGTGGTTTCAAGAACAGGGGTGTATATGTATGTTTGTGTGGCCCTTCATTAAATTGAGAAAAAAGTCTTCAAACTCTCGGTCGCACCCTCTAGAAATATGCGAATAGCAAAAAAACTGAGAAATATAAAGTTTTGGGCCAATCAAAAAACATTTTGAGGTGGCTCAACGCGATTGAAAATTTCAAGTGTGTTTTATATGGGGAAAATATGACTTTCTTTCAGATTTTACGAAAATTTCGTTTTACAGTTTAATTTTTCCGACAAATTTATATATAATTCGGGATCAGTATTAAATCATCTTTCCAAAAAGCTATAAAACTTCAAAGTCGAATAAAAACTCGCCAAGTAATAGCAAATGCCCCAGACCACTTTTGTGCCAAAAAAACTAGGTCATGAAATTTGATGGCATGTTTTTCAACTTTAAGAATTTAATTAAATTTTTTGCTATTCGCATACTTCTAGGGGGTGCGATCGAGAGTTTGAACACTTTTTTTCTCCATATAATGAAGGGCCACCGTATTGTATATATGTAGATAATTCTGAAATTTCGAGTTTTAATCAAGGGCTTAACTATTATAAATTTTATAACGAATTCCTGAATCATAATTATTACAACGCAATTTTTATATTTTTTCTAAATTCATAACTATTATTTTATAAGTAATATTATTTTTCTGAAATGATAATAGTTATGGATAAGATAATTATTTAATAATTATTTTTAAAAATTTTATAGAAATTGCTTTTCATTTTTGCTGCACTTAACTGTTTAACTTTATTTAAACTATTTTAACTTATAGCATGTTCACACGGTAATATGAACCACTTGGTTCGCTCTCCGAATCAAGATTGCGAACCATGGTGTCCAACCGATTGTTCTTAGTTCATTTTGACGTTTATATTTTTGTGCAAATATCTGGCGCTCCTTCTTGTGTTTTGTTTTGTTTTTATTTAAATATATATATGTATGTAAATATATACTTTTTATTTGTTCAATGTGTTTATTTAGTTTATTGCACACATTAACTTTTTATTTTTTCTTTGTTTATATTTTTTGAGAGCTGATTAAGATAAACTAACGATAATTTTATATCAAAGTTGGAGATGATAGTAAATTCTTCGTGGTTCGCAACAAGATCCAGAATGAACCAAGGTGTTGCGCTCTCTAAATTTTGTATGGCGAAACATGTTGATTCAATCATGATTGGGGCGCGAACCATGAATGAACCTTTAATTTTGCTGTCCGTCTGAACATAGTATTTATTACCTATGTCTGAATGACAGTTAACACTAATAAGAAAATTTACACTCAAAAAATTTTAGGATAAAAAAGCAAAATCAAAATTCAGAGAAAATAAAATTAGAAATTTAAAGATTTTTTATATAATTTAACAACCATTATTGTTGGTAATTTTTCGTCAGCTAATTACATCTCTGATCATCTAAAATTTGACGCAGAGCTGAAAACGCTCTCGTAAAAAATGTCCATAATAAAAAAAAATAATAGTTATTCTCGAAAAATTGACTATTAACTATTAAAATCCAATTTTTAAGAAATGCATTAAAAAAATGTTTAATATTTTATCTATTTAGTTGTTCATAACTATTATAAAACACTAAAAAATATATTAATTGGATAATAATGTTATGCTCCAATTATATTTTTTAACTTGTTCATAATAATTACACAAGGCAACAAAAACGAAAAAATTTTATACCAATCAAAAACCACTATACAATTTTGATGTATTGTGGTTCCAGTAGTACAAATGTGGTCCACATTTTCAATTCTATGCAGAGGTTTTTTTTTTTTTAAATTTGTAAGAAAAATTTAAAATTTTTTAGATGTTTCTCCACATAATTAATGATAAATTCAAAAGGGTTAATCCGATATTATTAAAATAAACTTAGAAAAATTAAGATTTACATAACCTTTAATCCGTTTATATATCGAGTTTCAATCGGCTCAGTAGTTTCGGACATATAATAAAAAATTGAAGCAAAAATATATTTTTTACGTGAAAATATCAAGTTTTTTTTTGTTTTAATAAAATCATAAAAAATCGAAAACTGCAAAAATTGATCAGATTTATTGCTTTCTCGCAAAGCCACATGTAATAGAAACAATGAAACAATTTTGGAATTTGTGGGCCGTCAAATATGCCTGCTTTTAGCTTTTCCATACTCAGATTGGGAAACTTCCATGAAATATACTGGAAACATTCACTATCTTGGTCAAGTGCTTTAACATATTGTTTCATCAGATCAAGTTTAATGTGAAGAGGGGGTAATATGATGCGATCTCGGGGCACTACAGCCAATGTTCTGATTAAGCTCTGCTATCCCATAAACATATAAAACAAGGATATTTGGTAAAGCCGCTTTGTTGACCTAAGAGAATATTTACCATCTTAAGATCAAAACAAATTACCCACTTATGTTCACTATACTTTATTTTCTTCTTGACCAATGTGCGATCGGAAAGGAGTGAAATTTATTTCCATTATGCAAAAGAACATACTTCAAGCTGCGTTTTGATGAGTCGATAAATAAATGCCATTCGTTTGAATCGTATCTCTGTAAGCCCATGGCAGTCATCAAACTAGAAATATCTGTGCAGCACACAAAATCATCCTCTTCAGCAAAATAATGAAGTAATGCTTTTTCTCGAGTACGGTAATACGAAACTGTATTATTTAGTCATTGTTATGTAGCCCAAAGAAATGATGACAGTGCTTGTAAAAATGCGATACCTTCAATTAATTGTGAATAAACACCTAAAGTATTCATCGATTTTCGTGATCCATATCTCATTTAATTCACATGATATATAGCTTCACTACAAATAAATAAAATTTAATACTTTTTGCAGTTTTCGATTTTTTCCAGATTTTTTTAAAAGAAAAAAAAATTTTTTTTACCATTTTTTATTTTTTTTCCAAACAATTTGTTTCATAACTTTTAAATTATTGATCAGATTAAAAATAACAATGTACATGATCTAAAGACGTTGTAAATCTTAATATTTTTAAATTTAATTTAACAAAATCGGAGTATCTGTTTTTGAGTTATGAGAACATAAGTGGAGAAATGTCTCAAAATATTGACAATTTTATTTAAAAATTATTTAAAAAAAGATTTTCCATAGAATTGAAAAATTTGACCATTTTTGTGCTTAGGTAGCCACGATGAATCAAATCTATATAGTGGTTATAGATGGTTATTGATTTGCTATTGACCTGTGTTATGAATCAATTTTTATTAATAATCTATATATATAAAATTCATTTTCTGTTTGTGTGTTTGTTTATTTGTTTGTTTGTTTGACCGCTATACAAATTTTTATTTTTCAACCGATTTCCCTGAAATTTTGTACACACGATTTCTATACCACAGGAAAGGTCGCCATATACTTTTTACCGGCCATGCCTACTTTTACGCCTACTTTTTATGTAAAATTCATTTTCTGTTTTATTCATATTTGTTCACTATACAAATTTTTATTTGTTAACAGATTTCTCTGGAATTGGGTACACACTATCCCTGTACTCCACCTAAGATCACCATATACTTTTTATCGACCACGCCTACTTTTACGCCTACTTTTTATATACAATTCAGTTTCTGCTTTTTGGTATATTTGTTCGCTATAAAAATTATTATTTTTCAACGGATTTCTCTGAATTTTGGTATACACGATCTTAGTATCCCAGGCCAGGTCACCGCGTAATTCTTTCGGCCACATCTACTTTTACGCCCACTTTTTGTATACAATTCGTTTTCAGTTTTTTGGTATATTTGTTTGCTATACAAATTTTTATTTTTCAACGGAATTCTCTGAAATTTGGTACACACGATCTCTGTACTCCAGAAAAGGTCGCCATATGCTTCGTACCGGCCACGCCTACTTAAACGCCCACTTTTTGTATACAATTCATTTCGTTTTTTGGTGTATTTGTTCCCTATAAAAATTTTTCTTTTTCAACCGATTTCTCTGAAATTTGGTACACACGATCTCTCTGCTCCAGGGAAGGTCAACATATTCTTCGTACCGGTCACGCCTTTTGCTTACGCCCACTTTTTGTATACAATTCATATTCTGTTTTTTGGTACATTTGTTCGCTACACAATTTTTTTTTAAACGGATTTCTCTGAAATTTGCTACGCACGATCTCTGTACTCCAGAGAGGTCGCCATATAATTCTTGCCGGCCACGCCTACTTATACGCCCACTTTTTATTCAAAATTAATTTTCTGTTTTTTGGTATATTTGTTCACTATAGAAATTTTAATTTTTCTAGGCATGTCTAAAATTTGATCACAAGATCTCTATACTACAGGGAAGGTCACCATATGCTTCTTACAGGCAACGCCTACTTTGCGCCAATTTCTATTTATATAAAACTTATTTTTTTCCTTTTATTTGTTTCTTTATTTGATTGCTATACAAACTTTTATTTTTCAATGGCTTTCTCTGAAATTTTGAACATATTCCAGGGAAGGTCGCCATATGATTTTTACCGACCACGCCTCCTTTTACGCCCAATTTTCATATAAAATTCACATTTTGTTGTGTGGTATATTTCTTCCCTATACAAATTTGTACTTTTCGGATTTCTCTGATATTTGGTTTACACGGAAATAACTACACGGTGAACAAATTTCCCAAACTTAAAAAAAGGCACCCAAAAGAAATGAACAAATTGCCAATTTTTTTTTTAATCGAAAGAAAAAATGAACTTACTCCCCAAATTCATTCTTAAATTTTTACATATGTTTATTTAATGAATTTTGCTAAATATTTATTTTAGTAAACATTTGCATACTGCTCTCAATATATGTCCTAAAATAAATGCATTTAAAATGAGTATTCTTTTCAATAGCATCATTTCGTTGCGCGGAAGCTACGCGCGCGGGGAATATAGCTATCGGAATGATCTGAAAAATATATTTTGACAATTAAAATAAGTTGGAAACAGATGCGCGGCAGCACTGTTGTGGTTGCGCGGAAGCGGCGCGCGACCGCGGACTCGGACACGACGGATGCGGACGCGACGCGCTCTCGGAACACAGCTCAGCTAAAATATCGCAATGCTCTAAGAAATATGTTTTAGGAATTAAAATAAGTTAACGAGAACTAAGCGGCAGAACGGGTAGTAGCTGCGAGGAAACGGCGCGAGGCGCGCGGACGCGACACGCTCGCGGAACACAGCTCAGCTAAAATATCGCAATGATGTGAAAAATATATTTTGGCGATTAAAAATAGTTGACAACAACTGCGCGGCAGCACGGGTGTGGCTGCCAAACGCGCGGAAGCGGCGCGCGGTGCGCCACCGCGGACGCGACGGATGCGGACGCGACGCGCTCGCGGAACACAGCTCAGCAAAAATATCGCAATGATCTGAAAAATATATTTTGGCGATTAAAATAATTTGACAACAACTGCACGGCAGCATGGGTCTGGCTGCCAAACGCGCGGAATCGTGAGCGACTCGCTTGCGGAACACAGCTTAGTGAAATGTTGTATGATAAATTTTATCTACGTATGTGAAATAATTACCTGTTGATCAAAATAGGCCACACATATACTATAAGCAGTTGCTTAAAGAAACCTTGCGACACAATATTAAACGTCGCATTAGTCTTTCATTTCTGAAACTTGAATTTGACGTCTCTGCTCAATGATGATCACTTATTGAATGAAGTAATTCAATTTTTAAAAGTTGTGATTCCTTTAATTTGCGAACCATTCCGTTATATTTGATGTTTATAAATAAACTGAAAAAAAAAAACTTAAAGCGGTTTCGCAACTTATTTTTGAAGCATTTTTGCTGCAGCATCTTAAAAAACTAAATTAAAAAATCAAAAAATTTTTAATTGAAATAAAAAATGAATTTACTGCCCATACAAATTTTTGGGTAGAAAGTTCATTTTATTGAGGAATTTGTTAATTGGGGAGTAAGTACTCAGCGCCTGGTAAGCATAGTGAACCATTTTTCAAGTCATAGGCCTTTGTATCCCGGGCAAGACCGGGTAAAAACAGCTAGTTATTAATATAATAATTCATTATTTTTTCGGCTCTGAAAATTTTGATAATAATTATTTTGAGTCCTTGGTTTTAATACAAAGGCAACTTACTAAACAAATTTTATTATTTTTAATATTTTTAGAATTATATCGCTTTTGAAAGGACTTTTCAGCCTGCTATTTTTTATTTTTTTTTTTATTTACAATTCAAGCTGCGATTTGCATTCGAAAAATATTTCTAGAAAAATTCGAGAAATATTTTTTGAAGAATCACAAAATATTTCGGCTCTATTAATAAGCGCTCGTAACCAAAACTGCTCCGATAAAGCCTCTAAAAATTAAGTTTTTATAAATAAAACATTTGTTGAGTTAGCTTTTGGCTTATGTGCTTTTAAGAGTTTTAAAGATCAAATCATTATGCAAATCCTCATAAACACTTGAGCTTAGAAGATTGTCATGTCATTAGTTTGAAGTTTTTTAAGCGTTTGAAACTTTATATACTCCACCATTTTATGCAGGATTTCACTATCAATACTAGTTACCAATTAACTTTTAACAATTTGGCAGCAAAAAAGCACAATATACTTGTAACTAAATGAAGCTAACTAACAAAAGTGAAGGTCTACAAACGACTATAACTATGGTCCACTTGAGACTACTTGAAAGTTATTAAAAACTTTCATAACAATATTCATCACTTGTTAAATAAACAAAATCCCCTATAATTTAAAAAAAAAAAAAAGAATTCTTAAACAGCCTCATAGGCTTTAGATTTAGTAGTGGGGGGGTTTATTTTATTGTTAAAAAATGCAAAAAATAAAGACTATTTTACTTATTGTTCGTAATAGCCTCATTTTGAACTGTTAAGCACAATAAAATATATGATGATATTTTATTTAAGTGTGTTAAAATGTTACAAATGTTTCTTAGATTTCAAACCAACCATGACTAAAAGCAATCCAAGTAACGGCTGTGCGATTTCGAATACAAGTTCTCCCATATAACGTTTAGTTTAAAGGCAATATAGTGTAAATTTAAAAAATAAATCCCTTTTGGGCATAAAGTAAGAAAATCCATAAGATTTATGTTGTAGTAAATATATATAAAAAAAAAACAGCAAAACTGAAGAAAAGTCTTTGAAATTTACAAAAAGATGCGATGATGATGTCGATGGCATAGCATTGCTGCCATAGTGTTTACGCTGAATAAAACGTAATAGAAAATACTTAAACTACTGGTATGTACAATCATTGAAAATTGAGCTGACCTTGACATGAACTTACAAATGATATGAATTTCAAAACAAAATATTTTTGGGTCTGCAGTAAATTAATATTAACTAGCAGATTCCAGTGCTCCAAATTCGAGTGGAATTTCCAGGCAACTTTATTTTTCAACTTAGCCAATTCACTAACCGACACTTTTATGGTTTATTATTATTGTGAATGAAGATAACAAACTCATTAACAAACATGTGTAATTTAAATGCAATTTACTCAAAATAAAGGAAAAAATTTAAAAATCTGTAAATCTGTAAATCTGCAAAAGGGATAAAAGAATTTCCTTTCAAATAATATACGTTTGGTCAAAATCGGGATAAAACGGTAGAACATGACATCGGTCACAAGAAATCGCCTAGCCTATTAATATTATAGATTATATATTCTTTTATATATTCTACTAGATGTAACACGATGCGCTTCGCTACAGCCATCGTACCGAAATAAAAAATGGGAATACATTTTGTAGAAAAATATTTTATTTATTTTTTCGATTTTTATTTTGTTAATTTTTGTTTTTTGTTTTTTGGATTTTTGATTTTGGTGATTTTCGATTTTGGCGATTTTTGACACTTAACGATTTTTTTTGTGATTTTTGTTTTTTGGGATTTTTGATTTTACCGATTTTTAATCTTGGCGATTTTTGTTATTCGCGGTTTCCGGTTTCGGCGATTTTTGATTTTGGAGATTCCGCCCATATTTTCCACGACTACTCATATAGGTATTTAATGTACTTCTCAAAACTTTCAAAACTGTTATTTTTATAGTAATTCATATTTGTTTTGTAAAGGAGGTGCCAAGCCCATTGGTCCGATCCCGCCCATTTTTTGGGGGACTATTCACATTAATAACTTATGTACTTGGATATTATATGATATTAAATATGATATTATATATGTGTATATGATATTATATGATATTAAATGTATACTTTGTATGGTGGGTGCCACGCCCATTGGTTAAATACCGCTTATTTTTTTGTCACTCTTCAAATTAATTTAGTATGTACATGAACATAGTTTCACTTTATATGTGAGTTGCCACTCTCTTTTGAACCATCAAAAAAAAATATATAGTCTATAGTCCCGGATAGGTAGTTACCTGCTGTAAAAATTTCAAGACGATTGGATCAGTGGTGTAGCCTCCTATAAACCATAAGCAAACAAGCAAACAGACAAAACGCCATTATAATTACCTCGTGCGGGCCTTTGTTTGCTTATCTCTTCTTTAAGGCTTTTTGCAAGCTTAAACTTTAAGCTTATTTTAAGACAAAAGGAAAGTAATTCGCAGCTCAACCAATTCGACCAGAACTAATTTCAACGAATTATATCTTAATATTATTTTATATTTATTATTCACTAAGCACAATAACAGCAAAGGAAGTTTAGTTATTAAATATAAATAATTGTTTAAATTATTAAAATGCAACAAAATTGAAAAACTACAAAGAATTTATGATTAATAAAAACATTTAGTTTGAAAAAAAAAATAACATCCATAATCGCCAGAAAAATAAAACAAAATATCCCAGCAAACAAAAAGAGAAATCAATAAAAAAATCAATTTTTTTGTATTAATTGAAAACACAGATTTAAGTGAAGTTCTTTAAATGTCAACAATAGTTTATAAAAACATGGTTTTAAGGCAGGTGGGTGATCGTTCAAATCAAATATTAACACGATGGAAAAGCTCCTGATTAATACGTGAAAGGTGTCGGATTCAAAACCCATAACTTGCGCCGAATGGATTATGCTATAAATGGCAAATACTATTTATAATCAATTAATTAGTTTGCCTTGCCTCTCCGTTATTCATTAATAATTATTATACTCAACTAAGCTGTATTTAACAAGTAAGAAAATTATAGTCGATTTAGACTGACTATACGATACCCTATACCATGCATTTAGAGACCCTCTCTCTTAGGTACAATTAATTAGATATAGAAAATAAACCAAATTTGAGTGGCATTGTTATTAATTTGGTTGGATATGTAAAAGTTCATATCGGATGCTATATTTATATGGGGACTAGTTCGAAATATGGACTGATCCTAACAGTATTTAGTAAGGTTACTTATTTTTTGCAAAAACATATACAAACCAAATTTGAGAAAAATCTGTGCAATATTTTTGATTTTTGAAGATCGGGAAGCAGCTTTATGTGGGGGCTATGACTAAGAATTTTCCTAAAGGGTTTATTTTTGGACTACTGATAAATGGTTGTAATGAACATACTCAAACACAATTTGATCTATATGATAATCTAATAGATCCCATTTGTATGGGGACATGAAGCGATTTACTAAATTTCATCATTATATATTCATACTTGCAACATGCTCGAGCTTTAATATATTCGTACCGTTTTTTGTAAGGTTAGCACATGCGCTTCTGATGTCGCAAGTGTTATATGGACTTGAAATTGCATCGGGTTCTATTGAGATGATCTTTGCTACACTTAAGCGAATTCCTCAGTTGCTTATTCCAAAGAATCGAAATTCTGTGTTTGGGAGATCGTTTGTTATCAGAATATCCCGATTCACATTCCAATAATGCCTTTCGTTTAAAGGTATTATATTATTTCACCGACTTGGTCCCATAATCCTTTGTTACTTAATTCTCACTGGTTGGGCTACCATAGTTTTTCTTCTTTACATAACTTTTGTGGCTGGGGAGCCAATTGTACAATGTATTTTATAATGTATATCTATTTTAAAATGTACAATATGTATACCCTATACCACCATGTGGTTTGCGTATAATGACTTTGTGCTGCTGTTTGTAACTACCAAAAATATTTGACCTAGACCCATCTTATATTATACCGATCGACTCGGAATCACTTTCTGAGTCGATTTAGCGATGTCCATCCATCCGTCTGTGTATCCACGTACATCTTGTAATCAATCACAGATCGCAAATATGAATATATTTTGATGAGATTTGGTATATAGGCTTTTAGCTGCCATGGGATGAACGCTGTAGAAATTTGTGAAATTCGGTCCATGTTCTGACCTAGTCCCCATACAAATGACCCCTATGAAATCGACATAAATTGCCATAAGATCCAAATTATCATATAGATCTCAGTATATTGATATCAGGGTTTGCATGTATTTATATTCTTCTTAGTCATAGGCCCCATATAGAGCTGCTTCCCGATTTTCACTTAAATCTTTCAAAAAACAAAAATATAGCACAGATTTTTCTCAAATTTGGTTGGTATTTATTTTTTCAAAATATAAGTGACTTTACCAGATATGGTCAGGATCGGTCCATATTTCGACGTGGTCTCCATATAAAAATAACATCCGATATGAACTTGTTAATATCTGCAGCCAAAAAAATTAATAATAATGCCACTCAAATTTGGTTTATGTTTATTTTCTATATCGAATTAGTTGAACCGAAGAGATTGGTTCTCTAAACCATAGTATAGGGTATCGTATAGTCGGTCCAGATTACTAGCTGACCCGGCAAACGTTGTTTTGCCATAATTTATTTTTAGTGAATTTTTTGGTATTAATTATGATAAAATGTATTTACCATGTGTGGCAGGTGCCACGCCTACTGGTCTGACCCCGCCCATTTTTCACATAGCTTCTCTCACTCATAATTCGTGAACTCACACCTGGTTTCAAGACTGTCAGGTTTATAGTACTCCAGATAACATTTTTTGTATGGGAGGATCCACGCCCACTAATCCAATCCCGCCTATTTTTGGTATGACTACTTACATTAACAACTAATTGACGTGCAGAAAGTTTCAAGACTCTGGCCATCATAGTACTCTAGAAATTTACCATGTGTGGAAGGTGCCACGCCCACTGGTTTGATCCCGCCAATTTTTTCCGAGTACTAACGTTGATAACTTATGAACTCACACTAAGTCCCAAGACTTTATCTTTTACAGTACTCTAGGTAGATGACATTAACTATTTACTTTGTATGGTTGGTGCCACGCCTATTGCTCGGATCCCGGCCATTTTTTTTTCGCAACTCTTCAAATTAGCTTAGTATGTACATGTGCATAGTTTCAGAGCTCTTGCTTTAATAGTACTCCAGATATTAAATGTTAAAATTAGATGTTTAAAATTTATTTTATATGAAAAATCCAAAAAAAAAAAAATATATCCTATATAAAGGACAAACAAACATACATACATACAAACATACATCAATTTTTATATACATATAAGATATCATAGTATTTATACCCTATACCACTATGTGGTTTGGGTATAATGACTTTGTGCTGCTGTTTGTAACAACCAAAAATATTTGACCTTATACCGATCGAATCAGAATCACTTTCTGAGTTGATTTAACAATGTCCGTCCGTCCGTCCGTCCGTCCGTCCGTCTGTGTGTCCATGTAAAGCTTGTAATCAAACTGCAGGTCGCAAATATGAATATATTTTGATGAAATTTGGTATATAAGCTTTTATCGGCCATGGGATGAACGCTATTGAAATTGGTGAGAATCGGTCCATGCTCAGACCTAGCACCCATACAAATTACCCATATGAAATCGACATAAATTGCCATTAGATCCAAATTGTCATATAGATCTTACTCAAATTGGGTTTGTATGCGTTCATTACATCCACTAATGAGTAGTCCAAAAATGATCCCTTTGACCCCATATAGAGCTGCTTCCCGATCTTCACTTAAATCTATTAAAAAACAAAAATATTGCACTGATTCTTCTCAAATTTTGTTTGTATATATTTTTGCAAAATACAAGAGACTTTACCAAACATGATCAGGATCGGTCCATTTTTGGACCTAGTCCCTTTATAGATATAGCATCCGATATGAACTTTTTCATATCTGCAGCCAAAAAAATTAATAAAAATCCCACTCAAATTTGGTTTTTGCTTATTTTCAATGTCCAGTTAGTTGGGCCTAAGAGATAGGGTTTCTAAACGCATGGTATAGGGTATCGTATAGTCGGTCTAGACCGACTATAATTTTCTTACTTGTTTATTTTAAGATTCTTATTCAGGAGTGTTGCCATGTAATACAGTTTGTTGGACTTGGTGGCTTTTTTTATTGTAGTGAATTAGTTGATATAGCGCGGACCCGAGAGAATTATGCAGAAATTATTAATAATATAACATAAATTTTATAATCATTATTTTTATTTTTATATATATACTTTAAAATTAAAAAGGTGTAAATATTTACTATTTTAGTACTTTTATAAATTTAAGAATAAAAGATGAAGAATAATATTAATAATAAATTAAAAATTATTTATTCTAACATTTTAATTAATTTCGTATTTACATTTTTCTGTTTTGCTCCGTCTGCTTGTCTATTTACTTACAGCAAAAAGTCTTTCATTAATCAACAAGCTGTGATTTTAGTTCCTTTTTGTTGTTGTTGTTCATAACAAGATAATGATACAACAATAAACAACAATATGCAACTACAAGTTTTGTAAGTAAATTATATTACAAACATTAAACAAAAAAATACTGCCAGTTCTCTTCTTCTTCATCATCATTTCAAAACGTATTGCGAATCTTAAGTCTATGTAGTGGTTCGTTAATATTTAACGATTTTCTTGTTGCTGCCCTAGTTGGAATACAGCAACAAACGAGAAGAAGAGGAATGGTTAAAAGAAAAACGGGCTGAAATGAAAAGGGGAAAGATTTTAGAAGACAAACAAGCATTTAAGAGAGAGAGAGAGAGGGATTAGTTCAGTATTGGGTAGGGTGTATTTGTTAAGGATGACTATTATAGCTGTCAGTTTAAAAAATTGAAGAAGCTGAGCGAAGAAAAAAATGCATATAAATTGAATATTATAAATTTCTTAGTTTTAAGTGTTATTTATTTTTATATTTGTCCCGCTATATTTTGTTGTAACTTTTTTAGAATCTATTTAAGTTACAGAGACTTAAAGAATAATTTGAAACTATAGTAAATATAGTTTATGCATCTGAGACCCTATTTGTAAATAAATTCTTGATCGTTAATCCATTCATTACGATCACGTCCATAATATGTAAGCGAATTAGTTGAAATTAAGTTAAATTGGTTATTGAATTAGGAGAATTTTTTTACTGAAAACGATCCAAATCGATAGACGGGTTAACAAGTTATAAGTGAAAATGTGGGGACACTTCAAATTCTAAAAACTTTCAATGGTACGCACATTTGGGTAAGGTTTAGTATACATATATTATGGTCAAGCGAAAATACAACACTTTTATTTTGTTTTCGACAGACACCAGTGAGGCGCATACATTTTTTATATCAAAAAAATTCCATCAAAAATATTTTTCACCTTACATTTTTTTTTTCAATATTTTTTGCACTTTTCTCACCTATACACAAATTTTTTCAACTAAGTATACAATTTGTTTTCCCCAGTTTCTAAAACAATAATTTTTTTCAAAATTTTTCAAAAAATTATTTTTATTTTTTAAAGTGAAAAATTTCTTATTGCATACATTTAAAAAAATAAATTAAAATACACAATCTGATTTCTGAGTTTACGCCATAAAAACATCTTTCAAATCTCTGTAACTGTGTACAGTTATTTAATTTACTGTTTTATCTCTTTCTTTTCTCCTGATTTCTATTATTATTTGTCTTTTTGTTATTAATATTGTTGTTGCCATCTTTCAACTTAATTTAAGTCAATCGCTTGTACTTCTTATTTTTCTTTCACTTTTTTTATTATTATTATTTTTTTATTATTATTTTTTAATTCTTGGTAAGAAAATGGAATGTAAATAGTATAAATCTGTAGAATATATACATATTTGTAAACAAGAAAATTATGTAAATTTTTTCTGTGATATTTATATATTTATATTTTTCTTTTCGTTATTTTTCCGACATGAATGACTTGAGAATAGTTACAAGTGACATAATAAACAATTACTAGTTCATTAAGAATGCTGTTGGAAAAGGAGAATAAAGACAACTTGATTTATCATCTTTAAAATTATTAAGAAATTAATTGAACGAATGAGAGAGCGTAAATAAAAATGGAATATGAACCAGTTAGAATGTTAAATAAGTATATACATATATATGTATATTTGAAGAATTTTCTTTTAATTAAAAAAATATATATTTATGTATGTATATGGTAATTCCATTTAAAATCAACGAGAAAGACTCCATTTTCGACCTTACCCTCTTTAAATTGTAAAAAAAAATTAGCATGAATGTTCTACAGTACTAAACTAATATAAAGTCAAAAATTTTGGGTGTATAGCTATTGTGGCTCCCGAAATATGGCGCTTTGAAAAGTAGAAAATTAATTAAAAACACACATAAGTGGTCCGCCATTATTGCTTATATCTTCAAAAGTTTTGAGTATAGAAGGTTGAAGATGATCGCATTTAATAGGTATTGAAAAAAGCTAAATAGCTAAGTTAAGAGATTTTTTTTTCGAAAGGTCAAAGGTCATTATCACACGATTTAACCTTTGTGAAGCTATATCTCAAAAAAATAAATTTTTAAAATTCTAAAAATAATATATGTATGTTGATCCTGATAGTTTCCTCGTCATTTTGTGCCAAAAATTTGAGTGAGATATTGAAAAAATTTTGAAATTATTTAAAAAATTGTATTTATTGTGTACGTGTACGTACTAAGATTTTATATTTTTAATTGAATTTATATTTTAATTTTTTTGAAATTACAAACAAATACATATTGAGTTATAAACAAAAACAGAATGATAATTTTATGTATATAAAACAAAGTAATTTTTAAGCAAAGTAAATTAAAATAACACTATTTTTTTTTTAATATTTTTTTTATTAATTTTTTTAATAAGAAACATTTTTTTAGCAAAAATTTTAAAAAACATTTAATACGTTCTTATATTTTATATTCTCTAAGGCTTAAAACTTAAAGGAAGATGCTGATAGTATTGTTTGCATTTCGTGATAATTTTTGGGCGAGCTGTTATTGTTTAATTAGAGTTAAATTTTATATAAAATTTAATTATATATTTTTTTAATTTTTGTTTAATATTATCTTCTACTAATGTTTACTTTTAATGTTTACTTTACTAACAAACTTTATCGAAAGCCGTCCACAAATATATATTATTTCGATATTTTGTTTTAAAAAAATGTAAATCTCCTTAAATTTTACCTTTAACCTTAAAGACAGACAGTTAATAGTATTTCAATTTAATCTTAATTTACAAGATTGATTGAAATATGAAACCACCAAAAAGATGTAGCCTATAAGTTGAAAAAGTATGAAAAATCAAATTTTTCTTCAAATCCGCTGAAACAAAAACGCTTCCTCACTCAAATTTTGCGCACTAAAGTTTCCGATCCAGTGTCATAATTATCCGAACCGCACACCTCAAAATTCGACCAAAAATTTTTTTTCATAAAAACCGCTGACACCCTAATATATATGTAAAATAAATATTACTTATTTTTTAACTCCTTTTGTCTAAAATAATATATGTATTTAATATCACCCAAATATATAAAAAAAAATATAAAAAATTTTTCAAGCAATTTCACATTTTTATCAATATCTCAGAAACCAAATTTGACTAAATGCAGTTTAAAGCTATTCTCAATACCTTTAAAATAAGACATATTTTGAACCTGTGTGTTAAAAACTTTTTGATATATAAATTATAATGGCAGACCACTTATATGTGTTTTTAATGATTTTTTCATTTTTTGACGTGCCATATCTCAGGAACAACAGAAGCTGGAAGTCCAAAAATTTGCGTTTATCTTAGTTAAGTAATGTGCAAAAAGATAACTAAGCTTCATAATATTCAAAGGTGGTCGGGCAATTCCGTTCGTTGGTTATAAAAATATTAACCCTATATGTTTACATATAAAAACTAAGTAAGAAAATTATAGTCGGTCTAGACCGACTATACGATACCCTATACCATCCGTTTAGGTCCATCTAATTAGATACAGAAAATAAGCATAAACCAAATTTGAGTGGAATTGATATTAATTTTTTTTTTGGCTGCAGATATGAAAAAGTTCATATCGGGTGCCATATATACATATGTGGGGACTAGGTCGAAATATGGACCGACGCTGACCATATTTGGCAAAGTCACTTATATTTTGAAAAAATATATACAAACCAAATTTGAGAAAAATCTGTGCACCAATTTCAATAGCGTTCATCCTATGGCCGATAAAAGCTTATATACCAAATTTAATCAAAATGTATTCATATTTGTGACCTGTAGTTTGATTACAAAGTTTACATGGACACACAGACAGACGGACGGACATAGATAAATCGGTCTAGGTCAAATATTTTTGGTAGTTACAAACAGCAGCACAAAGTCATTATACCCAAACCACATAGTGGTATAGGGTATAAATATGTATATATTTATTTATAACTGGCAGACCACTTTTATGTTTTATTATTATTGTGAATGAAGATAACAAACTCCTTACCAAACACATTAACAAATTTAATAAACACACACATAGCATATGCATAATTTTATGTATGTGTTAGTAGCAACTTTAAATGCAATTTACTCAAAAGTAAGGAAAAAAATTTAAAAATCTGTAAATCTGGTGAACAGCTAAAAAGAAATACCTTTTAAACTATATACGTTTGGTCAAAATCGAGATAAAACGGTAGAACAAAACATCGGCCACAAGAAATCGCCTAGCGTATTAATATTATAGATATATGTATATATTATGTAAAGGGTTTTTCAATAAGAGTGCTACAAAAGTTTTTTTAAATAAAACAAAAACAGTTTTGGATATCAATGAAATTCTTTATTCCTTTGAAAGTATGTTCGATGCCATTATGTATGGAAATCGATCTCTTTTGCATGGCCACCATGGGCACGCTTGCAGAAGTTCAGACGCTGAACCCAATTTTCGACGGTTTTCAAGCATAAATCGGCCGATACTACTGCAATTTCACTTTCGATATTCGTACGAAGTTCATCAATCGTCACTGGCTTGTTGGCATAGATCATAGACTTGACGCAGCCCCACAGGAAATAGTCCAACGGCGTCAAATCGCACGGCCGCCTCGACTGGACCATTTCGTGAGATAACACGTTCTCCAAATTTGGTTTCCAATAAATTGATTGTGACATTCGCTGTGTGGCTTGTGGCGCCGTCCTGTTGGAACCACATGTCCTCCAAGTCCATATCATCCAATTGGGGCCAAAAATATTCGGTTATAATTGAACGGTAGCGATTCCAATTCACAGTAACGTGCCGGTCTTGATTATCACGGAAGAAGTACGGCCCAATGACGCCGCCGGCCCATAAACCGCACCAAACCGTAATTTTTTCGGAATGTAATGATGACTCATGGAGTACGTGTGGATTGCTGTCTGACCAATAACGCATATTCTGTTTATTGACGAAGCCAGTCAGCCAGAAATGAGCCTCATCGCTGAAGATGATTTTTCGATGAAAATCCGAATCATTTTCAAGTTGTTGCTCAGTCCAATTCACGAACATACGATGCTTCTGGTGGTCAAGCGGATTCAGTTCTTGCGTCAATTTGATCTTGTAAGGATGTAGGCCAAGATCTTTTCGCACAAAATTCGCCGCAACGACGTCACAGAGATGCCCAACGCTTGAGAACGACGTGTGAGAGACACATTTGGGCTTTCTTCAACTGAAGCCTCAGCGGCAGCAATATTCTCGACACTACGGGCACTTATTTATCTCACTGGCACGGGAACATTTTGTACTGTGCCTGTGGATTCAAATTTTTCCACTAGACGCTCAATTGTTGATCTGCTAGGATGATTATGACGGCCATAAATTAGATGTAGCGCTCTTAATGTTGAGGCCACTGACTCCGAATTTCGGTAGTAAATTTTAATAATTTCGACTAGTTGTTGGCTCGTATATCTCTCCGACATGAAATGGCAAACCTTACTGAAGAGAAATGTCAAAAGAGCGTTAAGAAATATGTCGTCGTTTGCTGTCCCTGTCTTTCTACTTTTGTAGCGTCCCTGTTGAAAAACCCTTTATATATATTATATAAGGGCAACTTCAAAAATTTACGGCACCTAGACAATTTTTTTTAAAGTTTTTTTTTTTGTCTGACATCAATGTCGATTTGCGTGTGTATAAACCGATATTTGAGCATGTGAAATTCGTTCGCGTTAATCATTTTTATTAAACGGCCCACGTTTTACGGCAAATTTAAAAAAAATATATCAATTACAGTTTTTGTTAAAATCGAAAAAGGATAACGCGTGTGGATAATATTCCTTCAGGGCTTTCTTAGCACACTTAAATATTTGTAAAAGCTTCAATACTTTTTAAAATACACTGATCGTGTATGCATATAACAATTTATTTAAACTTGTTAAACATTTTACAAAAATACGGCTAGTATAAGAAATAATTTGCAATATTTTGGGAAAAAACTATTTGCATATCGCTATGGTTTAAGAGATATAACCATTTATACTTTACCACTCGTGATTTTTTTTACCAAATTATATATTAAGATCAGTAATACCTTTAAAATGGTTAGTTTTTTCTGAGTTAAGTATAGTATTAACATGCTTTAAATAAAAAGGTGTTTGGGTATTTAATAGAACAACTGACTCGTTAACATTGCATTTTATGGCTTCTTTGGACGCGACTTTTACGTGGTATGTTAAGCCTTTAGCAACCTTTCGGTCAATTGTTTTCTGACACCACTTATAGTAAAAAGTCTTTTCTAAACCATTTTCAGCCTCCGGAATTTCTTTTTTATTGCAAACTTTGCATTCTCTATACATATAAGATTTCGAATCTAAGTTATATGCTACCATTGAAATAAAGTTATGTGAGCTAGATGAAGATAAACCTTTAATCGGTACAACTTTTGCAGCATTAAATCAAAGTTAATGTGTGTTTTACACAAACATGTATTTCGAGCAGACATTTTACTTTTAATTATCCAAAATTTCTTGTATTTAGCAAAAGTATTAAAGGATATTTTGAGTTTAGTTTCTTTGCAAAACTTTTGGTGCAGATTAGTAAGAGTATCTTGAAGAAATCGTTTTCGAAATACTTTACCATTTTTCCTTATAATATCCCTTTTTCCTGGACATATACTAGAGATTTGATCTTTTTGTAAAAACTGTTCAATTAAATATTTTATTGTGTTCTCCTTACAAGCTCTGTTTTCTTGGGGAGATTTAAAATTTTTATTTTTATTTTGTTGATAACGATTAACTATGTGATATAAAATTTCACGGCTTTTATATTTCTTTAACACTTTTCCAGTAATGATTTTGGAGTACATAGATTTTTCTTTATGAGTTACTATATTTTGTTTATTTTTAACCAATTGTTTTTCTAAAACCTCAAAAAACATTAGACGCTTTTTCACCGCACTGTGTCCTTGTTTCATAAAGCAAAGGCTACTGTGATCATAGAGTTTTTATAATAAAACAAGTTCTTTAAGATGTCATTGCATCGGCGGTAATTTGGCGGTTTTCGCGGTAGTATATTTCAATTGTTTTGTTGAAATTTGTTAAGGTGGCCCTCGTGAATATTGTTTAAACATATAGTCTCACTTACTAGGGGTTAAAAAAAACGCGTTTTTTTTTGCAAATATTAATATTGGACCGATTATAAAATACTTGTTGGGATTCTGGGTTACTTATTAACCAGAATTCAAAAATAATTCTTTTAAATGTTACAATCAAATATTTCATACAAGGATGCTTTTAGAGGTCAGAAACATTTTGTTTCCTCCATAAAATTTTAAATCCTTAAAATTTTTTGAATCAAGCTCAATAAAGTCTTTCATTCGATGTTCGTTTGAGCGAAATGTGTTTGGAACAAACTGCCGCTGCAGGATTGAAAAAAATTATTTTTTTTGCACTTTATCAGTTTAGTCCGTCGCGAAGAATCTATTTAGATACCTAAACATGTTCGCATGCCATGTTTTGATATAAAAAAAAGCTACAAAAAATTGTTTGTTTGCAAAAATTTTCAAAAGTTCATAAAATTTTTGCGTTTAAAAATTTTAAAGTGCGTTTTCGCCTCGGAGGTGCAATTTACGAAGTTACTTATATCACGCAATACACTAGCCAACTTAAAAGACAATTCAGATTGTCAGACGCAAAAAAGATACATTTTCAAAAAATTTACGCTAATTTCTTTTAAGTTTGTGATGTCCGTGATACGTTATTGGTGCGCTGACACCAACTTGATATACCTTAGACTTTTTTTAATTCTGCACTCAAAACTGATTTCTATTAAACGGCGCAAAAAACCTATGTATAATCTTCAAAAAGTTCAAAATTCGGAAAATTTTGGTTTCACTTGTAAACCACCATGCAACTTTTCACCCAGCAGCGATATGAAATTTTTTTTTAGTAGATATATCCTCCAAGTCTAGTGACTATATTTTGTATAGCTTTGGATCTGAAAGCTAAAAACTGTTACAAGGAAAACGGAATGAATGAAAAAACTCTTGCAAGCTTCAAGTCGTTTTTTTAATTTTTCGAATTTTAGATGACCACCAATTCTTAAGGTGAAGACTTTTCAACGTCTTTCCATCAAGTATAATCATCCAACCCCTGTACAATGTTTTTTTCAATTCATAAAACTTAACGAAATAAGAGCCATAGTGTGTCGGTTTCAGCAGATGCTCAACAAATTTGAAATAGCCCATATATATATTTATTTATATATTTTTTGTTACTTTCCCAAAACTACATAATAGACAAATATTACCAAGGGGACAAACTGACCTCAAAATGATGTGGTGAATTTTTGAGGCAATTCAGACACTGATAATCAGTCAAATGTAATTTTTACGAAGCTTTGCATTTTAAAATTAACAAGTAAGATAATTATAGTCGGTCTACGATACCCTATACCATGCGTTTAGAGACCCTATCTCTTAGGCCCAACTAACTGGATATAGAAAATAAGCATAAACTAAATTTGAGTGGGATTTTTATTAATTTTTTTTTGGCTGCAGATATGAAAAAGTTCATATCGGATGCTATATCTATATGGGGACTAGATCCAAAAATGGACCGATCCTGATCATGTTTGGTAAAGTCTCTTGTATTTTGCAAAAATATATACAAACAAAATTTGAGAAGAATCAGTGCAATATTTTTGATGGATTTAAGTGAAGATCGTGAAGCAGCTCTGTATGGGGCCTATGACCAAGAGTTGTCTCATAGGGATCATTTTTAGACTACTCATTAATGGATGTAATAAATGCATACAAACGCAATTTGGTTAAGATCTATATGACAATTTGGATCTTATGGCAATTTATGTCGATTTCATAGGGGTCATTTGTATGGGGGCTAGGTCTGAACATGGACCGATTCTCACCAATTTCTCACCAAGAGCGTTCATCCTATGACCGATACAAGCTTAAATACCAAACTTCATCAAAATATATTCATATTTGCGACTGCAGTTTGATTACAAGGCTTACATGGACACACAGACGGACGGACGGACGGACGGACGGACATCGTTAAATAGAATCAGATAGTGATTCTGATTTGACCGGTATAATAAAAGATGGGTCTAGGTCAAGTATTTTTGGTAGTTACAAACAGCAGCACAAAGTCATTATACCCAAACCACATAGTGGTATAGGGTATAAAAATGGTTCAGCGTATCTCGATGAAAAATTTCATTATGTTTATTATGGAATAAAATTTGAGCTATTATCAAAAATGACCACAGTACCATTAAGCATTTATAACTACATAATTAGTTGTATTATTGCTACATTATAGCTATAGGCTATAGATAAGGCAATACTAATTTCGACTAAATTCGGACAATTTAAACCTTCTAGGTATAGGAAATGAAAATTTAACATTACCTTTAATCGAATATTAGATACAAAATTATCTGTTATACGAAAATTCCAATAAAAGATTAAAACTTGTTCGATTTAGATATTAATATTACAAAATTAACCGAATAATTGCTACATTATTCGCAAAAAAACTAAAAATTATTGGAATAAAATCCAACAATTAAAATTGTTTACACATGGGAAAGGAAAATGGAAAGAAGACTTTTTTATGTGAGAATCGATATAAAATTATTCGTTATTTGAAAGTTACCGTTTTAAAAATTACTTTGCTTTAAACGAATAATTAAGCTACTTCGTAATAATCAATTAGGTATAAGACAGGGAAATAAAAAAAATTAATCGAATAAACGATATAAATATTTTGTTATTCGAAATTTTCCTTTTTAAAGATTATAAAAAATGTTATAAAATTAATCAAATAATTGCTCGTATAAATTGAAGTTATTCGAATAAGAACGAATAATTTAAACCTTCTGGGTATATGAAAGGAAAATCTAAAAAAAAAAAACATACTAATCGAATAATAAATACAAAATATTTGTTATTTGAGAATTGTAATTTAGAAAATTTCTTTGATTAAATTGAATAATTAGAGCCACAGATCAAATCTTGATCGAATAAAGTTACAAAATTAACGAATTGATTATAACATTATTTGAATAAGTACAAAATTTTTCGAACAATTTAAACTTTCTACGTATGTATAGGGTAAGAAAACCGTTAAAAAAATATTTTTTATTGAAAAATCGATAAAAGATTAAATTTTATACCATAACAAAATTAGTTGAGTAATTGTAATTAAAAGGTATTCGAATAAAAGAGAACAAACAAACTTTATGGTTATGGGAAAGGAAATCTGAGAAAAACAGTATATTTTTAATCGAATAATCAATATGAAATTATGCCTTATTCGAAATTCGCCTTTTTAAATAATAAATTATTCGTATAATTGCTACTTTATTCCAATAATATTTAAATTCGTACAGTTTTGGATTTATAAGTAGGTATATTTAAAGAAAATCTAAGAAACTAGATTTTTTGAAATATTTGTTATTCGAAATTTTTCATTTTAAAAATGACTTTTCGACTAAAACCAATAATACAATAATTAATAGAATAATTGTTAGAGTACATGAGTGTTCGAAATTTTCCATGAAAAAAAATAATTTTAAACTTTCTGTGTATAAGAAAGGAAATCTAAGAAAAAGTTTTTTAATAGAAAAATCGATATAATTTATTTCGATATGCGTGAATTGCTATTTCAAAAATAACTTCGCTTATTACTTAATTCTGTTATAACAACTAATTCGAACCAGAGATAAAATAATCCTCGATTAAGCGATTCAAGCTTCATAATTACTCGAATAAATTAAATATTATTCGAATATAATCCAATAACTCAATTTTTCTATGCATGGAAAAAGAAAAAAAAAATTAAATCGATTAATTAAAATATTAAGCTAATAATTGCACCATGATTCGAAGTAATTACAAATTATGCAAATACAATGGTATAATTGAAAGATGATAATAAATTATTCGCTATTCGAAATTTACAATTTTAAAAATTACTTCGTTTATTCTTTTTCTTGATCAAAGTGAATAAACAGAACAAAAAATATGAAATCATGCTGAATTAAGCCGCATTAATCGAATTAAAACAACAATTTTAACAATTCTGTTTATAGAAAAGGAAAACGTGGGAAAATTTAATCGATTAATCGTTATATGAAATTTGCTGTTTAAAAAATTACATCTCCTTTTCTCATATAAATTTAAAAAAGATACATTGTTCGAATAAGTTAAATGAAAAAAAAAATATAATCGAATAATCGATTTAAAATTATTCGTTATTCGAAATTGTTCAATTCTAAAAATTAAATTGTTTATTCTTTTTTTGTTGATTAAAGTGAATAAATCGAACAAAATAGTAAATTTTGCTCGATTAACCGATTTAAAATTATTTAAAATTAAATTATCGAATAAACGGTGCACTATTCCAAAAATTTTAAAGTTATTCGGATTAATATAACAATTTTAACAATTTAAGCTTTCTGTATGTAGGAAAATAAAATCTAAAAAATAAAATTTGAATCGATTAATCGTTGTTTGAAATTTGCTGTTCAAAAAATTGGATCGCTTTCTCTTATATTCATTTCATTCGAATAAATTAAAAAGAATTGCAATAAAATCGAGCAATTTAATCTTACTAGGTATATGTAAGGAAAAGCTGAATATATGAAATTTTTTTATAATCGAATAATCCAAATTTACAATATTAAAAACAACTTAGCTTTTGCCAGATTAAGCGATTTAAAATGACAAATTATCGAATAAATGCTACATTATTCAAAAAACTTTAAAATTAATCGAATTAATACAACAGTTTGAACAATTTAAGCTTTCTGGGTAAAAAAAAATCAAAGAAAAAAATTTAACCGATTAATTGTTATTTGAAATTTGCTGTTTAAAACAATTACATCGCTTATTTTAATATTCATTTAAAACTAATGCCGTTTTCTTTTCTGACAGAAAATGGCACTTTATTTGCACTTTTTTCGAAAAGTGCATTTTTTTATATATTCTGAAATAAGAGCAACCTTACCTTATACATCAATTGAAAGGTCTCAAAGTCATGCCCTCGTAAATTGCAAAAATTGCAGCCTTTGACTTCTTTCAGGTCACAGTATGAGAATATTTCCCCATTGATCCCCTTTCTTTAATATTTTCACCCTATAACTGGAAAGAGTATAATAAACAATTTTTTTTCCATTTTATGAACACAGCTCTTTAAGTCCTTTCGATTGATGTATGAGATAAGGTTGCTCTTAATTTAGAATATATAAAAAAATACACTTTTCGAAAAAAGTGCAAATAAAGTGCGACATTTTTTGTCAGAAAAGAAAACGGCATAATACATAATTCGAATATATTATAAATTATTCGAATAAATTTACTGGGAACATTTAAGAAAAACCTAAAAAGCCGAAATTACTTTCAATCGTATAATCGATATAAAATTAAAAGTTGTTTATTATTTTGCGTGATTAAAATAAATAATTCGGACATGAGATTCAATCTTATTCGATTAAGCGATTAAAGTTACAAACTAAATGCAATAATTACTATATCATTCGAATAAACTAAAAACTGTTCGAATAAAATCGATTAATTTAAAATTTGTAGGTAAGGGAAAAGAAAAATTATGCGAAATATGCCTTCTTAAAAATAAATCGTACAATTATTTTAATGTACCATACATTAAAAAAAATATAAAATGTTGCATATGCTTAACCTAAAACCTCATACAATAAATTTACATTCACCAAACTACTGCTTTATCTAACTATTTAACTATTCATTTAATTTTTTTATAACATAAAAAGCAAATTTTCCAGACATTGTTAAAAAAAAACTATGTTAAAAAAAATATTTCTATACTCTTGCAAAATATTCAAAGTAAAAACAGCAACGAAAAAGAAAAACGTAAGTTTAGTTTATAAACAAAAGCATGGAATGAAGCAACATGTTTACTAGCATGTCCATATACAAATGTGAGTCAATAACCAGCAGCTCTAAAGTAAACCAAAGCTATTAGCTTATTAAAGCGGTAACTAACATTAAATTCTATTTTTAAATTAGTTAATGTAGGTGAATGAGCTTTAATATATGCACATGTGTTTAAAAAAAATAATTTATGTCAATAGATTAAGGCAAAAGTTGAAAATGTGATAAATAAAATAATAAGTAGCATTAGTTTCTTAGCTGAAGTTAAAATATATAAAAAAAAAATGCTAACTAATTTGCAAACAACTCACTCAATTGCTGTTCATGTCATAAGTTTCAAGGCAATTAATCAAACACATGTTTCAAACAAGTTCGAACTATGTACTGAAGGAAAACGAAAAAAATATTTATGTACATATATATACTTTCCGAAGCGCAGGTCTTAGCCTTAATGCAACTCTCAGCTTTATGCTCTTTTCGAATTATGAATATGTTTCTCATTCTTTCTTAAAGTTGGCTTAGCCTGCCTCAATAAATTCTCCTTGCTGTTGCATTTCATTTCATTTTACCATGATGTTTTTTTTCTCGTTTCCATTCAATACCAATTCAACAATACACAACATAAATGGCATATAATGTAGGTCAGTAGTACAAGTTCAGTTTATTATTTCAATTACTGCAGTTTTATCTTCATATCGCTCTCTGTTTTGTTACCATTTTGCCTGAGTGTGTTTCAAACAATATTTTGAACTGAAACAGTTTTGTGAAAAACCTCTCCCATCATAATACATATATTTAGTTAGTTTTATTCATGTTATAAACAAAGGTATCGTTAATAAAATTGGGCCATTATTCCCATAAAAATGCATTAAATAACTGTGTATGACTGCATGTGTGCGTGTGTGTGTATCTGTGAATGTTTGGCAAAAACTGAAAAAATAGGCCAACTTCATCGAATTCCGCAATGATAAATTCAAAAGAAAAAAGATAGTTTTTTTTGGCCAATTCTAGTTCTTATTTTCATTACAAGTGTTTTGTTTATTTTATTAGTTTTGGTGAATGTTGGTTTAGTTCCGTTAAAATTATAAACGTTTTGATGAATTACAGTGCTCAATAAAAATGGCTATTCTGTCAATTATGGCTGTATTTTATAGTCAACACTTAAGTTTTTACAGAAAATCAAGTACCGGATTTAACATTTAATTTGAAGAAATTAAGTTTTTACCTTTAAGTTATTTGTGCTTTACGTTTCTACTTATGTATATGTTAGCATCAATGAGCGCTTGAGAGAGTGTAAGAAAAAAAAGGTTGAGTTAAGGATATGAAATTTTAAATTACTAATTACTTACTAAGAATATTTAATAAAACAATGATCAAATTAAATTTTTATTCCTACAAACTGAATTGTTGCTGTAACGCAACTGGATGGAAAATAAATTTTCCCTGCTATTTATATCAGGTAGGTCTAGGATCTTCATGTGAATATACACACACGAAAACGGTTAAGTTAAGCTATTTTAAACAACGCTATAGAAATTAATGATTATCATTTACATCAAAACGATAAAATAAGTGGACGGGCAGAGGAGAATGTTTATATGTGCATAAGTTGTTTGTGAGTGATGCTATCTAGGTTGAAGTAACTGGTTTAAACTCTACTAAAATTGTAGTTGGTGTGGCAGTTGTAGTCAATGTGAAGATGAATTAGGAGAATTGTCTGCTAAGTACAATCATTTAATAGTTTGTGGAGATTTTAATATTAATTTATTTGAGGAGAGCTCTTCTTTAAAAATAATAGTTTAAGCACACATTATGATTTCCTAAATAGGTTCAGTTTAATTGTTAACATATTTATTTTTATCTAATGCGGAGTTAGTTGAGCGGAAAGATCAAATTCCATTGCCAGTCCTCAATTCGCACCATGTAAAATTGAAATCATGAGAATGAATAATATTGATCAAGTCAGGGATTATACAAATTTTAACATGGAGAATTGTATCCAAGATTTAGAAGAAATAGATTTCCGCCCCATCTATCACAATACTAATGTTGACTTTCACGTAGATTTTCTAACAGCTTCGCTATTGAATATTTATAAAAAAACATGTAGCACAAAGAACATTATCGGTTACAAAAGAAATCCATTGATGAATTCGGCGAATATTAAAATAGTAAAACGTCTCTAAAGTTCTTGAAATTAATCTTGCCTTACACTATTTGCCATATGACTTATATATTGAATTCTGTATTGACAACGTCAATTTTTTCACAATTGTGGAAAAAACAGGGACCGTTAATAACAATTATCAAGAAAATTTAAACTCAAACACTCTTCATGTTAGACTCGACGGGGACCTATACTGTCATATACCAATATATTGGTATTGAAGTGCTCTTTCAGAATCTATGGCGATCTTTAAAAATGATATCAACTCCACAGTTAAGAGTTATTTTTTAACGAAAAAAATAAATCTCTTTTGAGGAGTTTAATTTTTTCCGTCTAAAATAAAACTCATTTTCCCAGCAAAACTTTTCATTACATGTAATGAGCTTTAGAATAAGAAATCAAAAGTGTTCAGTAGTTACCTTTCCATTACGAAACCCATTATTTTAACATGGGGGTGTCATTGGAGGAAAGGCCTTACCGGCACCTTACAAATAACTTATTACTTTATGGATTTCAAGAAGGGTTTTGGGTAATTTGTTACATGTATGGAGTAAAGTAAATTTCTGTAAAAACAACACATTGGTATCGCACAATATGTTGTAAATAATGTATTGTAAAAATTAACAGCTTTTGCTGCGTTTTTTTGTCCATTTTGTTTTATTAAATTTAACTCATTATTTATAGTTTTTACTAATACAAACAATGGTCATTACCAGTAAGTATTTACATAAATCATTATCAGAAAGTCCTTACATTTAGCTTGAAATTATTCAAAAGGTATAGGGTTAACATTACCATGTAATGATACGGTAATAACCAATCATTACCAAGGTTTTGCTGGGTTGTTTATTTAGAGTGTGTGCAGTAATTCAGATAAAATTGTATTTGTTTATATTTAACGAACATAACTTTTTCCAAATCTTCTGTGGAACGATTTGAACGCAGGTCGCTCAACACCAATTTAAGAACAAAGAATGTGTCTTTCCACGCTTACCTGGGATGCAGAAACACACTGTACAGTTTTGGTCAAATTATATAAATGCGGATAATGTATTTTTTTGCCTCGCAGAACTTAAAAAGGGCCTTGGAGAAAAATTATCAATTTCATAGAAAGTTTTTGATGTGTAAACATCTATACGCGCGGGGGGTAAATTTCTATTTCACAACACATTCAAAAAAACAGCGTCACATGTGAGCCGTAAGACAAAATCTGTGTGACTTGTAATTGTATTGGTTAAAAATTATGATATATAATAACCTGTTTTAAAATGAAAAAAGAAAAATTAAAAATAAAAAATGAAAATTTTAAAATAAAATTGAAAAATGCAAAATAAAAATGAAAATGAAAAAAAAAAATAATATATAAAAAATAGAATATGAAAAATTAAAATAAAAAATGAAAAATAAAAATAAAAATGAAAAAGTAAAATATGAAAAATGAAAAATAAAATATGAAAAATGAAAAATACAAACAAAGAAAATAATAATGCAAATGAAAAATAAAAAATAAAATATGGAAAAAATATGCAATATGAAAAATGAAAAGTAAAAAATGAAAAATTAAAAATGAAAAACTAAAAACGAAAAACAAAAAATAAAAATGAAAACTCAAAAATAAGAAATGAAAAAGGGGAAATAAAATATGAAAAATAAAAAATTAAAGAAGAAAAATAAAAAATGAAAAATGAAAAATTAAAAATAAAAGTGAAAAATAAAATATTAAAAAACAAAATGAAAAATAAAAGTAAAAAATGAAAAATATAATGAAAAATGAAGACTGAACAATAAAAAAATAAAAATAAAAACTGGAAAATAAAAAATTAAAAATTAAAATTGAAAAATAAAAATAAAAAATTAAAAATAAAAAATTAAAAATTTAAAATAAAAAATGAAAAATATAAAATATAAAATGAATAATGAAAAACGAAAAATGAAAAATAAAAAATGAAAACTGAAAAATAAAAATGAAAAATAAAAAAATTGAAAATGACAAATGAAAAATAAAAATTTAAAAATAAAAAATAAAAAATTAAAAATAAAAAATGAGTAATAAATATGAGAAATTAAAAAAGAAAAAATGAAAAAAAACAAGTAAGAAAATTATAGTCGGTCTAGACCAACTATACGATACCCTATACCATGCGTTTAGAGACCCTATCTCTTAGGCCAAACTAACTGGACATTGAAAATAAGATAAACCAAATTTGAGGATTTTTATTAATTTTTTTGGCTGCAGATATGAAAAAGTTCATATCAGATGCTATATCTATATGGGCACTAGGCCTAAAATTGGACCGATCCTGATCATGTTTGGTAAGGTCTCTTGTATTTTGCAAAAATATATACAAACAAGATTTGAAAAGAATCAGTGCAATATTTTTGTTTTTTGATAGATTTAAGTTCAGATCGGAAAGCAGCTCTACATGGGGCCTATGAGTAAGGGTTGTCTCATAGGTATAATTTTTGGACTACTCATTAATGGATGTAATAAACGTATACAAACCCAATTTGAGTAAGATCTATATGGTAATTTGGATCTTATGGCAATTTATGTCGATTTCATAGGGGTCATTTTTATGGGGGCTAGGTCTGAACATGGACCGATTTTCACCAATTTCAATAGCGTTCGTCCTATGGATAAAAGCTTATATACCAAATTTTATCGAAATATACTCATATTTGCGACCTGCAGTTTGATTACAAGGTTTACATCGACACACAGACGGACGGACATCGTTAAATCGAATCAGGTATAAAAATAAAAATTAAATATGAAAAAATAAAAACGAAAAATAAAAATTAACCGTTTGAAATAATAAATAATAAAAAATATTTTTGTACTAGCAGAGCCCCTGCAGTTGATTGCTATATGTGATACATAGATGACGCTTTCTGTTTGATTTTAAAAAAGTGCCATAAAAAAATCTTTAATTACTATATGTTTACACATCTCCCCAGTGATCGGACTCACATGGTTTTTTTTTTATCCACGTTATCATTTTCTTTACTTTCTTGTTCCCTATGTACATTTAGGGATTCAAAATCCTGCCCCAAAAAACCATGTATGAGATTGAGATATATCGGAAACATCCGGAGAAGATCTTAAAGCATCCCTGCTTGTCGACGGTCGACCAATTATTATTTTTTAGGCTCAGAAGACTCAAAACAAGCATTTGAACAAGCAATAATACGAATCAAAAAGTAACAAATTAAAAACCCACATATTTTTTTATTGTGGTGTCAGTTTACATAAAATGAGTTTTATTTTCTGACGAAAAAACTCCTCAAAAGAGTTTTATTTTATGACGGAAAAATAAAAACTTTCTTTTTAAGAGTTTCATCCGACCTTTTATTTTTACGTTGAAAAATAACTGCTTTAGATGGCGTTTTTGTATCTAAACTCACAAAATAACTCACATAAAAGAACTTTTTTGATATCAGTTATAACCGTTACGTTCCCTGGGAAAAAGTGAAGGCTTCTAGCAATACCAAAAATTAAAAATCCTGTAAGCTGTAGTGGATTTAGAAATGTTAATAAATGCTCAAATTTGGAATCACATTAAGAGAGAAAACCAATATGGTTTAGATAAACATCATTTAGCAGCTATTATCAGCATAGATTTTAGTAGAGATTTTAAATCCTTATCTCATGAAGTATTTTTAAAGAAGCTTTTTACCATACACCTAGAACAGCTAGCAGGCTTATTGAATAATTTTTAAGACAAAGAACACAATTCGTACAAACACAATTTAATATATCGTCGACTCAATCTACTTGCAGAGGTGTTCCTCAAGGCACCGTTTTAGGACCACTCCTGTTTTTGATATATTTATGTGAACGAAATACTTGTAACCATTAAAAGGATATATGTATGCTGATGATTTGCAATTATTTGCTGCAAAATAATCTAAAAATGAGTTAATTAGAGTAAGACATGTTGATTTACATAATGTAAGCAGATAGACAAACATAATTATTATCAAAAATTATTGACTTGTTTTAAATAACTCTTCTATTCTATGAATTTGTATTCTATATTAAAGCTCTAGGTGTCTATATACATGAACATTTGTTATTTAATCATCATACTAACTTTATGGTACATAGACTATTAATTACATTACGAGGAATAATAATCTTAGAAAACAAATTGGACATGCTCTGTTAATGCCACTTATTTTGTATGGATTGGAGATTCATATCGGGACTTCGTCAGGTAACTTCTTAAAAATTGAAAGATATTATGTTTAAAAAATTTGCTCTTTGCATTAATTTGAACTTTACCGTATCAGCTGTTTTACATCTTGACTGAGAAATAATGAAGCGGTAGCTACTTTCAATTTTTATTATTTTTATTTTTACTAGCAGATTCCAGCCCTCGAAATTCGAGTCCAAATTCTAGGAAATTTTATTTTTTCATTAAATAAAGACCCTAAAGGTATGCTAATCAATAAAAGCCAATTCACAAACCAACACAAAAAAAAAAACAAACTCATTTTTATTGATTATATTTGTTACGAGCTTACTGGTCCTTGCTAGTGATGCAAATAAAACAACTTTTATAACATCATTTGCCCAACGTTTTGTTCCTTTTTGGGAACATTTTCAAGAGCTTTTTTACTGAAATTTTTCTGTTGTTATTGCATTTGTCAAAAATATTTGCTGCTATTATTATAAATTTTATAATTTAAAAAATATATACAGGGTGCGGCTAAAGTTACTGTATGATGTAAAACAATTGTAACTTCTTTGCTTGCGAGTATTTAACTTTTTCTTTTTTCCTATTTCAGAAATTAAACTTGGGAGAATATTTAAAAATGGAACGCTATACAATTGCGCAAAGAACTAAGATTGTTTTTCTATTCATTGAAAATCATCGTTCGATAATTAATACTCAACGTGCATACAGAAGATTTTATGGTGTAAGAACTGCTCCAACGGGTCCAACCATTCGTTCGTTGGTGAATAATTTTGCTGAATATGGGACTGTTGGAGATTCAAGACGTACGGGCAGACCTCGAACTGGCAGATCGGCCGAAAATATTGATGCTGTGCGACAGAGCGTCGAAGAAAATCCGCAGACATCAACGAGAAGACGATCTTCCCAGTTGCAGCTTTCTGACCGCACTCTTCGGCGAATTTTAAAACACGATTTGCACCTCTTCCCTTACAAAATCCAAGTAGTCCAAAAACTAAATCCTGAGGACTTCGTATTGCGCTTGGAATATGCTAGAGCAGTTTTAAATCTCGTTGATCGAAATGAAAATTTTTTGTCAAATTTAATGATGACCGACGAAGCGCAGATTTGACTGCACCGGATTTTTTCTTGTGGGGCTATCTCAAAGACAAAGTTTATGTGAATAAGCCCCAAACCTTGCAGCAACTAAAGGACAACATTCAAGAAGAAATTGATCGTATACCACAAGAAACACTCAACAAAGTTATGGAAAATGCCATAAAAAGAGCACATTTTTGCGTTAGAGAAAATGGTTCTCATTTAACTGATATTATTTTTCATAATTAATGTAAAAAAGTAACATAAAATAAACTTTCTTTTTATCATAAATTTTTTTGTTTTTTTCATTCCATTCAATAGTTATTTAAAAAACAAATCATATAGTTACTTTAGCCGCACCCTGTATTAAAATTTTTAATTTTTTGTCAATCACTAAAATAAATAAATAAATAATTGTAACAATAATCAAAAAGAAAAACTGGACTTCACAAAACAAAAATATCACAGTTGCGTAGCCTACAATATCAAGGTATAAACTAAACTGACAAACACATTAATAAATTTAATAAACACACACATAGCATTGTATAATTTTATGTATGTGTTAGTAGCAACTTTAAATGCAATTTACTCAAAATAGAGGAAATGATTTAAAAATCTGTAAATCTGCAAAACCGCTAAAAAGAAATACCTTTCAAATAATATCCGTTTGTCCAAAATCGGGATAAAACGGTAGAACAAAACATCGATCACAAGAAATCGCCTAGCCTATTAATATTATAGATTACTGTTTGCCTTTATTCTGGGGAGATGTAACCCATATTCGTGATCGGTGATATTTAAAAATGTATAACATATGGTGTATATAAGTTTAGTTTATAGTTTTTGCAGTAATAAGAAATGAATTCTGCCAAATATAGTGTAATCGATTGGCGGATTCGTTGTGGCAACCGCATTTGTTGTCAACCGTATTTCAATGATCCCATTTACTGACTATCACATTTTTCTGCTGTGATTACTAAATTATAATTTTGAAGTACACATGTAGTGTATGAGAACCACCGAGGTGTTGTAATTATGAACATCCAATTCCTTAGTGGGGGCGAATTGTATTCTAACTTGATGAATATTTCCAACACTGCCTCTGTTCCCACTTCATAACTGCTACATAATAACAAATGATTTGCATTACGCTGTTGCATTTTCAGTTATTCATTGTACGGTCACATGGATATGGACGTGATATGTTAACGATTTTCAGCCAATTGTGGTACATGGTTCAGTGATGTACTCGTATGTATATGAATTTACTACCTTATTCATATAAATTTTAAACAGCATTCCTAGTAATTTTTAAGCATAATTCGATAAAATTGTATTCATAAACGAATTTTATCTTAGAATACCTATTTTAAACCTTGTCAAAATAAATAATAAAATTGGTTCGACCCTTGTTTAAACCTATTTCAAAATGACATTTTTGCTTTGTGTTTATTTTCATTTTGAACTTTGTAGGGAAAAATTGTCATTAATAAATGATGGACATGCTTTATTTGATCTAAAGAATTGGTACGAACAATTTTTATATACAAAATTTTATATAAAAATATTTTTAATCGTATTTCATACGTCATTTCATTTATTTCATTTTGTAATAAAATCGTTTGTTACCTTAAATATTGATTATGCATACGAATTTTTACCAAACCCTTTTTAGACTTAAAATGTTTTTTTTTATTAATACGACTCTTAGACTTTAAGAAACTTAAAGCATGTTCTGGCGTTGGCGGCAGTCATTGTTGTTGTTAAAATTGTAAGTATTGTTGAGCGTGGTTGCTACTTGCGATTTGTCCTATTAGAATTGAAGCTTTATTGTTCTTGGTTTACTGAGAGCCGTAGATGCGGTGGTCATTTAAATTGAAAAGGTTATATTTTTGATATTCACGCAATTTTTGCTGCTTATTGTGAAAAGCAAAACGAAAATTAATAAATTCTGATCCCCGTTCATGTGTAGTTCATAATGAATGCACATAAATATAATTTTAATTTTATTTTGAAATTAATATATTTTAAAATTTTATTTTTATTATTCTGTTATATATCTAATTTTCCTAAAATGAAAAATAAATAAAATTATTTTTATTATTTTTATGCAATTTCCTTTAGGTTAAAACTACCGAAATCCATTAAATGTTTGGTATTCTTTAGTTGTGACTGAATTCTATAATTATAATTACTAATTTATTTATGTTATATTTACCAACAATTTGTTGCAATGTCTGTAAACCCATTTTCAGTTTAAAATATATTGTATTAATAGAAAGGGATGTTATAATCACCATTATTTAAGAACGAGTGATATTATAATAGGTTTAATTTAATTCCGTTACTTGAATTAGCTTAATAATTTGTATAAAAAGTTTGATTGGTAAATGGAATTTATTTTTTTATGTTTTTATGGTAGATAATGAAGAAAATATTTATGAATTACAATACAAATTATTATTATTTTTCTATTGCTAAAGGAATTCTTACCAATCCTTTTTCTGTGTGCATGTTTTTGTCGTTAGTCTTAGTTCAACTTAAATAAAATATCTAAGCGAATCAAGAAATTGGCAATAAAATGTCATCGATTTGTTAACGCATATATATGCATATTTTAATATAAATACATATCTTTGCATATATTACTATAAAAAAACATTTTATAATGCATATTATTTTAATAGTTTGATAGTTGTTAATAGCTTTTTAGTTATTTTTTTAAAATTTTGTGCAAAATTTTTACTGAGTTGCGCATTTTCGTATATTGCTTATTTTTTTGAATGCCTAAAACTATGCTCTGTGTTTTTGTATTTTTTAATTTCTGGTTTTTTCATAGTGGTAGAAATATGTACAGTGATTTCCAAAACAATTCATAAAAACATAGAATTTAGAATTTCTTTCAATAAAAGTTGTTTATAACAACAATTTATTAATCTTTTTTTATATTAAATTCGTCTTCCCAGTGCAATACTGTAACAACTTAAAATTTTACTGTTTTCCCAAAACTGCTCTATTGGGCTAGAAGAGACTCAAATTTTACTGTTTTAAGTGAAAGTACATAACATTTCTACTGAACGATTTATACTAAACGATAAAACCTTAAACCGTAATATTTTAAAAATATCTATTTTGAGTTGTTACAGTATTGCACTGGTAAGACGTTATTGTCTCAAAAATAAGTGATACAATACTAAATTAAAAAATGGGTTTCTTAAAATATAAATTAAAAAAAAAAAAAAATAGATTTTTGTGAACACTTTAATGATTTGTGAACATTGGCTGAAGTTAATTTTTAAAAACGTTATTTTAAAATTTATTTTGACCACCTTTAGTTCTGATGAAAAACTAACGCATTTTTGGCATGCTATTTATGAAATCTCGTAAAATTACCCTGTCTTTTTCGGACCAATCCTTAATCGTCACTGCCCACAGCTCCTCTAGATTTTTCGGAACTGAACTTCGCGTTATAATTCTCTTTTTTAAGATATTCTATAAATATTCCATTGGATTGAGGTCCGGTGATTGTGGTGGTCAAGCCGTATACTTAATATTATTCTCCTGTATCCACTTAATGGTCACTTTGTCTATATGCTTGGGATAATTATCCTGCGTAAAAACAGTGTTACCTGGTTCGCAACTAAAATCTTCAATGCTAGGCAGGTTGAAATCTTTTAAAATATCAATATAAGGTTATGTCTTCATTAGGGCGGGTCGATTTGTAGGGAAGCAAAAAATCGCTCAAGTGACATGGAAAATCATATTCTAGGGATCAAAATAAGAAACTTTGCCCAAGGTACCATGCCTCTAAAACGAATTCTGATGTCCCGACTTTTGACCTGTCTGTCTGTCTTCCATGGGGCAACCCCATTCCCCCCTCATGTAATTGATCTGAAACTTGGCCCATAGTCTTGTTGTGACTACAGATTAATTTTCGAGTAGTCACGCATAGTCACGGAGTGAACTAAATGTTATTCACCCTCATCCGATCGATCTTTTTGAATAACATATCACAGTCAAGCGTATGATTATTATTTATTAGCAGAGTAGAAGATACTTATACGTATGAGTGTTAATTTTAATATTAAATTAAACATAGTCAGCCCAATTTTAAACAAAAAATGGTGATTTTTTGAAATGTTTGTATGGGGAACCCCCCAGGGGGTGTGCCACTGGCATGGGTGGGTTGGCCCTCCAAAGTTAGTGGGGGTCGCTCATACATTTGGACTTGATTGGGGCACTCTAAATGGGTCAAAGTGAGACAGACAGGTCAAAAGTCGGGACATCAGAATTCGTTTTAGAGGTATGGTTCCTCGGGCAAAGTTTCTTATTTTGATACCTAGAATACGATTTTCTTGTCGCTTGGGCGATTTTTAAATCGACCCGCCCTAGTCTTCATTATACCATCAATTTTGCGAAGAATTACTAACTTTTTTCCTTGAAAGCAACCCCAAATCATTAAGGAACCTCCTCCAAATTTCATTGTCTCTTGAATATGTGATGTGATGTGATACCTATTTTCGTATCATACCATGACCAAACACTGCAATCGGAGCCTAATCGATATATTGTCGATTCGTTGGACCATGTTACTAGGTTCCACTGCTCAACCGTCCAATCCATGTTCTTTTTCGGATTTAAGACGAGTGGCCCGGTGGTTGGTGGAAAAAACGGTTTGTTAATTTTTGTTTTTGCTCTCATTCTGCTCTCTTTAAGGAATCTACGTATTGTTTGATTGGACACATCAATTTGTAGAGTTTCCCTTAGTTCTTTATTGGGATCTGTAGCATTCTCAACGGCTCCTGACAGTACAAAACGTCTCACCATTCTCTTTGTATGTGGATTGAGTTTCAGCTGCCTTCCACCTTTATTATTTTTAACGACTTCACCGATATTTTTCCGCAGCTTTGAAACAAGCCTAATGGACACACCACATCTTCTTCCAATTTCACGCACAGATTGCCGCTTAAAATATCGTTTTCTATGTTTTTTTCAATTTCAAAAATTATATATATTCTAAATAAGTTAAAGTGAAATATGATTAATTTTAAATTGTTTTGATGAAACTACACGCAATCATAAAAAAAACACAAACTTTCACAAAAATTTTAACATAACGATATAAATTACGGAACAATACAATTGTTTTTGAAAGAGTGACGCTGAAAAGACGTTACTTCTACACCAACAAACATGAAGAATAACATAAACTAATGTATCATTTCTTGAGCACTTTAGAATTATTGTAACACAAAAAAATATTTTTTTATGTATGTACTTGGTTAGTGATCTATAATATTAATAGTCTAGGCGATTTCTTGTGACCGATGTTTTGTTCTACCGTTTTATCCCGATTTTGACCAAACATATATAATTTGAAAGGTATTTCTTTTTAGCCGTTTTGCAGATTTACAGATTTTTAAATTTTTTCCTTTATTTTGAGTAAATTGCATTTTAAGTTGCTACAAACACATACATACAATTATACATATATTATTTGTGTTTTATTAAATTTGCTAATGTATTTGTTTATGAATTTGTTATCTTTATTCACAATAATAATAAACCATAAAAGTGTTGGTTTGTGAATTGGCTAAGTTGAGAAATAAAGCCGCCTAGAAATTGCACTCGAATTTCTAACGCTGGAATCTGCTAGTAAGTATAAATATGAAACAAAATCTTAAAGATGAGGCAAGTTTTTAGACCTTAAAATATATGTAAGAGAAATGACATATAAAATACATAAAAAACACGAACAAGTAAGAGTGTTAAATTCGGTACCCTCCACATCAGTTTTATGTTTATATTAATATCTGGACTTATTGCACTATTTATAATCGATGGTAAACAAAATATTTAATAAAGCATCATTTTGATAATTTTGTGTACTTAATACTTATATTATTGGGCAAACACTCTGAATTTTTAAATTTTTTTAGAGTAATCTTCATCTTCTTGGTCTTGGTACAATGATGCCAGATTTACCCCATTTTCAATACCAACCTGCTCGAGATAATGACAAACAATATTATCATAACTTTGCCTATGTAAATGGTTTATGAGCGTTATTTCAACAGACAGACGGAAAAACATACAGACGGTCGCATCGACAGACGGACGGACATCGCTATATCTACTCGAGTCGTTATAAGGATCAAGAATATATGTACTTCATGGGGTCGGAAATTAATTTTTTATGCGTTACAAACAGAATGACAAACTGCTATATAACCTCTGGACAGTGGTATGGAGAGCGTAAAAAAGAGAAATGAATAAAACATATCTTGTTGTTTGTCACTTTTCCTATTAAATCAAATAAAAACAGCAAATTAATGGAACACTTTTTTTCTACCAAAACCAAAATAGAAAAATATTGGTTTATTAAAACAAACAGATTGTATCGATTAATTGTTGAATACTGAACTGTAAAAATAATTTTAACATTTTTAAGATATTGTGCATTCCATGAAAATATTTTTCATTTAGTAAAAGTGCCCAAAGTTAAATCTATGTTTTGAAAAAAAAAAAAACATATTCGATAGAAAAGATGTCTTAAAGTCAGATGGAGACATTCCTTTTTTTTTACAAAATTTGCCACCAAACTAGCAGCTTAGACGCCAAAAACATAAGGTTCTAACTAAACGAGCTACCGAAAAATTTTCTCAACCCTCTCTCACGTAGAGATAGAGCAACTTCTATATGTATCTATGTGATGCTTTTTTTTTTTGCCGATATAGTCCTTTACAAATTAAATAACACACAACTAAGAAGCATTTTGCAAAAGCATACCAATTAAATCATTAGTGTTGAGCCAACGATTATAAAAAAAAATCATGTGAGTCCGATCACAGGGAAGATGTGTAAACATCTAGTAATTAAAGATTTTTTTATGTCATTTTTTAAAATCAAACAGAAAGCGTCATCTATGTATCACTTATAGCAAAAACTGTTTCAGCTAATTCAACAACCGTTTGCTGTAAAACGTTAAAAATATCCTAATATAAACGTATATAAGTGATACATAGATGACGCTTTTAAAAAAGTGGCATAAAAAAACAATTTTATATCATAATTTTTTCACCAATATAATCATAAGTCACACAGGGTTATCTGCTTCAGCTCACACCGATATGAGTTACGCTGTTTTTGTGATTGTATTGTGAAATAGAAATTTACCCCCCCCCCCCCGCGTATAGATGTTTACACATCAAAAATTATATTGATAAGTCCCGGTTTACACATGAAATTTTTCCTTCTGAAACTGTTTGAAATTCTCTTTTAAACTTTCATCCGTGTCAACACACTGAAATTTTTGTAATGAAATTCAAGATTTATAATGTTTACTTTATCATTATTTTTCTTGTTGACATATGCAGAAGCAAAAAACAAATAAAAATAATGGAGCGAAAAGACAAAAATTATTTAATAAAAGTATTGGTTGAATCGTTTGGGAAGCTATTGATGTAGATGAGAGTGACAAAATATTAACTGGTAAGCAGTATTGTAATAATTGTAATTATTAAAAAATTTTGAGATTGTTTTAGGCTTAACAGGTTTGTGGAACAAAGCCAGTTACTTGCCTACCATCAGTAGAGGAAAAAGACAGTGGATAAAACCATGGTGACTGGCCAGAAAACAGCGCGGATCGTTCTCCTTTTTTAAACAAGAGAACTTTTAGTTAGTGACGAATCGTCATATAGGAATTATTTGAGAACGTCTCAATTTCAATTTCCACTGAACCTTGTAAAGGGTGATTTTTTAGCTATTATCTTTTTGGCAGCACTGGTTTAAACAGCTGACACACGTTTCGTGTTTTGTTTCATTGTCAAACATCTTCAGTTTGGTCTATAATTTACAAATGAACAACGCTTGCAAGTTATTTATCAAAATGCGTGCTCTGTTAAGAAAGTTCATCGCGCGCTTCTTGTGTTCAGCGACGAAGCTCATTTTTGGCTCAATAGGTACGTAAATAAGCAGAAATGTCGATTTTGGAGTGAATATCAGCCAGAAGCATTGGAAGAGCTACCAATGCATCCAGAAAAAGTCACAGTTTGATGCGGTTTATGGGCTGGTGGCATCATTGGACCGTACTTCTTCAAAGATGATGCGAATCGTAACGTAACTGTGAATGGTGAGCGCTACCGAGAGATGATACCCAATTTTTTTTGCCCAAAATGCAAGAGCTTGACTTGCATGACACGTGGATTCAACAAGACGGTGCCACATGCCACACAGCACGCGCAACAATGGACTTATTGAGAGGCGAGTTCGGTGAACATTTTATTTCACGTTTGGGACCGGTCAATTGGCCGCCTAGATCGTGCGATTTAACGCCTTCAGACTATTTTTTGTGGGGCTATGTTAAAGCTCATGTCTGTACAGACAATCACGCTTCAATTGACGCATTGAAAGACAACATTGAAGCATTTATTCGTGAGATACCGGCCGAAATGTTGGAAAGAGTATGCCAAAATTGGACTAAGCGGATGGACCATTTGAGGCGCAGTCACGGTCAATACTTGCATGAAATAATCTTCAAGCATTAAATTATATGTACCGTACTATCGATTCAAATAAAGATTTCATGCATTTTTCTGAATTTTATGTGTTTTTTTTTGGAAAACTTTCCTATAGCTCTTAAAAAATTTTAGAACAAGATATTTCCAGGTATGATACGCATATGAGGACAGCGATTCGCCGGGCAGAAAAGTTGGCTTTAACTTTAATATTTCTGGCTACAGGTAAGTTATATTTGAAGTTGATTTCAATACCAACAAATTTGTAATAATGCATAACTTCTGTAGGGGAGACTTTCCGTAGCATTGACTAACAAAGTTGATTGTCAAGATCGGCTATTTCTGGCAGAGTTACACAAACTTGTAAAGCTATTTGGAGACGCCTGAAAGAAACGTACTTAAAGGTATTGTACACATGCACATATGTATACAAACATATGTACACAAAAATATATTTGATATGGAAATATATTGGTAAAGTTTTATTTAATTTAAATTTTTCTAACAGTTTCCTACCAACCCATCCGAATGGCAGGCTATAGCCAACGTGTATAACCCAAGAAAAGGTGAGGCAGAAGCTACAAGGCAACAGTTAATGGCATACTTCAATAATGAAGGAAAGTGGACTGGTTATAATTTAAAATGTTAAATTAAAATGTTAGTGTAATGAAACAAAATAAACAAATAAATATACAATATGCAAAAACATATACATACCAAATTTAAGAGAAATCTGTGCAATGTTTATACCCTATACCACTATGTGGTTTGGGTATAATGACTTTGTGCTGCTGTTTGTAACTACCAAAAATATTTGACCTAGACCGATCTTTTATTATACCGATCGAATCAGAATCACTAACTGTCCCATAGGGATAATTTTTGGACTACTGATTAATGGATGTAATAAACACATACAAACCCAATTTGACTAAGATTTATATGATAATTTGGATCTTATGGCAATTTATGTTGATTTCATAGGGTTCATTTGTATGGGGGCTAGGTGTGAACATGGACCGATTCTCACCAATTTCAATAGAGTTCATCCTAAGGCCGATAAAAGCTTATGTACCAAATTTCATCAAAATATGTTTATATTTGCGACCTGCTATTTGATTACAAGCTTTACATGAACACACAGACGGACGGACGGACATAGTTAAATCGAATCAGTTAGTGATTCTGATTCGATCGCTATAATAAAAGATGGGTCTAGGTCAAATATTTTTGGTAGTTACAAACAGCAGCACAAAGTCATTATACCCTATACCACTATGTGGTGTGATATAGAAATATACATTGGTAAAGTTTTATTTCATTTAAATTTTTCTTACCTTTCCCTACCAACCCAAGAAAAGGTGAGGCAGAAGCTATAAGGCAACAGTTAATGGCATACTTCAATTATGAAAGTGAAGTGGACTGGTTATAATTTAAAATTTTAAATTAAAATGCTAATGCAATGAAACAAAATAAACAAATAAATATACAATATGCAAAAACCAAATTTAAGAGAAATCAGTGCAATGTTTCTGTTTTTTGATAGATTTAAGTGAAGATCGAGAAGCAGCTTTATATGGGGGCTATGTCTAAGAATTGTCCTATAGCATTTATTTTTGGACTACTAATTAGTGGATATAATAAACACACACAAACCTAATTTGGCTGAGATCTATAAAATAATGTGGATCTTATGGCACTTTCAGTCGATTTTATACGGGTCAGTTGTATGGGGACTAGGTCTGAACATGAATCGATTTTCGCCGATTTCAATAGGCGTTAGTCCTATGGCCGATAGAAGCTTATACACTAAATTTCATCAAAATATATACAGGATATAAAATGGTTTTAGTATGAAAACTTAAAAAAATTGTTATATCAAATTCTTTATATCAAGTTTTACCGTATTGTATCAACATTATTTTTGCATATAAAATGATTGTGTTCATGTGTTCATGCTGTTTTAATTCATTTATGAAAAAAAAAAAAAAAATTTATGTATTTTTTTTTATAAAACTTTTAAGAAAAAAATTAAATTAAAATTATAAAACATATAATGCATTAATAAAAATTTATATTAAAATTAGTAAAACTATTGATATTTTAGGTTTTCTACATAAGTATAGGTATGTATATCAAGTTTTCATTTAATAATTAAAATAAATTCATGTATGTATGTACATATAATAAGGTATGTGAAGAAAATGTGTTTCGACGTCAAATTTATTTGAAACAGGTAAAAGGTTTACTTTTTCGATTTAATGTTGCCGATTTATAATTCCATTCTAAAATTTTCAATCTATAAAAAAGTGATTTTAAAACGAACTTAAATGATATTATCATTTTCCATCACATATCAAATCGACAAATTTTGTAATGAAATAGAATGGAATTAAAAATCGCCAATATAAAATCGGGAAAGTAAACTTTTTACCTTTTTCAAATCGATTTGTCATCGTAATCCATTTCCATCACATACCTGAATACCTAATTTGAAATCGCTATCGATATTTTATATCAAAATCAGTCAAATAATATATCACAGCCACTATGTTGCGATTTGCACAAAATATGTGGTAAGTATATTTATTCCTTTCCTGAAATTTCCACGGAAAGTTCAATAATGTCTTTTGACGATGAAGCAGAAATGCTACGTTGCGAAGGCTCACTTGTAATTGTTCGCTTAAGGCACTGGACCTGCAAAACAGCATCACTTTGGTCTTCAGGTCTAACTTCTTCCATTTAAAATGCAACCAGGTCACCTAACCAGCCAATTTTTTCCTTTTTTTTGTTGCATATAAAACGTTTTTGAAATCGTTTAGCTCATTGCGGAAGGAATTCATTGCATTTTAAAAAAAACTTAATGTCAGTACTTTTACGCCTAAAAATGCTTATTTTTAACACACAAAAATTACCATATAATTTCTCCTAGGGGGCTCTTGGCTTAAATTGTCTACTTCGCCAAAGTCGGATATTGCATCCTGTACTTGTGGTCTAGAAATTACACTATTTTTCTTTTTTCAATTTTGGACACAAAGCATACCTATATGTTGTCTTTGCCTGTCCTCACTTTCATATGTGTTTTGCTCACAATTGCTCATAACACCAAAGCTTTGGGAGGTAAATATCCGTCATTCCTACACCACTTTTCTTAGATCCATTCATCAGTCTTCCATTCTCTCTAAAGTATTCGAGCATATTATGCATAAACAAATGACTAGTTTCTTGGATGACAATAACTTGCTAACAGATCGTCAATCTGGGTTCAGAAGGAAACACAGCTGCCTAACAGCCTTCGTTGATGTTACAGAGGAGATTAGGGAGAATCTTGATGATGGCAAGACTAAATTTTTAATACTTTTAGATAATTCAAAAGCGTTTGATACCGTGGATCATAACATTCTTTGTTACAAACTTAAAAACTTTTTTAATTTTTCTTCGACCGCTACTCAGTTATTGTCAACATACTTACGTGGCAGGTATCAGTATGTTGAAACTAGAATCCAAAATTCAATGACACTGCCTGTAGCAAGGGGCATACCTCAGGGGTCCATTGTTGGGTCACTATTATTCTCATTGTACTCAAATGACCTCCCAGGCATTTTAACAAATTGTAATGTAAGAATGTACGCGGATGACGTTCCACTTTATACCAGCTGTAGTAATGCCCTAATCGACCAGTGTATTATCTATATTAATCAGCAACTCCATCGTATTTATACATGGGCAACGGCAAATGGTTTAGAGATAAAGCCGAAAAAATCTAAATGCATTGTAATTCAAAAGCGACTTTCCAAACTAAATATTACACCTAATATAATTATAAATAATCAGAAAATTGAAATCGTTAAATCTGCTAAGAATCTAGGTATTTTTTTTAATGACACTCTTATTACTGAGCGTCATGTTATTATTTAGGATTTATATAAAAAGTTTTTATAATATAAGCAAAATATTTTCACTACTTTATGATTTTTATTTATGTATGACTACATTTCAACCTTTTTAACTTTTTATCGATTGAAAAACAACACAAAAATAGTTGTCGTTAAGATAACAACAGCTGACTTTAGCAATAGCGAATATCGTTTTAAAATTGTACTGAATACCAAAATCGATAATTTTGTTGTTTTCTTTTTCTAACGATTGAATTATCGTTAAAAAGAAGTTACTGAATCGCGCTACAGATTGACAAAACAAAGAAAAGCTATTTTTTTTGCCATTTTTATTTTTTGCCGCTCAGAAAACTACTAAAAATTAGAACAAGTTCTATTCCTGAGCGGTGCCACTTAAACGCTCAGAAATGCCGCTCACATGCCGCTCATTGTGTGGCCACTTCAGTAGTATTTCATATGTGGGGATTTCATGTCAAGTGCACCAACTTTTGAAACCGATGTCTTCTGATCGGGATGAAATTTGTACCAAGGTTAGTCCTATTGGATAGTAGTTTAGACACAATTTCTCAGCAAGATCGGTCAAGAGCTCTCTGAGTTAGAGGGGATCAAAATTTGACATTTTGGCCAAACAGATGTTTTTTCTCATCCATGTAACTTATTACCTATTGTTCTTAGAAAATTTTCTATCAAATAGTTTAGATAGCTATTTCTTCAATATTTCGGAAAAAATACTTTAAAAAAAATTTTTTTGTAAACTTTTTTTTTGCTAAATCAAAGCATTTTTTGCCTTTTTTTCGAAAAGGGCATTATTTTTTTTTTTTTTCATAAGAAAGCTTAGGATTTTTCCTTTAAGAACTTTTTGGTCGCTTAGAGGGATGGGAGTGTTATATCTATCAAAATAAATGTTTTGTAACTCAAGACAACGGTTTTTCAATTTTTCACAAATGTACTATTTTGAATTATTGCCTATTTGTGTGTAAAACCTTACAAATTAAACTTATACTGAGAAACTAGACAAATTAAACTTTCCGAAGGTATGCAACATACCCAACTAAGATTTCACAGTGTAATACCCAGAATCTGTTAACCTCAGGAAAAAAATCAATTTTTTTCTATAGAAATGTTGAAAAATTATTATTTTTTATTTATTTGTAATAATAGTTAAATGAATATATAATAATAATATTAAAAATAAAAAGATAAATAATTTGATAAAATTTAGTCTTAATTACATTAGATCCATTTATATCATACCTATTTTTATACTTAATTTATTGTAGCTGATGAAGTATTTAAGTCTTTTAAATTTTTAAATACCCAGTCTTTCATCCAGCTTTTTTGTCAATCCTTTCTTAGCGTTACTAGGCTCTGCTGTTGATTTCGCTGCAGGTTTATTTGTTGGCTTTGGAAAGAAATCGCATTGAATAGAGGCAGAAAACTTTTTCAACTTGAGTCTTCCATTGACAAGCGGTATAAAAGCATGGTATTGAGCGGTGCCATCGATTGTTACCGCAGCATCGAATCTGCTCTTCAGTGTTTTCAATGTTTCCTAATGATCCTCTTTGCTACTAAAAACTATTTTAGTTTCTTCACAATAATTCTTTGCCCAATGGAATAAAGCAGTCGGATCTAAGATGCGATCTTGATGAGAGCACTGGAGGCTATACTTCGCCGCATTTCTTTTAAGGTTTGCTCCAATACCATCACATGCTCCTTTACCATGAGCAGTAGGATGAAAATGCCACTCAGCTGGCATTCCAAAATCTTTTTCATGGGCCATAAGATTTGCCAATCTACTTTTGTTTTTAAAATGTTGACGAGCTCCGTCCGAAACGTAGTATACCTTCTTTACTGTAAATTTAGATTTTAGATATTTTAGTATTATCTCCTGGTACTCATAAACTGCAACGCTATCATGTTTTAAATCGTCGGATATGATTGCCATACTTTTGTGTTCCAGATTTTCATCTTTCATGTAGTAAATAACTACTGTGAATATAGTTGCTTGGTCGTTATTGAAGTGGAATACTTGTATGGCATCCTGAAGAACATTTTTATAGTTTTCTGCGAAATCATATGAAATAACGAATTCACCAGACTTCAAATGTATCTTCAAATCCTTGAAGAATGACCATTGCTCTTTGACTATAAAGTCATGGGTTCTCAAGTTTAGCAATCCTGTACAAATTTCTTCCACAAAATCATCCACATTTAAAATGATTGTTTTCAATGTGCATCTGTCAGTCTGAATCCAAGAATCAAATTTATATATATATTCCCTTCGATCCTATAAGGAGCATAGGGCCTCAAGAATCAAATTTGACCTCCTCTATATATTCTCGATCTAAAGAGTTGATTAAATTTTCTTTGATGATGTGGTTTTCGGGCAATTGGTACATTCACCTAAGTGGCAGGAAGTTGTTGCATTAGGACGACACATAGTCAATTTAAGGCGATCGCGGTAATCGTGTAAATCTTCTGCCGAATCATCTGTTAAATACTTTAAGTAGATTTCCTTCAACATCAGTTTAACATTTTCATGGTAAATGCAAAGCAATGTTTTGGCCTCATTTGGGTAAATTTCGTGAAGCCAATTTTAACATCCTCGTGTTCAGATTGAAATATTGCAAATAACTCTTTCAGGTTACAGAGAACCATTCTCTTCTGTTATGTTATGAAGGTATGTTACATACCTTCGGAAAGGTTAATTTGTCTAGTTTCTCAGTATAAGTTTTATTTGTAAGGTTTTACACACAGATAGGAAAAAATTCAAAATAGTGCATTTGTGAAAAATTGAAAAACCGTTGTCTTGAGTTACAAAACATTTATTTTGATAGATATCCCACTCCCATCCCACTAAGCGACCAAAAAGCTCTTAAAGGAAAAATCCTAAGCTTTCTTATGAAAAAAAAAAAAAAAAAAAAAAATGCTCTTTTTGAAAAAAAAGGCAAAAATGCTTTGATTTAGCAAAACAAAAGTCTACAAAAAAAATTTTTTTTTTAAGTATTTTTTTCCGAAATATTGTAGAAATAGCTATCTAAACTATTTGGGAGAAAATTTTCTAAGAACAATGGTAATAAGTTAAATGGATGATAAAAACACCTGTTTGGCCAAAATGTCAAATTTTGATCCCCTCTAACTCAGAGAGATCTTGACCGATCTTGTTGAAAAATTGTGTCTAAACTACTATCTAATAGGACTAACCTTGGTGCAAATTTCATCCCGATCGGAAGACATCGGTTTCAAAAGTTGGTGCACTTGTCATGAAACCCCCCATGTATTAATTTTTTTCCGCTCATCGCTCTGCCGCTCGCCGCTTTGCCTCTCATTGCGTGGCCTCGGCATAACGTGGTCGAACCACATTAACTATGCCTGTGGTCGTACTTTCTCTATGACTAGAACACTGTGGCAAACCCAGCATTGTACACCTATGAAAATAAGAATCCTACTCGCCAAAACTTATCTGATGCCTGTTTTACTGTAGGGTTGTGAGCTATTTGCGAAATGTGATACAATTAGTAAAAGGAAATAGAACGTTGCATTTAACAACATAATCAGATATGTGTATGGACTTAACAGACGTTCTAGTATATCTCCGTTTTCATCGCAGCTATATAGCGTTTCTTTAGGTAATCTTTTAAATATAAGAGTTTTTGTTTTTTACATAAAATAGTGTATACCCACAAACCGGATCATCTGTACGATAAACTTTATATTTCAGATATAAGCAGGGGAAAAAGAATTAGATCAATTAGATATAAAAGTTTAATATCCGAGTGGAATTTCTACATATTCGCAGTATCTCTCTGGAATTCTATACTCCAAAGCTCTCAACTATTAAGTAACGCACGAAAATTTAAAGAAAATATTTTTAAACTGTTTTCAGCATAACAATTTAAAACATTAAATATTATTTGATATTATAATACATTTGATTAAATTAAATTTCAAATATTTCAACTTTATTCTTTAATTATAATCTTATTGTTCTTTGCATTTTATATAAAGAAAATTTGTAATTAGTTATTAAATTATTAATTTATTAATGATTTTATAATTTTAAATACAATCAGTTTCATACTGAAAAATAAGACTTTTAGTCTTGTGTATGGAGCAGTTCCAATAAATAAATAAAAAAATAATTAAATAAATAAATAAATAAATAAATAAATAAATAAATAAAATAAAGTCGCTGTCCTGCATATACTGCACTCGCAAATTCTTCCACTTGCGTTTTATTTCTTGTAAATTTATACTCCCATCACTCGCTATCAATTGCTCCAGTATATTGTTTCATGCCTTGGCCTTCTTCAGCCGGTCTAAATTATCAGCCGATTGAAGAGGCATGGATATTGTTGCACAGAAATTATTAATTGTTCGATAGTTTCCCGCTTCCATTTGTAAGCCATTTTCGACTAGTAACTTTTTTCTTTTATTTTTCTTAGTTTAAATAGCTTTTTGATTGATTTTTTTGTTTTTAATTTTTATTTAATTCAAAATAACTTTTTTCAAATGAAAGAAAACATAAAATAATGCTAGAAAAACTTCACTTTGACAATTGCGAACCAAGAACCAAGAATTTCAAAGTACATGAAAGTATGTACCCCCTGCCATTCTTCTCACCCATCTCACCCATCTCACCTACAAACTCAAGACTTTCAGCAAGAAAACTTTCATGTGTAAACCGGCACTAACTTGTTTAATTGATTCAATTGATGAATATGATTGTTAGTATTGTTTATTAGTATTGTGATATGAAAAAAGTTCTTTATATGACCAGTTATCAGTACCTTGTTTCTCTAAACATGATTTGATATTCCTAACCTTTAATTTTCAGTTGCAGTATGTATGTGATGAAACTACTTTCTATGATTTTAAGAATATGAATTATGTTCTGATGTCCTTTGAGCTATCCAATATTGATTGGAACTCTATATATTATATGCCTTTGGTTGAAGATCAACTGAATTTCGTAGAATACAACTTGTCAAATGTTTTTAATGCATCTGTTCCAGTCAAAACAGTTAAACACAATGCTAGGAAAAAACCATGGTTCAATGCAGGAATCAAATCAGCGATCGCTCGTAGAGATTTGAAGTATAAATGTTGGAAAACTTTCAAAACTACAGAATTCCAAACTGAGTACTGCAATACTAGAAAAGAAGTTAATAGGATGAAAAAAAGTGCAAAATCTGAATATTATTCTCGTTGTTTTTCATCAGCTATTGGATCAAAAAACACTTGGAAAACTATACGCGAAATTGGTGTTGGTAAATCACCATTTGTGAATGCTGCTGCAATAGACGTAGATGAAATCAATGAGTCGTTTACAACTCTCCCTAATGTTCCATCGAATATTAGTTATTATGAACAACGGCCTACTATTCCTGGTAGTAGTTTCTCCTTTAATTGCGTAATTGAATCGGATGTTATATCGAGTTGCCTTGCTATAAAGTCAAATGCTATTGGGTTTGACAACATCCATCCGAAATTTTTGAAGATTATAATCCCGCTAATTATACCTTATATCACATATATTTTTAATAATATCATCACGAAGAATGTTTATCCCAAGAACTGGAAATATGCTAAAATTATACCCACCCCAAAATCAAACAATGAATATCGCCCAATTGCTATATTGCCTTACTTATCTAAAGTGTTTGAACGATTACTCCATCAACAAATTGTTAAGTACGTTAATGATAAAGGGTTGTTTTCAAAAAGACAATCTGGATTTCGACGCAGTCACAGCTGCATAACTGCCCTTATTGATGTTTCTGAAGAAATCCGTAGCAAACTTGATGATGGAAATATCTCATTCCTTGTTCTTCTAGACCATTCCAAGGCATTTGACACTGTGGACCATGAAGTTCTCTGCTTAAAGCTGCTCAAAATGTATAATTTCTCAACTTTATCAACACGTTTAATTTCATCGTACTTATCAGGCCGAAGTCAATCTGTTTGTGTAAATAATAAAATATCTCGCTCGTTACCTGTTTTGAAAGGCGTGCCACAAGGGTCAATACTTGGGCCACTACTTTTTACACTCTATATAAATGATTTGGAACAAAAACTACAATACTGTAATGTACACATGTACGCTGTTGATGTACAACTTTATATAAGTGGTGACTCAACTAATATAAATAACTGTGTTGAGAAACTAAATTCCGATCTAAAACATGTTCATGAATGGGCAAATTCGAATGGATTATGTATAAATCCCAAGAAGTCTAAGTGTTTGGTAATTGCCAAGAAAAATTTAAAGTTGTCCGTTGAACCATTAATAATGCTTGATAACAATAAAATTGAAATTGTATCTACGGCCAAAAATCTTGGTATCACTTTTAATTGTACACTTACATGGTCTGACCACATAAATGCTGCTGCAGGAAAAACATTTGCAAAGTTACGATCTCTTTGGAATACTCAATTTTTTACACCACCTAATATTAGAATTCTACTTGCAAAATCTTATTTAATACCTACATTACTATATGGTTGCGAAATATATGCTAGTTTTGACTCAAGGAGTCTGACAAAACTTATATCTACTTACAACGCTATACTGAGATATGTTTTTAATTTGAGGAAATATGACCACATCTCTCAGTACTCTAAAAAGCTCTATGGAGTTACAATTACTAATCTCTTGAAAATAAGAACTTTGATCCTCTTACACAAAATCGTGTACACTCATGAACCACCATACCTGTTCGAAAGAATCCAATTTACACGTTCTAGTAGATCTAATGACATTATACATATAAGACATCGAAGTTTAATATCTGACTGGCAATTCTATGTTAATTCAGTCCGTCTTTGGAACACACTACCTTCGACCATTAAATTTATAAGCAACGCTCTCCATTTTAAAAGAGAACTCTTTCTGTACTACTCATAAAAACTTTTAATTTTGATTTTTGATATTATTATATTATTTTTCTATGCTATTGTAATCTTATTAATTATATTATATAAGAAGGTTTTTAATTGAATTATTTAATGTTCAATGTTCAATGTAAAATTTTATTCTCATTTTTTGATTCTCCTATGTTGATATCCATATCTTCTATTACTCAATGTTTTTCTTTAATAATCTATTGTATTATTCTTTAATTTTACTTTAATGTAAAATTTCCATAATGCTTTTTTACTTGTTACTAATCCTGTACTTTAATTATAAGATTTACGTCTTGTTGTATAGGATACTATAATAAATAAATAAATAAATAAAAATACTTGTCTCGCTTAGACGGAATGTATTGTGTAAACCGTGTGAATAATTGCTCGTCCACGGTCAGCGAATTATGCGGGATGTAAGCTGCTGCCAAATTGGCCTGCAACATTTGCCAAACATCGTCGTAGGATTTGCCGAATTCCATACAGTTAAAGTTACTTCCTTGACTTTTCGATTGGCTTCCCTTATCAAAACATGAGCCATATCCTCGGTGATGAGCGTGCGCAATATTGTGTAGGAATCGTGTGTGCCTTTAACTTGACCTGGGGTCGGATCGTCGCATTCGTTATCGAAATTTTTCGATCGAAATTAATTCTTTATTTTCCAAAATAAAATACTAAGAGCAATTTTACTCTATCATAGCTAACGAGTTATGGTCCATAGTTAAAGTAAAAGTGAAACGAGGTCTGACCATTGTCCGTCTTCTTTAAATAATAAACTAAAATATGAAATTTCGATTGATTTTACTCGATATCGAATGCGACTATTTGCCCCCTGGTTTCCTTCTTATATAGCTGATTCAACAACCCACAGAAAGCGCCATGAATATATAGCAAACAACTGCAACCATCAAGTATAACAACCGTAGCAGTTGCTTGCTATACATAGATGGCGCTTATTGTTGGTTGTTGAATCAGCTAAATATACTTAAATCATAATATTTACACCAATACACTTACATATAACTCACACCGATTTTCCCGATTTTAATTGATGTGTAAATAGATGTTTACACATCTCCACTGTGATCGGACTCACATAGTTTTTTCTTGGAATACATGTACGATTTGGATATTCAACCCTTACAATACTAAGCAGTTGTGAAAGTTTGAAAGTCAAAAAGTACCCTTTCTTAAAAAAAGTACTTTTTTTTTTGAAAATGTAATTTTTTTTTAAAATATACAATACCGGTTCTTGAAAAAATCCTCTTAAATGGAAGCAGCATCCAATCTTTCTTGTAATATTGCCTTAAGGTGGAGGGAATCTAGTGTAAAATATTTTTTGTTGGAAGTGGTAACCAATAGATGATAAACTTTTTTAAAGTGGAAAAAAATAGGTATTGTTTCATTAGATCTATCAAATTCTCGCAAAAAGAAGCAACCAACGAAGTGAAAACACGCAAAAACTTAGTTACATCAGTCAATAAAAACTTAAGTATCGACTATAATTTCTTCAATGGCTGAATATAATGTAAATGAAACGTAAAGTCAGCACTTATTGATACTTTGCAATCAATAAAAAGTGATACCATAAGTATGACTTTCAAATTTATTAGCATTTTGCGTGAAACGATAATCTGATTTAAACATTAACAGAGTCAGCTATATTATCGTTGTTTTTGTTTTTGTTTTTCTTTAACTAAGAATTTAAGAAAAAAGAACCAACTTAGGCACTAAAATTATTAATATATATTTTTACTAGAAAAATCACTTTTTTGAACTTGTAAAAACGATAATTAGAATTTTTCATAAGAAAAAAATTGAGTCATTTCATTTAAGCACATAATGCTATGTACTTTTTTTCTACTCATATTTAGTATGCGAACTATTTACTTTTAGTAAATGTCTGCATTATCATCAAAGTTATACAGTTTGTTTTATATTTTTTTTAATTACATTTTTTAATCCAAAGAAATTAACCCCAAGAACTACTCACAGAAATAGGATTATGTTTTGGCAATCGAATTTGTTGCCAATAAATTGTTTGCATCAAACAAGTAATTCAGATATCACAACAAAACATTTTACAGAACATATAACTAAAAAATAATTTATTTTGGCAACAAAAAAAATAAAAAAATGTTAAGTGTTTGGTCAAGACATTTTGTGAATTTTGCGCATTTGATGGTTAAATCTTTAAGGACAGGGCTCTTCGGTAAGTTTTTCATTAAGTTGATGTTCTTCTTTGCTGTTTATTCTTTCTTCCTCGCTTTGATTCCAACAGCAGGTTTAGACAATCTCCAATTGAATTAAAGACTTTGCACATTTTTTGTTATACAAAAACATGTTGTTACATGTTCTTTCATGTCAAAAATTATTTTTGTGCAACATTTATTGTCAGTTTTCTTTTGTTTTAGTGCAGGTTTTAGGTTCACTTTAACTTTTTCTGTTTGCAGTTTTTTTCTGTTTCCTTTTTTAAGTCTTTGTCGACTGTTTAGTTTTATTTTACTTCTTAATGTTTCTTATGCATTTAAAAGTTTTTTTTTCAACAAAGATTTTTTTTTGTTTGATAAGAAAAGGATGTTAATTCTACGTGTCTGGCTGAGAACACTTTTTTATTTGTAACAAAAAAATAAATAAAATAAAAAGAATATATTTATGACGAAGAATTAAGGTCATATAAGTAAGAAAATTATATCGGTTCAGACCGACTATATGATAAGCCTATACCACGAGTTTCAACAAAAGGTCTTAGATTCAACATTGCTGAAGTAATAATTCGATATAGAAAATAATAATAAACCAGGTTTTAGTAATCTATGACCTGCAGATAAGAAAAAGCTTATATAGAATTCTATTTTCCAATAGACACCAGGTCCAAAAATGGTGCGATCATTACCATATTTTGTAAACCTATTACCTAAACAAAATTGAGGAAGATCCATTCAATATTTTTTTGTTTTTGTTAGTGTTGCCGCCACTGGCAAAGTCTGCAAAACTTAATAAGCTATGTTTAGTTTGTATGAATATAAGCATATATATATATCATTGTAGATGTCAAACTTAATTTTTCGGAGTTGATGCCACAAGCTTTCCCTCCAACAAAATTTGCCATTTTAAAAAATTCTACTTAACCTTGGCAAGCAAAGTGTGTATTGTGTCCAGCAAAAATTATATTTTATAAAATATATTTTAATCTAGTGGTTCTCATACCTAAAGTAAGCCACCATAGTTCTAAGAATATGTGAATTCCTCTAACTGAAGTTTTATTTTAGGAATTTTAATTTAGAGCAATTACTTTAAATAAACTACATATTGAATTTAGAGTAAATTGTCTTCTTTATTCAAAATCCAACGAGAATCAGTAGCGAGGCGGTTTCCTCCGTAACAGTTAGATTTAAGTGAATGTCGGGAAGCAGCCTTGGACTACTTATTTATGTATGTAATAAATACACATAAACCAACTTTAGGCAATTTAAGTCGATTTCAAAGTGGTTATTCGTATAGGACCTAGGTCCTAACACGGAACAATTTTCATCAATTTCAATGGCGATTGCTCTGTGGCCGACAAAAGTTTACATACCAAATTTCATCAAAATATTTGCGATTTGTAGACAGACAAACGGATGCACAGAGAGACAAAAGGAGGCAGTTGGACTGAATTCGAAGAGAGACAAATAGAATACCTTAGATTAAGGTCAGACCTAATATATTTAATATGGAAGTGTAACCGAAAGTGTTTAAAAAAATATGCTTAGAAGGATATACAAACCCATAGATAGCAGCATATAGGATTGTTATTGCTCGGTTGAGGTGTGGTATATCTCCACAACTTATTTACTCCGTTCTGCTGCACCATATTGTGTCATCTTTGTTTCCAAATCATGAGGAAACCCACTCCAAATTTCCGACTTTCTGCCAATAACATCTGCCTAAGTCCTTGAAATTATTAGGAAAATCGGAGAACACAAAATAACGGAACCAGTCGGCATACCCAAAACACTGCAAATATATTGGTTGCAGTTTTTAACCGAGCGTCTTTGAAAGATTTTCCCTGAAGCCACTCCGAAGCCTGTGAATGCCTAGGTGATCTAACCTCGTGTTGGCCAACCTGCCGATTTGACACCATCGGTAAAATCATAGAAAAAGTCGTACACTCGTATAATAGGTTTGTAACTGTAACGGAGAGCTCAGAGGAACTATTCGAGTAGAACAGCAAGGTCAACGATTCATGCTATCAGGATGGTAACTGCCATAGCAAAGCCTATCAGACAAGCAAAGGGAGCCAAGAAGTATCTGAAACTATCAAGGTTAAGGTTGGACGTGGAACATTTTATATTTTTATGCTCGAGATTTCACAGGCAGCGTCTATAAGTGGAACAAAAAGTAGAAGTTCAATTAAAGGAAGAAAATATTTTTGAGGCAATATTAAGATCCAAGAAACAACATGACTATTTTTTTAAGATTGTGCATCACAGATTGAGAGCAAGAGAGTTAAAGCGAAAAGAAAAGAGGAAGTAGCTGTGGTGATTAACTAAGTCGCTCGGTATAATAAAAGATGGGTCTTGGTCAAATATTTTTTGTAGTCACAAACAGCAGCACAAAATCATTATACCCAAACCACATAGTGGTATAGGGTATAAAAACAGACAGACAGACAGACAGACGGATGGTTGGCCCAGGTAAATATTTTTGTTTACGTCACAAATTTAAAAAAAAATCGTGTGAGTCCGATCACTGGAGAGATGTATAAACATCTAGTAATTAAATACCTTTTTCTATCACTTTTTTAAAATCAAACAGAAAGCAGGGGCCCTGCTAATATACAAATATTTATTAATATTTATCATTTAAACCGGTTAATTTTTAATTTTCCGTTTTTTTTTTAATTTTTTCATTTTTCATTTTTCATTTCTCATTTTTCATTGTTGATTTTTAATTTTTAATTTTTTCATTTTTCTTTTTTCATTTTTAATTTTTAATGTTTTATTTTAATTTTTAATTTTTTATTTTTCACTTTTATTCTTGATTTTTTATTTTTCATTTTTCAGTTGTTATTTTTCAGTTTTTATTTTTCATTTTTTATTTTTCATTTGTCATTTTTCGTTTTTCATTTTCATTTTTCATTTTTCATTTTTATTTTTTGTTTTTCATTTATTTTTATTTTTCATTTATCATTTTTCATATTTCATTTTTTATCTTTCATTCTTCATTCTTAATTTTTTATTTTTCAGTTTTAATTTTTAATTTTTCGTTTTTAGTTTTTAATTATTAATTATTAATTATTAATTTGTAATTTGTAATTTGTAATTTGTAATTTGTAATTTGTAATTTCTAATTTGTAATTTGTAATTTGTAATTTGTAATTTGTAATTTGTAATTTGTAATTTGTAATTTGTAATTTGTAATTTGTAATTTGTAATTTGTAATTTGTAATTTTTAATTTGTAATTTGTAATTTGTAATTTTTAATTTTTAATTTTTAAATTTTAATTTTTAATTTTTAATTTTTAATTTTTAATTTTTAATTTTTAATTTTTAATTTTTAATTTTTAATTTTTAATTTTTAATTTTTAATTTTTAATTTTTAATTTTTAATTTTTAATTTTTAATTTTTAATTTTTAATTTTTAATTTTTAATTTTTAATTTTTAATTTTTAATTTTTAATTTTTAATTTTTAATTTTTAATTTTTAATTTTTAATTTTTAATTTTTAATTTTTAATTTTTAATTTTTAATTTTTAATTTTTAATTTTTAATTTTTAATTTTTAATTTTTAATTTTTAATTTTTAATTTTTAATTTTTAATTTTTAATTTTTAATTTTTAATTTTTAATTTTTAATTTTTAATTTTTAATTTTTAATTTTTAATTTTTAATTTTTAATTTTTAATTTTTAATTTTTAATTTTTAATTTTTAATTTTTAATTTTTAATTTTTAATTTTTAATTTTTAATTTTTAATTTTTAATTTTTAATTTTTAATTTTTAATTTTTAATTTTTAATTTTTAATTTTTAATTTTTAATTTTTAATTTTTAATTTTTAATTTTTAATTTTTAATTTTTAATTTTTAATTTTTAATTTTTAATTTTTAATTTTTAATTTTTAATTTTTAATTTTTAATTTTTAATTTTTAATTTTTAATTTTTAATTTTTAATTTTTAATTTTTAATTTTTAATTTTTAATTTTTAATTTTTAATTTTTAATTTTTAATTTTTAATTTTTAATTTTTAATTTTTAATTTTTAATTTTTAATTTTTAATTTTTAATTTTTAATTTTTAATTTTTAATTTTTAATTTTTAATTTTTAATTTTTAATTTTTAATTTTTAATTTTTAATTTTTAATTTTTAATTTTTAATTTTTAATTTTTAATTTTTAATTTTTAATTTTTAATTTTTAATTTTTAATTTTTAATTTTTAATTTTTAATTTTTAATTTTTAATTTTTAATTTTTAATTTTTAATTTTTAATTTTTAATTTTTAATTTTTAATTTTTAATTTTTAATTTTTAATTTTTAATTTTTAATTTTTAATTTTTAATTTTTAATTTTTAATTTTTAATTTTTAATTTTTAATTTTTAATTTTTAATTTTTAATTTTTAATTTTTAATTTTTAATTTTTAATTTTTAATTTTTAATTTTTAATTTTTAATTTTTAATTTTTAATTTTTAATTTTTAATTTTTAATTTTTAATTTTTAATTTTTAATTTTTAATTTTTAATTTTTAATTTTTAATTTTTAATTTTTAATTTTTAATTTTTAATTTTTAATTTTTAATTTTTAATTTTTAATTTTTAATTTTTAATTTTTAATTTTTAATTTTTAATTTTTAATTTTTAATTTTTAATTTTTAATTTTTAATTTTTAATTTTTAATTTTTAATTTTTAATTTTTAATTTTTAATTTTTAATTTTTAATTTTTAATTTTTAATTTTTAATTTTTAATTTTTAATTTTTAATTTTTAATTTTTAATTTTTAATTTTTAATTTTTAATTTTTAATTTTTAATTTTTAATTTTTAATTTTTAATTTTTAATTTTTAATTTTTAATTTTTAATTTTTAATTTTTAATTTTTAATTTTTAATTTTTAATTTTTAATTTATAATTTTTAATTTTTAATTTTTTATTCTTTATTTTTAATTTTTAATTTTTTATTTTTCAGTTTTCATTTTTTATTTTTCGTTTTTCGTTTTTCATTTTTAATTTTTTATTTTTCATATTTTATTTTTCTTTTTTCATTTTCAAACAGGTTATTACATATCATAATTTTTCCACCAATACAATCATAAGTTACACCGTTTTTGCCTTACGGCTCACATGTTACGCTGTTTTTGTGATTGTATTGTGAAATAGAAATTTACCCTCCTGCGCGTATAGATGTTTACATATAAAAAAAATTTTAAAGTAAAAATATTTGGAAATTTAAAAATGATAAAACAAATAAAGGTGACTGCATTCCCATAATCCTTCTAAGAAATTTCCAATTTTAGTATCGACTTAAAGTTTATTAATGCATCTTGTTGCGGTTCATTTGCTAAATAATTTACAATTATAGGACCTAAGTGTTTCTGAAGTGCTTACATTCCAATTCCCCATAAAATTATAAAAGCAATGTTCTTTTCTATTTTCTTAGAAAAACTAAAAACCTTTTTCAAAGTTAACAAGCCTGAAAGGATATTTAGTAGAAAGTGGACATGCTTATAAGGATTTTCAATTATTTAACCATTCAAGCGTTTGCTAGGGTCATAACAGCGTTTGCTAGGGTCATAACTAATAAATCATAAATAATATGAAATACAAAATACAAAACATTTTAATACATACAATCGTTTGAACAATGAACAAATGAAACTAAATATAAAATAAAATTTTATTTCAAGAGAGAAAAGCTACATTTATATATACTAAAAATTGTGAAGGCAAAAAGTTTAAAGGCCAGACAGATGGATAGACGGATGGACGGACGGACGGATTTTAAGTAAGTACTTGTGTAACTATTTTCTATTTTTTCTGTTTTTTTTTTTAGCTTATTTTCAAAAATGAGGCCAATCACCACAGTAAATTGTCCGTAAATGTGCAGCATGTTCATATTCTTTTGTCTTCTTATGAGAGTTTCTCTACTTTTTTTTCCTCCAAATATGTTTGTTGTTGTTTGATTAAATATGTTTTCAATAAAAAATAAAACTATAGATAACATTTTAAAGTTACAGAATAGAAAATATCCAACATAGTTTTGAAATGAAGACATTTTGTTTTGTAAAAAAATATTATTTAAATTTGAGCTTTAGCCAATTGCTCTCAATATTTATATGGCATTCAGAGAAAAGAAAACATAATAAATAGTCCAGCTCTTTTGCACAAACAAATTAAATGCATTAAAAAATGTTGACCAATATGTTTTAAACACAATACGGATTGACAGCTTTACGAGAGGATAGTCGATTATTTTTATTGCTGCAATAACAAAATGTAGACAATAACTCTGAATGATTTATTGGAATCAAGTTGATGATAATATTTAAATAAAATTAATTTTTATTTTAATTAAAGAAAGTTAATAATTTTTTTTTGAAGGTGGTGATAATATTTAAATAAAATACAGGGTCAATCCTAGGGTCGCACCAGTAAAATAATATTATAGAAATAAAAAAAATAATTAAAAAAAATTTTAATTATGATGAAATATGTAAACAAAAATAATTTCATTGCTATTTGAAAGAAATTCATGTGTGTCACGCAGTAGGCTTTGCATTTTACAATATTTGAGATTTTGTTTGCAATTCAAAGAATGATAACTAAACACACAACGACTTAAACTGTATTTCAATATGAAATTACTTATTCAGAATATTGAATGAATGTATTGGAGAGACTATTTGAGATCATTAAGTTACACGTGTCACAGAAATTTGCTTTGAGAGGAACTTCTGATAAGTTATATGAAGTTAAGAAAGGCAATTTCTTAAAAATTGTGTAGCTTATAGCTTCATTCGACCCAATCTTGGAAGAAAACGTACGACAAATAAAAAATAAAGAATTACACTTACATTACTTGGGCCAAAAAATTCAAAATTAACTGATTACGTTGTTAAATTTTGAAATAAAAAAGAAAATAACAAAATTGAAGGTATAACTTTCTTTTGATGTGTAGACATCTAAACGCTCAGGGGGTAAAAATCTATTTCACAATGCAATCACAAAAACAGAGTAAGACAAAAACGGTGTGAGGTATGAGTGAATTGGTGCACAATATAAACGCAAAAGGAATGATTTACAGGATGATTTTTTACGACGTCGTTTTTCGACATCTTTTTTTTTATTTGTAGGCGAACGGCTTAGAGAACCAAGAGGAGTAAACAAAAAGACACGATTTCTGTTTTTGAAGATTTTTTTCATATTTCTCCTTGCACTCATTTCTTTTTTTCATGTTACCTTTTATTCTTTTTCGTACTTTGAAGTGGGCACTTCAGTGGATCAAGAATCGCTTACATTTTTATTTATTTTTGTTTAATATTCTTTAAACTGAATAGGTTTTAATTATAAACTTTTAAATATTGCTATTGCTATCTAAATATTCGACTCTTAATAATTTAAATATTAGTAGTAGTTTTAAAAGTTATGATAAATTATTAAGTAGAAAAAGATTAAATCTTATAATGAGATAACGTAAATAACATTTAGAAAATAACATTTAGAAAAAAAAAAAAATAATTTTAATTTAAATTAATTCATATATTTTTTATATTTTTCTTAATGCGAAAAATAAACTAAAGCAGATTAAAACAAGTAAGGGTGTTAAATTCGGCTGGGCCGAATCTTTGATACCCTCCACCTTTTTAATTTTTAATTTTCATTTTTTTTTTTATCATTTTACATTTTTCACTTTTCAATTTTCATCTTTCGTTTTTCATTTTCCATTTTCCATTTTTCATTTTCCATTTTTTCATTTTTCATTTTCCATTTTTCATATTTCAATTTTCAATTTTCATTTTTCAATTTTCATTTTCCATTTTCCTTGTTTAATTTTTAATTTTCCCTTGTTCATTTTTCTTTCATATTTCGTTTTCCATTTTTCATTTTTTTATTTTCATTTTTCATTTTCCATTTTTCATTTTCCATATTCCGCTTTCCATTTTTAATTTTAAATTTTTCATTTTCCATTTGCCATTTTTAATTTTAAGTGTTTCATTTTCCATTTTTCATTATTCATTTTTAATTTTTCATTTTCCTTTTTTCATTTTTCATTTTCCATTTTTCATTTTCCATTTTCCATTTATCATTTTTCATTTTCCATTTTCCATTTATCATTTTTCATTTTCCATTTTCCAATTTTCATTTTTATTTTTCCATTTTCCATTTTTAATTTTTCGTTTTCCGTTTTCCATTTTTCATTTTTCATTTTCCATTTTTCATTTTCCATTTTTCAATTTTAATTTTTCATTTTCCATTTTTCAATTTTCATTTTTCATTTTTAATTTTTCATTTTTAATTTTTCATTTTCCATTTTTCATTTTTCATTTTTCATTTTTCATTTTTCATTTTTAATTTTTCATTTTCCATTTTTAATTTTTAATTTTTCATTTTCCATTTTCATTTTTCATGTTGCATTTTTCATTTTCCATTTTTCTTTTTCCATTTTTCACTTTCCATTTTCCATTTTTAATTTTTCGTTTTAATTTTCTATTTTTCATTTTTAATTTTTCGTTTTCCGTTTTCCATTTTTCATTTTTAATTTTTCATTTTTCATTTTCCATTTTTCAATTTTCATTTTTCATTTTTTATTTTTTCATGTTCCATTTTCCATTTCTCATTTTCAATTTCATTTTCCATTTTTAATTTTTCATTTTCCATTTTTCACTTTCTATTTTCCTTTTTTCATTTTTAATTTTCAATTTTCATTTTTCATATTCCATTTTCCGTTTTCCATTTTCCATTTTTCATATTCCATTTTCAATTTTTCATTTTCCATTTTTTATTTTTATTAATTTTTAATTTTTATTATTTAATTTTAATGATAAAAAAATATGTGGTAAAACTTGCTTCGGCCAATGTGACACGTGCAGTATTAATATACACACAACTGTAATGACTTCAACAATACGAAGAATTACAACATATACAACATATCTTATGAAAAACAACAAACACACTGAAAAATTTTATTTTTTCAAGAGTTATTTCAAAGTTTCATTCATAGCTCGTGAACCCTTTGAATAGCAACTCCTTTGGGATGTTAATAAACGATTTTATACAAAACGAACGGTCTAACTTAGATATTGACGGCGTGATCGTGAGGGCTGGAATCTGCTAGTAACAATTAATTCAACAGCCAAAAATTATAAAAAATCACGAATATAACAATAAACATGTATAATAACTAGCTAATTAAACTAGGCTAAATGTGTAACAACTCTAAATCGAAAAAATACTTCCAACTTAAAAAAATCTGAATTAATAAAAAACGAAGATGTAACAATAGCACGCAAATCAAACAAAACAATAAATTAATTATTTACAAGAACAAAAACTAAAATTGGGAGAGCGCAATAGAGTAATGTAGTTTATGGAATTACATGTGATGGCAAAACGAACGAAGAGTGCGGGCAAATTTACATAGGAACAACGAAGAGAAGTGCTGGTACGAGGATGACTGAACGTGCAGCTGACATTAGAAACAACAAAATTACTACAGTTCTATCTCAACACTGCATAGAGATGGGACATAAGCCCAATTTGGATGAATTCAAAATACTGAATAAGGAACGAAACCAAAACAAACGTTTAACACTAGAAAGCTTGAGGATCCAGCAGAAAATGAAATTAGCATTAAAGAGGATAAAGACAACACCAACGAGAAATACACTTTTGCAATTACTTAGTAGAAGGCCAAAACTGTGATACGTAGCGTTAGAATAAATTTCAACTGTGATATTTTTAATTTTTATTTGCAATTGTTTTTTAAATTAAATATGTGTTTTATGTCATGTTATATGAACTGTGTAAAACAATTATTATTTTTGAAAATTAACTGAAAAATTTGACGAAAAATTATTTGTAAGTTAAGAATTTTATAACGCTGTGTATTTTATTTTTGTTGTTCTTTTAAATATTAGTTTTCTCTTATGTTATTTTCTTTTTGTTTATATGCATATAGTCCCAAAAGAGGCTGGAAAATACCAGCGGAAACGTTGGATGATGAAAATTAAATAAATGTTTTTTATTTAAAATTGAAAAGTACATGACCTTAAAAGCCTAATTAGAGAATTCTAAAACACAGAAACTTCAAAAAAATATATATTCACACATCTCATCTGTGATCGGACTCACATAGTTTTTTTTTATATTATTCAGCATTTCTATGTTTTTTCTGATTGCCAACTCAACGCTAGAATTAAAAAAAAATATATTTCACTGGTCTTACGTTGAAAGGACTAGATTGATGATTTGAAGCCCCTACGATATCACTTCAAGAAGTTATTGCTGGTTTTTATGATCATAAAAGTCATGTTTATTGATGAAAATATTTCTTTATTTGGAAGTTTTAATTGGAAGTTTTATATAAAAAAATTTTTTTTAATAATATGAAGTTTGTTAGATATTCTATTTTTGCTGATTAAAAAATATGGGGCATGAGCCTTAGCTTTAGGCGCCACAAATTCTCGGGCCGGTGCTGATGAAATACATTTTAATTATTTTAATTAAATATTTTTTTTTTAAATAAAATCATCAAGCCTTAAAATTGGAAAAAATTTACAAAAGTTTAAATTAAGACAAAAAAGAAAAATTTAACGATTAAAATAATAATATTGCCATACTAAAAAAGAATATTGAATTAAAAATAGAGTCGTTTTGAGCGTTGTTAGTTTTACTGTGTTTATATAGGAAAAATATTGAAATCTGACAAACATTTTTAAACGTATTTAATAGGATATATAATATAAAATATAATATAAAATGATTAAAGTTTCTAATCTGAGATTTTTTCTACAAAACAATTACCTTGAATGTTCAACAACATGATAAAATGTACACAAAATATATTAAATTAGGAAAATCGGAAATGATGTCAAAATTACATTTTTTTATAAGTTAAAATTTGCATTAATTGAAAGATATGAAAATCGATGAATTTATTTATCTTTCATATTGGCGATGTTTTGTATTTATTTTTGGGATAAGGTGAAAAAATTCTAGCAGCCTAAACTAATACGACTCGTAGAGTATAATAGTCGGAAAAAATGGGCTGGATCGTACCAATGGACGTGACACCCTGAAACATAGTAAATATGAAATGTCATACATCTTGAGTACTGTAATATTGAGAACCTTGGGACTATGCGTGAGCCCATATGTTATTCAAGCGATTAGTTGAAAAAATGGGCGTGATCGGAGTGGTAGGTGTCGTACCGCCCATGCATAGTAAATATATAATATTATATCACTGAAGTGCTATAAGAAGGAAAGCCTTGAAATTTGAAAGAGATATTTATGTGAGTAGTCAAATAAAAATGAGCGGGAGAGGATTAATAGGCGGGGCAGCTCTTATGCAAAAAAATGAAGTACTACGAAAGCGATAATTTTTGAACTTTTGAGTAGTCATGGAAAATATGGGCGGCGGAGTCGCCAAATTCAAAAATCGTCAAAATCAAAAATCGCCAAATAAAAAATCGCTGAAATAAAAACCTACCAAATTATATTCCAAATTCAAGGCCAGTCATTAAATGCTGTCGGATATAATTTGGAAAGTTCAGGTTTTTCTCATTGGCAGCTATATTTAGCTTGGTCCAGAGTAGGAACACCGGAAAATTTTATAATTTTTACACAGAATAAAAAAACTAAAATATTGTATGTTAGATTTATAGTCATTTTTCAGACTTATTGCAATTACTACTGTAATTAATATGCAACTTTTAATTTTGTTTCAATGGTGCGTGGTAAAGAAGAACAAGAAAGCATATGAAAGCATATATCTCAAATATATGTAAAGTGCGTATGTCGGTATGTACAAAACCGTACATCACTCTTACGAAAACTGAGAATAGTGGAAATTAGAAGTATAAATGCAAAAAATATTCAAAATTCAAAAATAACGATTGTTTGTTTGGACAGAGTTGTATCTTCTGAAATTAACACAAAGTAAAGCTGTATCGTACGAAAACTGAATCTAACCATACTGCTCGTAGGCCTGACATTAGATGAGTGTCTTAAAGCGCTATTCAATTAAAACATAACAATTATCACAATGTTCAATAAATCGCTGATGAATGCTGAAATGACAGAAACCGGCCCGATTAAGAATACAGTGCAGTTATGAATTTTTGAAATATAGGCTTTCTTCTTCTTCTTTACCACGCACCATTGAAAGAAAATATTGTATATCAGCAAGCATTGGAATAAACAGCAATATAAATTGCATAGGGAAAAATTATTATGAAACTATAAATGTCAATAAGTCCCGGTAAGTTGTAGCGATTTACGACAGGGTGTATACACCTCTTCCCATAGTATTTCAAAAATATCAATTGTATTACAAAAAACATAAATTGAACAAAGTATAAAAAAAAAAATTAATTTGCTGTTACTCGGAAACCACTGAAATGATTTTTGTTTTTTAATAGGGTTTATTGAGTGTGTACTCTCAAGCACAAAATAATAAAAAATAAAAAAAAAATATGTGAAAAATAAGGTAAGAAAAAAATAACCATAATAAAAATTATAATAATAAATAAATAGTATTAAGTCCTCGCGAAAAATCGCTCAATTCCCCATAGCTCGAAAATTTCCTTAACAACATTTTTATTTTTTAAACTTTCTTTTAAAGCCGTCGATTCCGCCCAGGTGTGAATAGCTAAAGTTTAGCAAAACTATATAATAAACTACCAGTAACCCAATGCGTTTCGCTACACCCATCGTAACCGAAATAAATAAACTGGGCTTACATTTTTATACCCTATACCACTATGTGGTTTGGGTATAATGACTTTGTGCTGCTGTTTGTAACAACCAAAAATATTTGACCTAGACCCATCTTTAATTATACCGATCGAATCAGAATCATTTTCTGAGTTGATTTAACAAGGTCCGTCCGTCCGTCCGACCGTCCGTCCGTCCGTCCGTCCGTCCGTCTGTGTGTCCATGTAAAGCTTGTAATCAAACTGCAGGTCGCAAATATGAATATATTTTGATGAAATTTGGTATATAAGCTTTTATCGGCCATGGGATGAACGCCATTGAAATTGGTGAGAATCGGTCCATGTTCAGACCTAGCCCCCATACAAATTACCCATATGAAATCGACATAAATTGCCATAAGATCCAAATTTTCATATAGATCTTACTCAAATTGGGTTTGTATGCGTTCATTACATCCACTAATGAGTAGTCCAAAAATGATCCCTTTGACCCCATATAGAACTGCTTCCCGATCTTCACTTAAATCTATTAAAAAACAAAACAAGTAAGAAAATTATAGTCGGTCTAGACCGACTATACGATACCCTATACCATACGTTTAGAAACCCTATCTCTTAGGCCCAACTAACTGGACATAGAAAATAAGCAAAAACCAAATTTGAGTGGGATTTTTATTAAGTTTTTTGGCTGCAAACAAAATTTGAGAGGAATCAGTGCAATATTTTTGTTTTTTAATAGATTTAAGTGAAGATCGGGAAGCAGCTCCATATGGGGTCAAAGAGATCATTTTTGGACTACTCATTAGTGGATGTAATGAACGCATACAAACCCAATTTGAGTAAGATCTATATGACAATTTGGATCTTATGGCAATTTATGTCGATTTCATATGGGTAATTTGTATGGGGGCTAGGTCTGAACATGGACCGATTCTCACCAATTTCAATAGCGTTCATCCCATGGCCGATAGAAGCTTATATACCAAATTTCATCAAAATGTATTCATATTTGCGACCTGCAGTTTGATTACAAGCTTTACATGGACACACAGACGGACGGACGGACGGACGGACGGACGGACGGACGGACGGACGGACATTGTTAAATCAACTCAGAAAGTGATTCTGATTCGATCGGTATAATTAAAGATGGGTCTAGGACAAATATTTTTGGTTGTTACAAACAGCAGCACAAAGTCATTATACCCAAACCACTTAGTGGTATAGGGTATAAATATGTGAAAAATAAGGTAAGAAAAAAATAGTCATAATAAAAATTATAATAATAAATAAATAGTATTAAGTCCTCGCGAAAAATCGCTCAATTCCCCGTAGCTCGAAAATTTCCTTAACAACATTTTTATTTTTTAAACTTTCTTTTAAAGCGGTCGATTCCGCCCAGGTGTGAATAGCTAAAGTTTAGCAAAACTATATAATAAACTACCAGTAACCCAATGCGTTTCGCTACACCCATCGTAACCGAAATAAATAAACTGGGCATACATTTTTTAGAAAACCATTTTTTTTTGTGATTTTAGATTTTGGCGATTTTCGGTTTGGCGATTTTTGATTCTGGCAATCTTTATTTTTTGCGTGTTTGTTATTCGCGATTTTCGGTTCTGGCAATTTTTGTTTTTGGCGATTTCTGTTTTGGCGATTTTTGTTTTTGAGATTTTCGGTTTTGGCGATTTTTGACTTTAAAGATTTTTTTTTTTGTTATTTTCGGTTTTTGGCGATTTTTGATTTTGGTGATTCTGCCCATATATTACACGACTACTCACATTGGTAATTAATGTACTTGTCAAAAGTTTCAAGATTATTTTCATAGTACTGCCACGCCCACTGGTCCGATCCCGGCTATTTTTTATCAGACTACTCAGATTAAGCACTCATGAACAATAACAAAGTTCCACGGCTTTCATTATTACGATACTCTAGATGTATGACATTAAATATTTACCTTATATGGGGGTGACACGCCCAATGGTCTGATCCTACCCATTTTTGTCCGGCTATTCACATTAATAACTTATGAACCCAGACAAAGTTCCGAGACATTCACTGTGACAATACTGCAGATATATGATATTTAATATTCACTTTTTATGGGGGGTACCACGCCCACTGATCTGCTCCTGCCGATTTTTTTTTCCAGTAATAACGTTGATGACTTATGAACTCACACAAAGTCCCAAGACTTAATCTAAATACTTACTTTGCATGGTGGGTGCCACGCCATACATTTGTATATCGAGGGCTTATCTGTATCAATAATTATTTTAAAGAGAGCGTGTAAAATCAATATATTAATAAGATCTGAAAGTATTTGTCGATCGATTTGCTACAATATCTATTTAGAAATAGTCATACAAAATCATGTGTGATATCAAAATTAATATTATGTTTGACAGTTATATCAGAGAACAGCTTGAATTCAAAAATTAATATTGCTGTCAGATTCAGATAGCACTTTTTGAATATAAGCCCTCGATATACCTTTATATGAATATAATAATTTTGAAAAAAAAAATTAAAACTAGAACACATTTTGAGAACCCTACGGGTTAGTTTCAGAAAATAAGTCCAGAATATTATTTCATAGGATTATTAAAATATTATCAATATGTTTTTATCGAAATCCTTCCACAAATATATATTATTTCGATATTTTGTTTAAAAAAAATATAAATCTTAAATTTGACCTTTGACTTTAAAGAGGGACAGTTTATAGTATTTCAATTTTACTTTAATTAACAAGATTTGGAACTTATATTAAGTAGTACAATATTTTGACAAAAGATATTTGAACTATGAAAACAACAAAAAGATGTAGCGTAAAAGTTGAAAAAGTATGAAACATCACATTTTTCTTCAAATCCGCTGAAATCAAAATGCTGCCCTCGCCATATTGAGAACAGGATACTAACAATATTTGACACATATATATCACATATATTTTATGAATCGTAGATTTCGGAAAATTTCTTGAACAAAATTTTTGAAAAAGTTAAATTGGAGATTTTGAAATAGTGCATGACAATAGACGAGATGCAAAATATTTTACATAAGATCATTCTGGGATCACGAGAATGCAAAAATATTATTGTTGTAAATTATTTCGATGTCTTTAAAAATGTGAGCTCGATTTTCTTAATCAAGTGGTCAGCGGTGCATTTATTGCCTGGGGAACTTGATATAACTTGAATGTTTTTCAACCGATAATAGATATTGTTATTTTATTAGAAAGATAATTTACACTAGATTATGGTTTATTAATTAATTTAATTGAGACGCAATTATTAATACTAAAATTTTTGTGAAAAATGATTTTTTTTTTTTTGATAATTTTTACATATAAATGAATTATTGAACTTTGAACTCATTGCGCGTCCAGAAATCAGTGTCCGATTTGTGTCGACAAACGGCTGTCACCCTAATATACATACATATTATGTATGTATATTATGTAGGTATGTATATGTATATTCATAATCATCACTGCGTATGATAAACATTACTTTTCAACTAATTTAAATTAAATATAAACCATACGCCCCATTCATATATATTGCATATATTTCATTAAATACTTTTGGTTGTTTTCACTAAAGAAAACAATATAGAAAATGAACCACAATTAATATAGAAGTTTCATAGTGCTGCTAATGCTATAACAAAAAAAACAAACATATTTGAGTTTTATGGCTTTCCTATTATTCATTCCCTTTAGCTCAACAACAAATGCCAAACAAATGAATGTCTGTAACACAAAACAATTGTGTTGTTCTTATAAGTATATTTGAAACAATAAACGTGATGTTACTTTAGAATCCAGTCATAACAATGAATTTAACAATCACACAACCTAAACAGGAGCTTAGCAAATGGACAAATAGATAAATAGACTGACGGATATATTAAAAGGATATACAAACAATAGGTACATCTACAACTACAGCTCTGACTAACGCCAAAATGGAGTAAAGAGGATATTCACGTTAGTGCAATAAACACCAACAGCAAGAGCAAAATCAGCAGTAACAGCTACAGCTGCACTTCAACAATGCTAGAATACAGACAGAGGTCATAATTTATGACTTTTTTTTTGCATAAAGCAACAACAGAGGCATCAGAGTAGAAGGAACAAATAAAAAAGAAAATAATGCTAAACAAAGCGGATTCCTAACTACAAAGCATTTACTTAAATACTAGGCGTTTGTGCAGACAAAGCAGAAATGCATATGGTTCTTTTATTTTTGGACCTAAGCCATACGACAGGAACATCTATCTAGTAAGAGAAAATCATAACAACAAAAGCAAATATAACACATCACCTGTCTTTAAAAAGGAACCAGAGCAACAGAATCGGAGGTGTTTTTCAAATATAACAGACGCATATAAATGTCACTTGCACACAGACACACACACACAAGCGGAATTGTTGTTAGAGTTTGTAGATTTCTAAGCTTGTATTGGTGCATGTGTTGCTCTGCATACAAATGCATTGTCATTTAAGAATTTAAGAGTCAGTCATAAATTTTCAAAACTACAAACACACTATTTCAGCCACTATCATAAACACGAACAATTAAAGCAAATGCATACATTTACCATACTGACAATGCTTTTTACTGCATGTTTTTAAAATTGTTGTTTTGAATTTAAGATAAATTAAAAAAACGTGTAAGCAGATTACAAGCCATCCAGTGAGAAGATCTAAAGTTTGGAAAGAAATAAGTATAATTGGTGCTCCATTGTTTCCTTTTAAAATACCATTTTAAAAGCAACAGTGTAGTCGAATTTAGTTCTTTGTAATACCAACCAAAACAACTTATATAACAACTCTTAGCAGTGCCACCTTTTGATGGTCACTAGAAGTGTTATTTCGAGAGTTCGATCGTGACTGTCATGATAGACAGACGTACAACGGTGATCGATTTTCTTAATCATGTACGCACTGTGCATTTATTCTTTATGTCCTTACTCAGTTTTAAATCGCGTTATTCCTGTATAAATTGTGTTTATTTTTCACTAAAAACAAGAGATATAGACTCTTTAAACGAAACAAATTACTTAAAAATGAGTGAGCATGATGCTCTGATCTCAACATTAAAAAATGACAATAACAAAAATAATAACAAAAACAATGTAAATGAAATATTAAACGACAATAATTCTATTAAAGAAAATGATACAAAAAAGAAAAAGTGACTTAAATATAGACCCAGCACTTAAAAAATAACTACTGGTCAGTTCTTGACAATGATGAGAACTGCAATCAAGAAGTGTTAACAAATTTCGAAAAGCATGTGAAAGAGAAAGAGAGATCCACAACAATAAAAAACATTTATGCAAATAGAACTGCAATGATTGATACCAACAATTACAAATAAAACACTCAAAACCATCAAAACAAAAATAAAAAAAAAACACCAATAAATATATATAATGTAGAATCGAAAAAACTCATTGAGTTTATTAAGGATGGCCTTAACATAACAGAATTCAAAATTAAAGATTTAAACAATAACAAATTATCTTTATATACATCATCGGCTGAAGATTACTACAGAATTAAAGCATATTTAGAAAAAACAAAAACAAATTTTTTTTCGTTTACACCCAAAGACAAAGACTTACTTATTAAAGGGCCTAAGTGCCAATAATGACCCAAAAGAAATATTAGATGAATTAAAAACATTCGAGAGTGATAATATTAAATTTCTAAAAGTTAATACATTTACAACTAAAAAATCACTAAACAGTGGACAAGAGTTACCAATTTTTTTGGTTCAAATTAGTGGAGAAAGTAAAGTAAATGAATTAAAAACTATTAAAAGCCTTCTATACCGGTGCATACGATGGGAAGCTCTTAGAAAGCCAGAAATATCACAGTGTAGGAATTGTCAACGTTTCTTCCACAGCGCAGCTAATTGCTTTTTACCCCGACGGTGTGTAAAATTTAATCAAAATCATGACATTGGAAAATGTACCTTAAAGGAAGTCCCTGATATGGAGAGAGAAAAACAAATTTGTGTTTTATGCAATAAATATGATCATCCAGCATCCTACAAAGGATGTGAAAGATATAAAGAAATTCAGCAAAGGTTGCGTGCTAAAAAACAAACTCTTTTACAAAAACGAACAAAGAATCCATCTGTTTTCATTAATGACAACATAAGTTTCGCCAATGTGGTGAAAAACAACAACCCACAAATGGAAAACATCAACAACTCAATTAACAATGTACTTGAACAACTAAATAACTCTATGCAAAACTTGGGAAATCAATTATTAAACTTAAGTAAACAATTACAAATCAAAACGTCTAGAATAGACACTATTTTCTCTATGCTAGAAGCTTAATTTAGTACAATGGCTGAAACAATTGAAAAAAAAACTCAGTATTATTCACAAAAATGTTAATTCGATAATCAAATTAAGTAGAAGATACGATTTAAATCTATTTATAAAGAAATACCATCCTGATTTAGTATTACTTAATGAAACTAAACTTAACGCTAAACATAAACTACATTTTGAAAACTATTGTTTATTACGTAAAGATAGAAAGGACTCTAAAAGAGGCGGTGGAACTGCCATTCTGATAAAAAATGTTACTAACATTAGTATTAAAAAATTAAAATTTTTAGAAGCATGTGTTGTAAAAATACCTTTAGCATCAAATAAGTTTTTATTTGTAATATCGGCGTATTTTCCCTCTGGAAAAAATTGCAACCATCTCAAATCTGAATTATTGTTACTTTTTCAATCTTTAAAGTTAGAAAATCTAAATCACTTTTATATTTTAGCAGCGGACTTGAATTGTAAACATAGTGATTGGGGTAACAATACTTGTAACCCCAAGGTAATAAGTTAAAGGAATGGTTTTCATGTTATGAAATTATGTTTAGAAGTATTTTGCTCGCTTCTAACCTTCCATCATACCCACGATGTGGATCGTATCTAGATTTATGTATAGCAGACTCGCGATTAGTTATTCATAAACTTAATAATACTTTAAATTGTCTAGAAACCCTTGATTACGATAGCGATCACAATGCTATCAAGTTCCAAATCTTAAAAGTGGAAGAAATTCAAAAATAATATCTGTTCTGAATTGAAATACGGAAATGCGGAAATGCGGAAATAGATTATTATCTTTGTAGACTTGATCAATTTATTCATAATTCAAATGAAAAAGCAGTGCCAAAATTAAAAGAACACAATCCTTTTGAGAAATTTTCTAATCCAATACTAAAGAAACTTCAAGCTGAAAAAAGCAAAATAGTAACTATAATTAAAAAACACAATAGACTAGAAATTAATTTGTCTCAACCGGAAATAAATCTATTTAAATCGCAACTAAAACTTATAAAAAAAAACTTATAAATGATAACTTCACTCTGGCAGTTAATAAACATTATTACGATAAACTGAAGAAAATTGACCAAAAAGACCCTTCAAACATGTTTAGTGAAACTCAAAAACAGTTTAAAACCACACAACCGTTTAATACGAACATTATTAGAGTACCTCAAGAAAATGAAAGGTGGATAAGAAATGCAGGAATAATCTCTGACTTGTTAGAAAAGGATATTATTAGCGGCGACTTTTTGATAATTGATGAGGAGCAAAAATTAAATGTTATTGGAACCTTCTTAGAATCAGTTCACTCTCATAAGGAGATCGATGCAGATAACAACTTTCATGTTGAAGTTGTTACTTGTTTCTCTAGATTTTTGGCAGACAAAAATCATCACGAATACAATAAATCAACCATTACAACATTTAGAACATGCAAAAAGGCCAATGAATTCACGGAAGCTCTCATAAATAATTATTTTATTTCTAGGGATAAAATTATATATATTTTCAAAAATTTAAGAAATAAATTGTCGTCAGGTGTTGATAATATTCTTAACATTGTATTACAAAATGTGCCAGACGATATTATCTTGGAGTATTGTACTCTTTTTAACAATATGTTAAATAACTCAAATTTTCCTCATGCGTGGAAAATAGGTAAAGTGGTTGTCATACCTAAGAAAGGTAAAGACTCAAGCAATCCAAGTAACTTGCGAGCAGTCAGCTTAATTCCAAACATAAGCAAAGTTTTTGAGGTCTGCATCAATAATAATTTAATAAAACAGTTTAAAGAAAAGAATTTAATAAATGACAGGCAATTCGGTTTTAAGTTCAAACATTCTACAGTCCATGCGATACATTTGTTAGTTTCAAATTTACAATGGAACTTAAATAAGTCCTTAGGTACTGGAGCTTGCTTAGTGGATTTTGAAAAGGCCATTCCATTCAAGTTTGGGATGGAAAGAGATTAAGTTCCAAGAAATTTCTCATTGTGAATGGATTGCAACAAGGAACTGTAAATGCACCAATTCTATTTAATATATATATATACATGATCTTTTAAACAAAATTGAAAACATTATTGCTTTTGCTGATGATATCATTATCTATCACTCCGATGATAAAATTGAAAAAATTAACAAAAAATTACAAAAGTACTTTTATTGCATAGAAAAATATACAATAGACTGGCAAATGAAAATCAATCTAAATAAATGCGAAACAATTATTTTCCGTCCCCATGTGGGGAAATGTAACAACATAAAACGTAATTGGAAATCCTTTGGTGTCAAATATCTTAATAATACACTTATCCTAAACAAACAAATTGTTAAGTACCTAGGTATTAATTTAGATAAATTTCTATATTTTAATGATCAAATTTGGTAAAACATATCTCCATCTTATATGGAAAAAATAAGAGTATTTGAAAGAAAATGCCTAAGGAACTGTACCTCGCTATATAGATCTGCAAATAGCGATTACAAAAAGTTTATATCAAACAAAATACTGTATAAGGAAGCGAAAGTAAGCATGATTGATAACTTTATTATACATTTAATAAGAAATCATATTGTTAAAAGTACAGATAATTTCGAAAATAATTTCAATATGGGGCCATATTACACCAATTATGAGTATATATCTAAAACCCTACAAACGGGTTAAATTCCACCAGAAGCCTTTCTCTTCCTAGATAAAAATGGATATATCCAGAATGAAATAGGCATACCTATAATCTACCATATTTATAGAAGAGCCAACATAAAAGCCATAGCAGGTAATCAATTAACAACCGACAATATTAGATTCGACACTAGTGTTTACCTAAAGGATAAGCACACGAGACCACATCTTAATACTGAAAAATATTGGTGGCTTGCCAACTAATTTATTTTCCTTAATTTTACCACTGGACCATACATTTTATTCCCTTAATATACAAAAGTGAGATTTTTTCAAAAAAATTTTGTCTTATATTTGAACCTTTATAAATAAATACACTTTTTATATCAAATTATAAATATTACTAAAAATTATGTTACATATTATTATATAGTATACTTGAGGGCCCGCATAAAGGGACTGTGTATTAAAAAACTAAAATTATTATACTGTTTGTTTATTTATAGTAATAATATAAATTTTTTTCTTGATAAAATAAACGTTTTACAAAAAAAAAAAAGGAAGTGTTATTTCCGAAAATGTTTATTGAGCTGGTAAAGCTTGCTTTTGTCAATTCTTTAAACAAAAGCTATTTATTTAAATTTAAAACTGTATTTTTTTTTAGATTTAATATTATTAGAATTACTATATTTTCGATCTTTTTGAGAGAGTAATTTTTTTCAACTTTGTTATATTCAATATTTCGCCATCCACCAAACAATGAAGCTATACATTAGTAATATCTTATATATATATTTCTTGAGTTTACGCCAGCTGGTTTAATCTCACCTATATTTTCTTAATATAGATGCTAAATTTAAAATATCTTAATAAATTTTCCTGCTTCTATCTGCAAGAAAGAAACTATTTTGAAAGCTTTTCAATAAAATTTTTAACATTCAAAGTGCAAAAGAGAACTTTTTTAAACTAAGTAAAGAAAATCCTGTTTAAAGGTTTTATTATTAAGATAAAAAAACTTCAAAATGTTTAGTTTTTGAGCTTCAATATTTAAAATGAATAATAGTTTTGACAGCTTTCATTTCTACTACCATTTTTTAATACCAAATGTAGATACCTTTAATGTAATTAGTAAATAGCTTTTAAAAGCTTTTATCAAAACTTACATTATTCTAAGTTAAAATAAAATCACTTTTAAAATTGTACTACTTCTACTTAAAAAATGAATTTTTGAAAGCTTATCAATGAAAGCCCAAAAGAGAAGATTTATTTTTAAAGTAAGTAAAGCAAATCTCTTTTCAAACCTTTGTTAAAGTAATCAGTTTCTAGTGTTGAATGGTCAGTGCATTAACTAACATTGAACAAAGTTAGAAAAGGAAAAGCTTAGAAATATGTTTCATGCTTTAAAAAAAAAAAAAAATTTTTTTTAAGGACAAAAATAAGAAAGCTTCAAAAGTTTTTTTATAAGCTTTAAAATTTAAAATTTTAAAGTATTTATGCTCCTGTCAAAAATTTAAACAAGGAGGCTTTTGCATAAAAATTACAATTATTATAGCAAAAAGGGAAAGCGTATTTGTAGAATAAGCTTTTATTAAAATTAACATTAAACATATGTAGAAAAGGAGAAGCTTATACAAATGTTTGAAAGATTCAAAAGCTTTAAGCTCCTATTTTGTAATGTAAAAATTAAATAGTATTTTAAAGGATTTCTGAAAATTTACATTATCCAAATTTAAATTAGAAAATGATTTTTAAACTTTTTCTGCGAAATGGTTAAAAGTTATAAATTTTTCGCCTTAAAAGGGAAAGCTTATTTATTTATTAATAAGTACAGAAAAGCTGCATGAAAGCTTTTATTGTGGTAATGTAAATTATAAATTTTTTAATTAAAGCTAACAGCAAGTAAAGTTAAAAATGAAAAAGCTTCCCAATATTTGTAATGCTCTTATTTTAATAAGCTTAATATTTTTTCTAAATTAAAATAAAAAGGTCTTCAAAAGCAATTTATTATTAAGTTTAAGTATTTGAAAAAAATATATATATTTTTAAAATCCACTCCCATATTGTAATCTAAAATACAAATAGTTTTTAATGATTTTACCAAAAGTTTTACTATTCGGAATCTTCTGCTTCTATTTTCGAAAAGAATACTTTAAAAGGAAGCTCTCAAAGGTAAGTAAATTAAAGATTTTAAAAATCTTTGATAACTGTAATGAGTTTTTAGTACACAATAGATAAAGCTGATATCCAAACTAAAAATGGAAAACCTTTTCTAGAAATTATTTTCGGTTTTAGAAAGCTCTATTTTTTTAAATACATTATTTTGAATAAAAAAGAAAGATTTTTTTCTTAGGTTTCATCGAATCACAACTCCATTATCACAAAGCTCCAAAGCCTATTTGAACTTAAATATAATAAACAGAAAAGGCATTTAGTATTGTTCCAATATAAAATAAAATGGATAAAGCTTTACTGAAAGCTAACATTAAACAAGATTTTTAATATTCCAAAAAATTTGGATGAATGATCTAATTCTACAGCTTTGTTAGTAGGCAGTCTTAAATTTGTAAAGATCAAGAACAAATTTTTAAGCTTTTATTATATTACTAGCAGATTCCAGCCCTTGAAATTCGAGCGCAAATTCTAGGAAATTTTATTTTTTCATTCAATATAAACACTAATATAATCAATTATAGCGAATTCACAAATCAACACAAAAAACAAACTCATTTTTATTACAAACACATTAGCAAATTTAATAAACACAGACATAGCAATATAATATTTTATGTATGTGAAAGAAAAAAATTTTAAAATCTGTAAATCTGTAAAACGGCTAAAAAGAAATACCTTTCAAATGATATATGTTTGGTCAAAATCGGGATAAAACGGTAGAACAAAACATCAGTCACAAGAAATCGCCTAGCCTATTAAGACTATAGATACCTTTATTATCATAAAGCTTTATGTCAAGTAACTAAATTAACTTAACTATCATTTTATAATATTATTTTTAGGTTCAAGTAAATATTTTGAATATTTTATATTTGAACTAAAAAGCTTTTTAGCAAATATTTTTACAGCTACACACATATTAACTAGTTATTTAAAAAGTTAAAGGTAATAAATATCTCAAGGCGTTAATCATAGCTAACTTTATAGAAAGGATAATATATTTTAAAGATTAGGTGCTCTATTTAAAAAAAAAATTAGAAGAAATATTTAGAAAAGGGGCATAGTTTTAAAGCTTTATAGACCATTTTTTAAAACAGTTTACATTATTTCTCTTTTATTTAGGTAGCTTTTATAACAGCAAACCATTTGTATTAAAAAAATGGAAAACAGCTGTTTACACTATTTATCAAATTAAAATCTGTGGTCATAAGCATTAACCGCCTAAGTCGAAAATCATGCTTTCGAGAAAAATATCTTTTTATATAATTGTAATGAGGCTTTATTATGACTTAGGTCAGTATATTTTTATAAATATTTTTTTAATAAACAGTGGTAGAGGAATGGGGATTTCATGTAAATATAAAGCGTTTTTAGCAGAATATGGTAGCATACATAACTCAAATCATTCTTAAGTCGACTTAGGCGGTTATCGCCTTTTACCACAGAAATAAGGAAAAAGCAGTTTTCAATATATTTATCTAAAAATCATAGCCTGGTATTAAGAGTTCGTCAGTGATTATATCAAATATTGTCAAAAAGTATAATAAATTAGATTGTTTCGATATGATATTTTGAAAAGCTTTCCGAATTATTTTGAAAATATTAATATTTCAGGCAGACCTAGAACAATTTACACATTAATATCTCTAAATAGATAATAATTTATTTTTCTTTTGGAAATTCCATTTAAAATTCTCATAAATACATGCTTTTAACTCTGCACTCATTGAGTGTAAAAATGTGCGTATGCATGTTGGAGTTTGCTTTACGAGTGGAAAATTAATCATTATTAAAACTATAAATAGCCACCCATTGCAATATTTCTAAACAACGAAAGGCGGCACAGACCAGCCAAACGTCCAAATCTTTTTATGCTGCAAAATAAAAGCCCTTCTAAAACGGCCTCTTGCATGGATTGTATATGCCCATGTGACTGACATTTAAGCCTAAAAGCTTTATATATTCTTTTACGCCTTCTGGGCAATACTAACTAGTACGTGTTGCCATCATCAGTGGGCCAAGATAAAGTTTTTCTTTTTTTTTTTTATAATACACCAAACGGCCGAGGAATGAGGAAAAAGGAATTGGCTGTACTTTGACGCGTAAAATATTGTAGTTATTATGTGAACATATACGTGATTAGTTACAAAAATCAAAGCGAACATCTATAACGAAACTGTGCAGTTCAGCATTAAGGCAAAGAGTTGGCAAATTGATATTTTCCTCTGCTTTAGTGTTGGAGTAGGGTTTGTTTTCAAGCATACAGATTTTATTGAGAAGGGTGGGTGATGGCCTATAAAGAAAAAAAATCAAACAAAAATGACCACAAAATGGAATTATATGTGATTGTTAAATTTAAAAAGGTACTCACATAAGCTGACTTAGGAACGTCGGACATTGTAAAGATTAAGTTGTTAGAAATACTAACATACTTATATCTTAAAAAAAATTATTATATGAGTTAACAACTCGCTCTAGACCGACTATACGATACCACATACGATGAGTTCATACAAACTGTCATGGGTCTATAACTAATAAGTTGTAGGAAATTAGCATAGAACAAATTTGTTAAAAATTTGTTGGCTGCCGATATCGGCTACTAATTTATATGGAGACTACGTCGAATAAAGGACGGATCATGATCATGGTAGAGTTCTTATTTTTTTTTTTTTTGCAAAAACCTACACAGACATAATTTGAGAAAAATCTCTGCAATATTTTTGTGGTTTCATAGATATAAGTTAAAATCGGGAAGCAGTTTTATATAGGAGCAATGACCAAGAATGGTCCTTTGGACTACTGATTAATGGGCGTAATAAACATAAACAAACTAAATTAAACCAAGATTTTGATGACAATTTGGATCTTTGGGAAAATTTAATCGATCCCATAGAGATCATTTGTATAGGGACTAGGTCTGAAAATTTACCAATTTTCACCAATTTTAATAGCGATATTCCTCATATACAACATTTCGTTAAAACGTAGTTATATTTGCAACCGGTAGTTTGATTATAAATTTTACATGGGCACACAGACAGAAGGACAGACAGACAGACATGTAGGCGGACGGATATTGCTATATCGACTCAAAAAGTGATTTTGATTCGATCGGTATTTTTGATAGTCCCAAACACCAGCACAAACTCATATTACATTGACCACACAATGGTATACTATATAATTACAGTGTGGAAAATTTTCGGATTCATTGTCCGGGTGGATAGAAATTCCAAGTTAGATTGAAAACACATGGCCAGTATAGTAAAACCTCCAAAGAGTTTGCCGTTTTTAGGCCAAACTTATTATATAACCTTTCATATTTTTTTCCTTATTTGAATGTTTTTCAGCTATTCTCGTAGGTCATGAACCATTGATTATTTCCAATTTCATTCTTCATCAAAATTGTAGCTAAGGCTTAAATAAATAATCTATAATATTAATAGGCTAGGTGATTTTGTGACTGATGTTTTGGTCTACCGTTTTATCCCAATTTTGACCAAACGTATATTATTTGAAAGGCATTTCTTTTCAGCCGATTTGCAGATTTACAGATTTTTAATTTTTTTCTTTTATTTTGAGTAAATTGCATTTAAAGTTGCTACTAACACATACATAAAATTATACAATACTATATGTGTGTTTATTAAATTTGTTAATGTGTTTGTAATAAAAATGAGTTTGTTTTTTGTGTTGATTTGCAAATTGGCTATAATTGATAAGCATACGTTTAGGGTCTTTATTTAATGAATAAACAAAATTTCCTAGAGCGCTGGAATCTGCTAGTTTTTATTAATATACCCACTAGGGTGGCCCTTCATTATATGAAGAAAAAAAAGTGTTCAAACTCTCGGTCGCATCCTCTAGAAATATGCGAATAACAAAAAAGGTGAGAAATACAAAGTTTTGGGCAAATCACTTAGTCGTGCCTTAACGCGATTGAAAATTTCAAGTGTGTTTTATATGGGGAAAATATGACTTTCTTTCAGATTTTACGAAAATTTCGTTCTATAGTTTAATCATTCCGAAAAATTTTTATATAATTCGGGATCAGTATTAAATTATCTTTCCAAAAAGCTATAAAACTGCAAAGTCGAATATCAAGAAATAGCAAATGCCCCAGACCAATTTTGTGCCAAAAAAAAACTAGCTCATGAAATTTGATGGCATTTTTTTCAACATTAAGAAATTAATTAAAGCCAAAATTTCATTTTAGTCTCTATACCTGTAGATTCTCAGATATGAAGTATTGTTTTATTAACACCCTGTTAACCAATTAAGCATTGAGACCGAAAATGGAAATTTTTTTTGATAAAATTTTTAAAACTCTTTTTTCAAGTTTTGAGAAATTTTCTCAAACAAAATTTAAAAAAATTAATCTGGCTCTATAAAGTATTGTTAAATGCATGTAAGAGACTAAGTGTGTCAATTTTTGACAAGGATTTAATTTTTGCGGATTTCGAGAAAAATGGAATTTTTGTAAAATATTCTGTAAATCTACTATTTCTAAATACTTTGTATAAAAAATTCATCACTTTTCTACTTGTAAATATTATATTTTATCTTAATAGCCTAGGGTTTCGGGAAAAAATATTATGACCCCATTAACCCTTTTGGAACTGGGGTCACATATGACCCCAATCTAAAAAAAAACAATTTATTCAAAAAATTCAAATATTTTGTAAGTACTATTGAATTTTTAGATGCGACGCTTAAAATATAATAAGTAAATGTGCAGAACTTCCGTTCCTAAAATTTGAGATAAATCCGAGAACAATAGCCCATTATTTGTCAAGGCCAGCTTTGGATTTTAAGATATTTTTAAATAAAAATTACCGAAAACGAGTTTTTCTATTAAAAGCGATGAAACTACTATTTAGAATTTAAGAAAAATAATTCGGTTATTTTTATTTATTTAACCCTTCAGTGCTCCTGGGATCAAAATAATCCATTGTGATATATCTTTGGTGCAATTATCTGCTTATTGCTCGCGAATATAAATTAAAACAACTTTAACCGATTTTTTTATAAAATTATTTTATTATTTATATTTTCCCCATATAAAACACACTTGATATTTTCAATCGCATTGAGCCATTTCTAAATGTTTTTTCATTGGCTCAAAACTTTGTTTTTCTCACTTTTTTTTTACTATTCGCATATTTCTAGGGGGTGCGACCGAGAGTTTGAACACTATTTTTATTAAGGGCCACCCTAATGCCCACGGAAAAACAAAGAATAAAAATAATGATGTATGTTGGATTTAATACTAGTTATATCACTCATATATATACATTAGAGTGACAGCCATTTTTTTTGGAATTACAATACGTGCGGGTCCGGTTATTGTGACACTGGATCCGCAAAATTTGAGCTAAATCGGACAATGCTTTCTGGACGCGCATTGAGTTCAAAGTTCAAATATGCATTTATAGGTCCAAATTAATAAACCATAATCTAAATTATCTTATTAACAAAACAACAAAATCAATTATCGGTTGAAAAACAGCCAAGTTATATCAAGTTCCCCAGGCAACAAATGCACCGCAGACCACTTGATTAAGAAAATCGAGCTCACATTTTTAAAGACATTAAAATAGTTTACAACAACAATATTTTTGCATTCTTCTGATCACGAAGTGATCATATTTAAAGTATTTTGCATCTTGCCTTTTGTTATGCCCTTCTAAATTAATGTCAAAAAGGTGAGTATTTTGTAGTACTATTTCAAAGTCTCCAATTTTACTTTTTTAAAAATTTTGTTCAAGAAATTTTCCGAAATCAACGATTGGACTTTAAGGTCTTATTAACAAAATATATGTTATTAAAAATGCCAGATATTGTATGTATCCTGTTCTTAATTTGGCGAAAGTTTTCAATACAGCGGATTTTAAGAAAAATGTGATTTTTCATACTTTTGCAGTTGTTAGCCTACATTCTCATCAGGAGAATGCAAAAATATGGTTGTTGTAAATTGCTTCAATGTCTTTAAAAATGTAAGCTCGATTTTCTTAATCAAGTGGCCTGCGGCGCTTTTATTGCCTGGGGAACTTGATATAACTTGGCTGTTTTTCAACCCATAATAGATTTTGTAATTTTATTAGAAAGATAGTTTACTCTAGAGATTATGGTTTATTAATTTCTTTAATTGAAACGCAATTATTAATAACAAAATTTTTATGAAAAATTATTTTTTTTGATAATTTTGATAACATGTAAATGCATATTTGAATTTTGAACTCATTGCTCGTCCAGAAAGCATTATCCTATTTGGCTCAAATTTTGCGCACTAAAGTGTTAGATCCAGTGTCACAATATTTCGACCTTAAAATTCGACCAAAAATTTTTTTCATACAAACCGCTGTCACCCTAATATACTTGCTTATAAATAATAATCAAACGCCCTAAATTTGTTATGCTCATCAAAAAATTTATAAGTAATCTAACCCATAAAAACAAAGTTTTTACTAAAACCCTTTCTCTCCTTAAAATTAATATTTTTTCACAGCAAGTATATCGACCAAGTTTCAGATTGATTGGATGAGGGGAAATCCTTTTAAAATCTCTCCGTGACTGTGCGTGACCATGCGTGACTGAATGTGACTAAGTCAGAGTTAATCTTTTTTCACAGCAAGGGTATGGACCAAGTTACAGATCGATCGGAAGGGGGGAAATAACATTTAGATCACTCCGTGACTGTGCGTGACTATGTGTGACTGTGCGTGACTTCCACAAAATTAATCTGTAGTCACAACAAGACTATGGGCCACGTTTCAGATCAGTTGGATAAGAGGGTATTCGGTTGCCCCACGACATAAAGACAGAGAGTATGAGTTAAAAGAAAGAGGCAACAAATTTAAACTTTTTCAAGATTTCATTCGATAAAATTGGTTCAACTTGATTTGCTGCAGCTATTTTTGCTGGAGAATGAAATGAGAAATCATAAACGGTTCTTTACTTAGTTATAGCTGAAAAGCTGAAAATTTAAAAGGCCATAAAAAAGAGTTTAGTCTGAGAGCGCCAAACCCTCTGGATGTTTAACTATACTGGCTTATTAATTTCACCATGACTTGGAACTTCTCACCCCCCGCTTTATAAATCTACAGAAAGTGGAAAGTTGAAAGAAGCTAAAATTTTCGATCTTCCTTCAAAAATAAATTCTTGTATTAGAATTTAACAAAAGCAAGCGAAGCATTTCATAAAATCGATTTCTAAGATTTATGTCAATATGTTACTTTTTTTTAAAGAAATATACTTTTAACCGTGTTCTCGTCAAATGTGCCAAATGTGGGTACCATGTCATTTTATAAAATAGTGTGGAAAAAGCAGCATGTTTCTTTAGCTAATTATACCCTATACCACTATGTGGTTTGGGTATAATGACTTTGTGCTGCTGTTTGCAACTACCAAAAATATTTGACCTAGACCCATCTTTTATTATACCGATCGACTCAGAATCACTATCTGATTCGATATAACGATGTCCGTCCGTCCGTCCGTCCGTCTGTGTGTCCATGTAAAGCTTGTAATCAAAATGCAGGTCGCAAATAAGAATATATTTTGATGAAATTTGGTGTATAAGCTTCCATCGGTCATGGAATGAACGCTGTTGAAATTGGTGAGAATCGGTTCATGTTCAGACCTAGCCGCCATACAAATGACCCCTATAAAATCGACATAAATTGCCATAAGATCCAAATTATCATATAAATCTTAGTCAAATTGGGTTTGTATGTATTTATTACATCCGTTAATCAGTAGTCCAAAAATGATCCCTATGGGACAACTCTTAGTCATAGGCCCCATATAGAAATGCTTCCCGATCTACACCTAAATCTATCAAAAAACAAAAATATTTCACTGATTCTTCTCAAATTTTTGTTTGTATATATTTTTGCAAAATACAAGAGACTTCACCAAACATGGTCACGATCGGTCCATTTTTGGACCTAGTCTCCATATAGATATATCATCCGATATGAACTTTTTCATATCTGCAGCCAAAAAAATTAATAAAAATCCCACTCAAATTTGATTTATGCTTATTTTCTATATCCAATTAGTTCGACCTAAGAGATAGGGTCTCTAAACGCATGGTATAGGGTTTCGTATAGTCGGTCTAGACCGACTATAATTTTCTTACTTGTTTTGGTATTTGGTTGTCCGCTATAAAATTTCGCGGGATATTTATACCCATACAACTATGTGGTCAGGGTACAATGAATTTGTGCTGATATTTGTAACTAACGAAAATATTTCACTTAGACCTTTTATTATACCGATCGATATAAAATCACTTGCAGAGTCGATTTAGTGAAGTCCGTCTGTGTGTCCATGTAAAACTTGTAATCAAACTACAGGTCGCAAATAGGACTCTATTTTGATAAAATTTTGTATAAAGGGTTCTACCAGCCATAGGATGAATCCTATTAAAATATGTGAAAATCGGTGAATGTTCAGACCAACTCTCCAAACAAATAACCCCCACGAGATCACTAGGACCTGCTATAGACCAAAAATTCATCGGGATAGTCTTATTCTGCAAAAACTCAAAATAAATTTCTTTACTTTTAAATGTACAAAAAAAATCTCGTCTTTAAAAAATATAAATAATCTTAAAAAATAAAATAAAAAAAAACTAACCCATTAAAACCAGTTTTTTTTTTTTTTTGTAAATTAGTGTGATTAAATAATTGATTGCCTTGATATAACTTGGCTGTTTTTCAACCCATAATAGATTTTGTCATTTTATTAGAAAGACAGTTTACTCTAGAGATTATGGTTTATTAATTTCTTTAATTGAAACGCAATTATTAATAACAAAATTTTTATGAAAAATTATTTTTTTTGATAATTTTGATAACATGTAAATGCATATTTGAATTTTGAACTCATTGCTCGTCCAGAAAGCATTATCCTATTTGGCTCAAATTTTGCGCACTAAAGTTTTAGATCCAGTATCACAATATTTCGACCCTCAGACCTTAAAATTCGACCAAAAATTTATTTCATACAAACCGCTGTCACCCTAATATTCATACTAATAAATAATAATCATACGCCCTAAATTTGTTATATTCTTCAAAAAATTTATAAATAATCTAACCCATAAAAACAAAGTTTTTACTAAAACCCTTTCTTTCCTTATGCATATGAGTTTTGAATCTCTCCGTGACTGTGCGTTACTTTGCGTGACAATTTTAAAATTAATCTTTGGTCACAACAAGTCTATGGACAAAGTTACAGATCGATCGGATTAGGGGAAATGGATTTTAAATCACTCCGTGACTATACGTGACTGTGTGTGACTATCTTAAAATTAATCATTGGCCACAGAAAATCTATGGACAAAGTTTCAGATCAATCGGATAAGGGGAAGTGAGGTTTTTATCTCTCCGTGACTGTGCATGACTATGTCAAAATTAATATTTTTTCACAGCAAGTATATCGACCAAGTTTCAGATTGATTGGATGAGGGGAAATCCGTTTTAAATCTATCCGTGACTGTGTGTGACCATGCGTGACTGTATGTGACTAAGTCAAAGTAATCTTTTTTCACAGCAAGTGTATGGACCAAGTTACAGATCGATGGGATGGGGGGAAATGACATTTAGATCACTCCGTGACTGTGTGTGACTGTGCGTGACTACCACAAAATTAATCTGTGGTCACAACAAGACTATGGGCCAAGTTTCAGATCAGTTGGATAAGAGGGAATGGGGTTGCCCCACGACATAAAGACAGAGAGTATGAGTTAATTAATAGAAAGAGTTTAAAAAGGGAACAAATTTAAACTTTTTCAAGATTTCATTCGATAAAATTGGTTCAACTTGATTTGCTGCAGCTATATGTTGGAGAATGAAATGAGAAATCATAAACGGTTCTTTACTTAGTTATAGCTGAAAAGCTGAAAATTTAAAAGGCCATAAAAAAGAGTTTGGTCTGAGAACCCCAAACCCTCTGGATGTTTAGCTATACTGGCTTATTAATTTCACCATGACTTGGAACTTCTCACCCCCCCCCCCCCAGAATAGCCGCTTTATAAATCTACAGAAAATAGAAAGTTGAAAGAAGCTAAAATTTTCGATCTTCCTTCAAAAACTAAATTCTTGTATTAGAATTTAACATTTGTTCTCGTCAAATGTGCCAAATGTGGGTATCATGCAATTTTATCAAATAGGGTGGAAAAAACAGCATGTTTCTTGAGCTAATTTTGGTATTTGGTTGTCCGCTATAAAATTTCGCGGGATATATATACCCATACAACTATGTGGTCAGGGTACAATGAATTTGTGCTGATATTTGTAACTAACGAAAATATTTCACTTAGACCTTTTATTATACCGTCCGTCTGTGTGTCCATGTAAAACTTGTAATCAAACTACAGGTCGCAAATAGGACTCTATTTTGATAAAATTTTGTATAAAGGGTTCTACCAGCCATAGGATGAATCCTATTAAAATATGTGAAAATCGGTGAATGTTCAGACCAACTCTCCAAACAAATAACCCCCACGAGATCACTAGGACCTGCTATAGACCAAAAATTCATCGGGATAGTCTTATTCTGCAAAAACTCAAAATAAATTTCTTTACTTTTAAATGTACAAAAAAAATCTCGTCTTTAAAAAATATAAATAATCTTAAAAAATAAAATAAAAAAAAACTAACCCATTAAAACCAGTTTTTTTTTTTTTTGTAAATTAGTGTGATTAAATAATTGATTGCCTGAATCATGGTTGCCAATTTAGAGAAACCGTTAAAATTTCGAAAAATCCAAAATTATAATATAATAAAATTTTTTTTAACGAAAATTTGTTGGATCATTTTTATTGTCGCCATTGGATCATGGGAAAAGGGTTAAAAATCGATTAAATTTGGCAGACTAACAGACGCTACGAGTTAAAAGAAAGTGGGTAAAAAAATTTCTCTTCGCACATTTTCTGATGAAATGAGTGATCCTTTAAATGCAACCGGTCTATATTTTTATTCCCTATACCACTATGTGGTTTGGGTATAATGACTTTGTGCTGCTGTTTGTAACAACCAAAAATATTTGACCCAGACCCATCTTTAATTATAACGATCGAATCAGAATCACTTTTTGAGTTGATTTAACAATGTCCGTCCGTCTGTGTGTCCATGTAAACCTTGTAATCAAACTGCAGGTCGCAAATATGGGTATATTTTGATGAAATTTGGTATATAAGATTTTATCGGCCATCGGATGAACGCTATTGAAATTGGTGAAATTCGGTCCATGTTCAGACCTAGCCCGCATACAAATAACCCCTATGAAATCGACATAAATTGCCACAAGATCCAAATTGTCATATAGATCTTACTCAAATTGGGTTTGTATGCGTTCATTACATCCATTAATGAGTAGTCGAAAAATGATCCCTTTGGTCTCATATAGAGCTGCTTCCCGATATTAACTTAAATCAATTAAAAACCAAAAATATTGCACTGATTCTTCTCAAATTTTGTTTGTATATGTTTTTGCAAAATACAAGAGACGTTACCAACCATGGTCACGATCGGTCCATTTTTGGACCTAGTCCCCATATAGATGTAGCATCCGATATGAACTTTTTCATATCTGCAGCCAAAAAAATTAATAAAAATCCCACTCAAATTTGGTTTTTGCTTATTTTCTATGTTCAGTTAGTTGGGCCTAAGAGATAGGGTTTCCAAACGCATGGTATAGGGTATCGTATAGTCGGTCTAGACCGACTATAATTTTCTTACTTGTTCTTAGTTGTAATTTTGGTGGAAATATTTTTTTTTCCTTCTGGCTTTTATTTTTACATACTTTGCCTGTTTTATATTGTCTAGAAATTAGTTTTTTTTTTTGCAAGATATTAACTCGATGTTTCATGTTATTGTCATCCGAACGATTGATAAGTTTTTAAGTTGTTTTTTGCTTCTGAACCATTATTCTACTGATTCAATCTTTCGTTCTACTTAAGAAACTATTTAATTCTTTGTAAAACATTTAATGTCATTGCTGTTTGACGTATAAAATCCACAATAAGAGATTTGTTACGAGTTTTAGATTTTAATAAAACTATATACGAAAAACCCACAAACTTATTTATGTGGGTAGATTGTCTGATAATCTTAAGAAAATACATTTTTTTTAAATTCATATACTCAGTTTCTAAACTATTAAACATTCAAATTGTTTAAATTTTGCTAGCTTTAATTAATTTAATTATAAATATTATTGCCAATATTTATTGAATTTCTGACAATATCCTTTTTGAGTCACATGAATTAAGTAAATTGGAAATCGTCAACAAAAAAAAAAAAAAAAATTATACCGAGGTAGGTAAATAACCCAAAATGAAAACTTCGCAAAATTTTTTGCGTAAACATTTGAGTAAAATTTCATATAACAGCGGTCAACAAAAAAATCTTGAGTTTCTGTTCTAATGCATGAATTCTGATAATAGACACCGAAAAACACCTAAATACCAATTCCTTTTAAAGTTTGTTTTTGTCTGTTTTACGTCGAAAAGTAAGTTTTGAAGATTTTTATCGAATTTACGATCAGAAGTTGGCAGCACTTCCATTAAAAGTGTTGTAAAGTTCATATTTCTTGCATAAAGTAGTGGGTGTTTACTAATTTATTGCAGCTGTGCAAACTTTATTGTGTATTACTGATTAAAAAAATAGCGTCAAAACGGTGTAAAAATGACGTTGATTAGTTTTGTTTTATTTGTGGGGAATTTATGAAAAAAAAGGAGCAGCTGTGTAAAGCTTATGAAGCATATTTTAAACTTCAGATTCGAAATCAAGATAAAATATGGGTACCTCATTTTGCCTGTGTTAACTGCAAAAATACTTTAAAAGGTAAGATACTAAAAACAAAAAATCCAAAAAAATTTCGAACATATTAATATGTTTATAACTACTTACTTTATGCATAAAGTTTAAATTACACTAGTTGCTTTCGTTACTTCCAGCCTGGTATCGAGGAGAAAACCGACACATGGCATTTGGAGTGCCAAGACTATGGAGAGAACCACGTGGTCATTTGCAGGATTGTTATTTTTGTATCGGGAATCCATGTAAGCGTCGAGCTGGTAAAAATTCAGAAAAGATTTTTTCCCTGACCTTCCTTCAGTTCAAAAATAAATAGCTCCGAAATTCAGATGTCACAAAGTTCAACAGAATCTTGTGTATCGCTTATGAACACCTCTGACAATGATTTTATAATAAAATCGCAAAGTATTGAACCACATCTTAACAGCACTACATAATTTAATGATTTGGTGCGAGATCTGAGCATGTCCAAGAATAAAGCAGAGATTCTGGGTTCACGATTGAAACAGTGGAATTTGCTTGAAAATGCTGTCAATATAACTGGTCAAAGAGAGCGTCATAAAAGTTTTCCACGGTTTTCAGAAAAGAAGACGGATTGTGTTATTGTAATAACATGACAGGTTTATTCGAAGAAATCGGAATATCATGCATACCATCAGATTGGCGGCTTTTTATCGCTAGCTCTTAAAAAGCTTGAAGGTTGTTCTTCTTCACAATGGAAACAAGTTTCCTAGTCTCCCCATGGCACATTCTGTAATGATAAAGGAAAATTGCGACAGTGTAAAAAGTGTACTAGAAAAATTAAACTATAAAAAATACTACTGGCCATTGATAGGAGACTTCAAAATGGTTGCTTTTTTTATGGGCATACAAGGGGTGTATACGAAACACCCTTGGCCTGATCGAGTTGAGTTTCATATTGGAAAACATAACGTCAAATGGGAATCAGTTATAGACCCAAAAAGTGTCTTGATGCCGCCATTGCATACCAAGTTAAGCCTAGTGAAACAAATTGTGAAAGCAAAGTTCTGAAGTTTTCGAATATTTAAAAGGATTATTTCCCGAATTATCCAAAGAGAAGATAAAATCGGTAATCTTCGTAGGGCCACAAATAAAAAAATAATGAACAGTGATGAATTCACAACATTACTCAATACCATAGAAAAACAAGCCTTGAACAGTTTTAAAGAGGTAGTTAATGGTTTTCTCGGAAACAACGGAACAGCTAATTATAAACATTTAATTGAAACTATGCTTGAAGACTTTAAAAGTTATGGGCTGCCGAATGTCCCATAAAGTTCATATGCTACATGCTCATCTGGACCCATTTAAGGATAATATGGATGCCCACTCAGAAGAGCAAGGAAAGCGTTTTTACCAAGATATGATAGACCTTGAACGACGTTACCAAGGGCAGTATAACGAAAATATGATGGCAGACTACATTTGGGGGTTAGTACGTGAAAGTCCATACAAACATAGAAAAAGGACTAAAAATATTCATTTTTGAACTTGATTTTATTTTAGTTTCAATTGCTAAGCTATTATTTATCATTATTCTCGAATTAAATATACTATGAAGTTCACCAATTTTTTTTTTTTTTTTCTTTTTAATGTATAAAAAAAATTTTGAGAAAATCATTCACTATTTTTAAAAATCGAAAAGTTGGTCTTATTTCCACAAAAACAAACTTTGACCAAAAAAATACTTTTCCCTTTATTTGTAACATAAAAGAAATTAAGAAATGGGTCTAAGCTCATTTCTCTATACTAATGCTATGGGGTATTGTAGAGACCGACTATATTTTTCTTGTTTGTTTTTTCTTTAAGAAAATAATTTTTTCGTAGGTTAACTCTTGTTAAGAAAATTCAGTTTATTACGAAAACGCAGTTTCTTAAGAAAATGGACGTATTTAAAGAACGCTATTTTTTAAAAAAAAAGTTCGTTTTTTAAGGAAATGTTTTTATTTAATGAAGAACTTTTTGAAGAAATGAGTCTTACAAAAAAATTAGCTTATTTTTTGTTATCAGAAATTTACCTTCTTAAAAAATACGCTTTTTAAAAATAAAAACTACTAATATGACAAGAAGATACTTACTTTAAAAACGATATTCCATTTAGGAAAAGGCGCTGTTTTAATAAATGCTACATTTTTAATAAAAAGTAATTTAAAAAAAGGTACTTTTTTTAAGAAAAAATTATTTTCTTAAGAAAAGGTATTATCTCAAGAAAAGGTACTTTTTTTTGAAAAGGCCCTTTTTAAGAAAATGTACTTTTTTGTTAAAATGTTCTTTTCTCAATAAAAGAAAATTTTATTATATTTTTATATGTTAAAATTTTATGTTCAATCTAATCTTTGTTTTATGTTGTGTGTAAATATAAATTTAATGTAGAAAGAAAATAACATGTTACTGTAAGTCTGAATTTTTTATTGGTACAATTACATTGTAATAATTTGATGTTTTTATTTAACAAAAACTACTATTGTAAGACTAGGTACATTTTAAGGAAAGGTACTTTTTTGAAAATGAGGTACTTCTTTAAGAAAATTTACTTTTTTTTAGAAAATGCACTTTTCGAAGAAAATGTAATTTGAATAAAAGGTACTTTTTAATAAAAGCTACTTCTTTTATGAAAACTACTTTTTAATATAAGATACTTTTTTAATAAAAGATACTTTTTTAAGAAAAGGTACTTTTTGAGAAAATATTAAGAAGAGACAGTCTTTTAACAAAAGATGCTTTATTAAGAAAAGGCAGTTTTCGAAGAAATGGTATATTTTTAATAAAAGGTACTTTTTTAACAAGAGGCACTTTTTAATAAAAGGTAATTTTTTAATAAAAGGTTCTTTTTTAATAAAAGGCACTTTTTAATAAAAAGCTTTTTTTTAATAAAAGGTACTATTTTAGTAAAAGGTACTTTTTTAATAGAAGGTACTTTTTGAATTAATGCTACTTTTTTAGTAAAAGGTACTTTATTTAAATAAAACGTACTTTTCCAATAAAAGGTACTTGTTTAATTAAAGGTACATTTAAATAAAAGGTACTTTATTTTAATAAAACGTAATTTTTTAATAAAATGTACTTTTTTAATAAAAGGTACTTTTTTAATATAAGGCACTTTTTGAGGAAAGATTAAGAAGAGACAGTCTTCTAATAAAAGATTATTTATTAAGAAAAGGCACTTTTAAAAGAAATGGTACGTTTTTAATAAAAGGTACTTTTTTAACAAAAGGTACTTTTTAATGAATGGTACTTTTTTAATAAAAGGTACTTTTTTTAAATAAAATGTACTTTTTTAATAAAAGGTACTTTTTAATAAAAGGTACTTTTTTAATAAAAGGTACTTTTTTAATAAAAGGTACTTTTTTAATAAAAGGTACTTTTTTAATAAAAGGTACTTTTTTAATAAAAGGTACTTTTTTAATAAAAGGTGCTTTTTTAATAAAAGGTACTTTTTAATAAAAGGTACGTTTTTTTTAATAAAATGTACTTTTTTAATAGAAGGTACTTTTTTAATTAAAGGTACTTTTTTTAGTAAAAGGTACTTTATTTTAATAAAACGTACTGTTTTAATAAAAGGTATTTTTTTAGTATAAGGTACTTTTTGAGGAAAGATTAAGAAGAGACAGTCTTTTAATAAAAGATTCTTTATTAAGAAAAGGCACTTTTAAAAGAAATGGTACGTTTTTAATAAAAGGTACTTTTTTTAAAAAAGGTACTTTTTAATGAATGGTACTTTTTTTAATAAAATGTACTTTTTTAATAGAAGGTACTTTTTTAATTAAAGGTACTTTTTTTTAGTAAAACGTACTTTATTTTAATAACACGTACTTTTTAAATTAAAGGTACTTTTTTAATAAAAGGTACTTTATTTTATTTTAATAAAAGGTACTTTATTTTAATAAAACGTACTTTTTTAATAAAAGGTACTTTTTAATAAAAGGTACTTTTATAATTTTTGGTACTTTTTTTTAATTTATTTCAATTAAATGTACTTTTTGAATAAAATATACTATTTTAATAAGAGGATATTTTTTAACAAAAGGCATTTTTTTAATAAAAGGTACTTATTTAATAAAAGGTACTTTTAAATTAAAGATACTTTTTTAATAAAAGGTACTTTATTTTAATAAAACGTACTTTTTTAATGAAGGGTACTTTTTTAATAAAAGATAGTTTTTTAATAAAAGTTTCTTTTTTTAATAAAAGGTACTTTTTTAATTAAAGGTACTTTTTTTAGTAAAAGGTACTTTATTTTAATAAAACGACTGTTTTAATAAAAGGTACTTTTTTAATATAAGGCACTTTTAGAGGAAAGATTAAGAAGAGACAGTCTTTTAATAAAAGATTCTTTATTAAGAAAAGGCACTTTTAAAAGAAATGGTACGTTTTTAATAAAAGGTACTTTTTTTTAATAAAATGTACTTTTTTATTAAAAGGTACTTTTTTAATAAAAGGTACTTTTTTAATAAAAGGTACTTTTTTAATAAAAGGTAGTTTTTTAATAAAATATACTTTTTTAATAAAAGGTACTTTTTTAATAAAAGGTGCTTTTTTTTAATAAAATTTACTTTTTAATAAAAGGTACTTTTTTTTAACAAAATGTACTTTTTTAATAGAAGGTACTTTATTTTATTTTAATAAAAGGTACTTTATTTTAATAAAACGTACTTTTTTAATAAAAGGTACTTTTTAATAAAAGGTACTTTTATAATTTTTGGTACTTTTTTTTAATAAAAGTTAATTTATTTCAATTAAATGTACTTTTTGAATAAAATGTACTTTTTTAATAAGAGGCTATTTTTTAATAAAAGGCATTTTTTTAATAAAAGGTACTTATTTAATAAAAGGTACTTTTTAATTAAAGATACTTTTTTAATAAAAGGTACTTTATTTTAATAAAACATACTTTTTTAATAAAAGGTACTTTTTTTCAAGTAGTTTTTCGTTTTTTTTTTTTTTTTTTGGTGATAAATCGTTTGGACTATCTTTCATTGGGTTAATTTGCCTATTGCCTTTCAGTACGCAATACTACGGCCCGGCAATTTATTGAATGATTTAACTTTTCATTAAATTGACCCTGTTTATTCAAAAAACTGTTTAAAATATTTCTGGGCATTATTAGCCTTTATTAGTAATACCGCTAATAACAATTTTTAATTTTCGCAGGAAATTACACCCAAAGTTAAATTTCCGTCAAAATGCATTAGAATAATTTTGGAATCTATGTAGAGATTACTAATTTTATTGTGAAATGTCAATTATAATTGAACCAATCAAGCATTGTTGTGGAAAATAAAAATCTATCATGTGATTGATATATCGCTAATGCTTTCAGAATTTTTTTTTCTTAAATAAATTATAATAATTTGCAAAATCACATTATTACTTATCTAATGTAATAATAGCAATAATTCTAACAATTTATCAAACAACCTTTGAACATCTGTTTCATCATGCAAAAATTGAAAACCAACAAATTCAATTCAAATATCATATTGTTGGATGAGCATGAGAATGGACTTAAATGTTTTAGTTAGTTGCTGTTGTTGGTTGCTTGTTTTGGTCTATTTTAATGGAAATGTATAAGTTTCCTTTATGTTTTTTTTTTGTTTTGTAGAAATGCAAGACTTTACACATATTTCTTTCAACACAATGATGGTGTGTAAAATCACACAAACTCACCACTTTGTAAATTTCGGAAAGTTTTCATTCAATTTTTACCCTCCAGTTATTTTTAGCATTAAATAACTTTTTTAGTTTAGTTTTTGAGTTAAGTTCACTTAAATTCAAACGGAATATAAACACACAATTAGAATACATGGACGCAGGCACACACAAACACATTGAAAGAAGAAAAACTTCAGATATTCAAATGAATGCATTGTCTAATTCGCTATTGATATTTACGGATTAAAATGTGACTATGGAACTGGCCGATTTTAGGGTGTATCTTCATCTAGTTCTCATTGAAATATAGTAGATGGTCAAATTTGATTACAATTGTATCTGCCGTATGGAATTAATTCAAGTTTTTGAAGTCATTTAAGATATTTCACGGAAATGGATATAGAAGAAATATGACAGATCCTTTGGTCAGTAAAAAAATGTACCTAGTTGAGACCGCTTACACTGTAGGGAGAGGGGAGAGGGGGGTGAGAAAATTCAAGTCAGGGGGAAGTACTATGTTAGTGTAGCAAGACATTCAAGGGGTTTGGAGTTTTCAGGCCAATCTTTTATTTTTGATGACCTTTTGTATTACGACCTTATCTTGATGTTTGTTTGCTTAGTTGTTTAGCTATAACTCAAGAATAATGGACGATTTCTCATTTTAATCTTTAGAAAAATTGTATTTAAATTTAAATTAATAATTTTTATTAATATATCCATGTAAAAAATAGAAAAAACAAGTAAGAAAATTATAGTCGGTCTAGACCGACTATACGATACCCTATACCATGCGTTTAGAAACCCTATCTCTTAGGCCCAACTAACTGGACATTGAAAATAAGCAAAAACCAAATTTGAGTGGGATTTTTATTATTTTTTTTGGCTGCAGATATGAAAAAGTTCATATCGGATGCTATATCTATAAAGGGACTAGGTCCAAAAATGGACCGATCCTGATCATGTTTGGTAAAGTCTCTTGTATTTTGCAAAAATATGTAGAAACAAAATTTGAGAAGAATCAGTGCAATATTTTTGTTTTTTAATAGATTTAAGTGAAGATCGGGAAGCAGCTCCATATGGGGTCAAAGGGATCATTTTTGGACTACTCATTAGTGGATGTAATGAACGCATACAAACCCAATTTGAGTAAGATCTATATGACAATTTGGATCTTATGGCAATTTATGTCGATTTCATATGGGTAATTTGTATGGGGGCTAGGTCTGAACATGGACCGATTCTCACCAATTTCAATAGCGTTCATCCCATGGCCGATAAAAGCTTATATACCAAATTTCATCAAAATATATTCATATTTGCGACCTGCAGTTTGATTACAAGCTTTACATGGACACACAGACGGACGGACGGACGGACGGACGGACGGACGGACGGACGGACGGACGGACGGACGGACATTGTTAAATCAACTCAGAAAGTGATTCTGATTCGATCGGTATAATTAAAGATGGGTCTAGGTCAAATATTTTTGGTTGTTACAAACAGCAGCACAAAGTCATTATACCCAAACCACATAGTGGTATAGGGTATAAAAATACCGATGTATGTTTGATTTAATATTAAGAGGTACGAGTGTAAAATTAGGCTGTGCTGAATTTTTTATTCCTTCAAAATATTCTCGATCTTTTTCTAACTTCACACCCTGACAAGTATGAAGTGAAAATCCCGGCACCTCTCGGTAATTCGGATCACTGTACCATTTCCACATCTTTTTCATACTCTGCACTTCATAGTGTTCCAACACTAGCTATGAAACGCTCAGTTTTTATTAACGAAACGGCTCGTTGGGGCGAGCTCAACAATTTCTTCAAGCATTTCAACTGGAAAATTTGTTTCCTGGACAATAGTATTGAAGCTGCAGCGATAATGGTGGAAAAATAATAGTGCTTGGTATGAGATTATTCATTCCATCTAAGTACATTTCGGCTAAACCTAATCAAAATTCGTGGTTTAACCAGACTTGCAGAGATGCAGTCAGATCCAGAGAGGAAGCATTCAGACTTTATCGTGAAAATAAAAATTCTGTCACTGAACTGCTACGCAACCAGGCGAGAAACGAATGTGATAAAGTACTAAGGCGCAAAAAGTTTCTTCACGATCAGCGGTTTCGTGCTAAAGTTCTTTCTGCTCCTCGGGGCAGCAAGAGCTTTTGGTCATTTGTTAAAAGAGTAAAGAATAATGCTAGTTCTGCTATCCCAACTCTTATAATGAATGACCAAATATTCACTAACCCGGTCAATAAGGTTAACCGTGTAGCTGAACTTTTTGTAAAAAATTAATTTTTGCCGGATAGCAATCAACCACTGCCCGAACTCGAAAGAGTATCTTGTACTATGCCTAAAATATTCTTCCGAGCACGTGCAGTTAAAAGGGTTCTTTCGGATATCAACATTAATAAGTCTCCGGGACCGGATGGTATACCAGCACTGGTGCTGGAATAGGTCCCTCGGACGTTAGCCAGTCCATTAGCCAACCTTATTAGCCTTTCATACCGTACGGGAGTCTTTTCCTCTTGCTGTAAAGTTGCTAATGTCCAACCAATCCCTGAAAAGGGTGCGGCTAATAACCCTGAAAATTACTGTCCAATTGCAATGTGCTCTGCGCTCTCAAAGGTGATGGAGCATGATCAATTTCCATCTTGTGAACTATATAGAGGCCAACTCACTTCTTATTGATCGACAATATGGCTTCCGTAGAAATCGTTCCACAGGAGACCTGTTAGCTCTACTTTCTGAGCGCTGGAGTCGATCCATTCGCAATTTTGGCGAAAGTAAAGTGGTTGCTCTGGATGTTTCCTAGGCATTCGATCGTGTGTGGCACGGTGCATTGATATCAAAGCTAATTGCATTTGGTTGCGTTAATGACTTCTCTCGATTTATATCGAGCTTTCTCAGAGACCGAACAATACGTGTTGCTATTGATGGGGTCTCATCTAATGAGTTTCAGGTTAATTCAGGGGTACCCCAAGGTTCCGTTCTTTCTCCTTCTCTTTTCCTTATCTTTCTAAACGACCTTATTGGTCAAACTTTTAACTCTTTATACTCTTTCGCAGATGACAGCAGCATTTGTCATTCATTTTCCTTCAATTGTAATGCAAGCCTCTTGGAGGTTGGGGGGCAAAAGGCAGAAAATGAATGAACAAAGACCTGTTAACAATCTCCGATAAGGGTAAATCGAAAAGGGTTGATTTTAATGCGCTGAAGACTCAATGTTGTATGTTGACCCATATGGCCATGGAATCAACAATGTCATCTGTATATATGGGTGGTATAGGTATTGAGGAATCGGATACTCTTGACGTTCTAGGCATGAGAATTCAATGCGATGTTCGTTGGAACGAACATATTTTTCAAGTGTCGAAAGAAGCATTCAAGTGTCTTGGTTTTCTAAAACGGTGCAAAAATTTCTTCACTCCCTCTGATCTCCTTAAAATATATACCACTTACATCCAACCGAAAATAGAATACAACTCCCATATATGGGCAGGAGCTTCAAAGACTATTTTGGAGCTACTGGACCGCGTGCAAAGGAGGAAGTTGATGCTCATTAATGACAGTAGGGTATCCAACTCTGCTGACTCATTGGAACATCGTCGGAATGTGGGTTGTGTATCACTGTTCTATAGATACTACCATGGGATATGTTCTTTTGAGATTAACGAACTTATTCCAAGTGCCCGAGTTTCGGTTCGCTCTACCTGCTTCTCTAGTAGATCACATCCATTTGTAGTCTATTGTCCAGTTGACCGCACAGCGCATTACAGAGAGAATTCGTTTATCAGTCGAACTAGTCGTATGTGGAATAAACTCCCCGCAGAGGTCCTTCCTGACAGTTATAATCTAATAAAATTTAAGTCAAATATCCACAAACACTACTCCCTCGTTTCTCCTTCCCATAACCTCTTTTCCTGAGATCAACACAATGCACTACATTTTTAGGGGGCATCCCCTGAGTGTTGGTTAATAAATAAAAAAAAAAAGTTTGGCCTGAGAATGCCAAATACTTGGGAAGTTTTACTATGGTGGCCTGCTACTTTACCCTGACATAGAATTTTTCACCCCCCCAGAGAACGACCACGAAAAGGTTCCACAGTGATACCACAAAGGTCATTATTGTTCTCTATTTGTTTTGATATGTCAAGATAAAAATGTATAATTCTACATAAATTCTCCTTGTTCATTTTAAAGTGACAGAACCATCGTAGTATTAGTAGAAGTATTTAAAAATATTAATTCTTTTGAGGTTTTATTAAAAAAGCAAACAAGATCACAAAATGCTATATTATTAACATAGTTTTACTTCATTTGATCTCTCTCTTTATGTATGTGAAATTTAGTGTTGAACGGTGTAACAGGTAAAAAATACCCACATCGATATGAAGTTTCATCAACATCAGATATTAAGGTATTAGTTATTAGTCGCACAGAAATTGAATTCAATTAAAAAACAAAACTAGGTCTTCCAATGGAAGTCAGCCTTTAGAGCTCTGTCAAAAATATAACAGTGTAGTACGTTTTAAGAAGAATAAACTCACAGCTTAGTTTTTAGAAATTTTGGGTAGAACTTTTTTAAAACTTGTTATTGTAGTAGTCATTGTGCGTACCATTCACCATACGTTATGTGGGTAAGTTTGTCATTACTTATGTGTGTAAAACATCGGAACATGGATTCAGGCCTTCAATAAGAGTTTTAAAAAATTCGTAGTACTTAGACAATTTTCCATGATTTTAGCATTATCACTTAGAAAACAAAAAAAAAAATAAGTTACAAAATGACTGTCGGTCTAGACCGACTATACGATGCCCTATACCATGGGTTAAGGGGGGCAAGGTTATAAAACCTTTTTTTTTGCTTTCCGTTTTCTGACTGTAGAACATGTCGAGAGTGTTGTGTCCAAATTTAAAGTAAATCGGAAAAAAACTAAAGAAGACACAGCATTTGCAGCGACCGGCCTCATACGGTATTTCGTATATAAATCAGTTTTTAAAAAACTTTAAATCAATTTTCTCGCAAATAACATGTTTGAAGCCCATGAACATCATAACTGAAAATTAACTTGACCGATTGTTCTGAACTTTTACACACTATTTCTACACATAAGTCACCAGGTAACCACGTAGATTCTTTTTTCCCATTTTCTTCCCTATTTTTTAACAACAAATTCACCGAAATTTTATGTCAAAAATCGTGTTTTTCACTTTAAAATGATGCAAAAAAAAAAAAAAAAAATTAAAAAACTCTTCTCGATTACCTCGGGAAACATATCAGTTTCTAAACGCATTTCGATTTTTTTTATTTCACATGATCATTTAACGAGTTATGATGTTCACCGCAAAACAACAATGCCTCTGGAGATTCCCTGTCACGGACTTATTTATTAAAATTTTGAATTGAGAAAAAATTTTTTTTAAGATTGCTTAAATTGATTGCATAACTCCTGCCAGTCAAAAGCAGCCAGAAAAAATCTTGCACTATTCTATAGTCCGAACCCTGCTTTATACTTTTTTACCCAATTACATACCCGCCAGTTTCCGCCCATGTGCACCAGAACAATTTTCTGACCCAAGGTTAGATATTTTCTGCAAAATTTATGAATACAAAAGTTGTCCACTATGTGGTTAGGATATATTAAGTTTGAGGTGATGTTTGTAACTGCCAAAAATATTGGACCTTTATCCATCCTATATTATACAATTTCTGAGTCGATTAAACGATGTCCGTCCGTCCGTCTGAGTGTTATGAATACAAAAGTTGGTCGTAGCGGTGCACCGCGGTGTATTATTTTGCATGTCTGTAGAGCTGTCAGGAGTTGTTATATACTTATAAAAGTAGTAATGAAAGATAAAAATATTTATTTTACGGAATTGCAAGAAAGAGTATTTATAATAATGTTTTCACAATTATTATTCATTACAATTTGTGTAATGGCTAAGTACTGTTACAGAGATCTGGCAGATATTTATTTTCAACGAAATGATGTAGACGATGTAATTTTGCACATAGTGAGCAACGACTTCTTTAAGAATTATAACCTAGAAGACATTGAAATGCACAAAGGAAAAATTACTAATTTTGCATTGAATTTGAAAAGACGGTACATTGAATGCTCTCATAGCAAGGCAAAGATGTACAAACGTTACCAAGACTGGTTAATAAAGGAACTAATTTTTGAGAGTGCATCTAGAACTGCCAACGAAAGTGGAAAAAAGGGTCGACCAGCAAAACCAATTGACGGATGTAGTGAAAGATCTCAAAGGCGCTAGCTGGAGAATATCAATGAAGAAATTTCTCAAAGAATTATTAAGGATTCATTTTTGCACCAAATTCAACCAACACAAAATAAAAAAAATAAAATTGAAATAATAGAAACAAGTAAGAAAACCCTATACCCTAACTGGACATAGAAAATAAGCAAAAACCAAATTTGAGTGGGATTTTTATTAATTTTGTTGGCTGCAGATATGAAAAAGTTCATATCGGATGCTATATCTATATAGGGACTTGGTCCAAAAATGGACCGATCCTGATCATGTTTGGTAAAGTCTCTTGTATTTTGCAAAAATATATACAAACAAAATTTGAGAAGAATCAGTGCAATATTTTTGTTTTTTAAAAGATTTAAGTGAAGATCGGGAAGCAGCATTATATGGGGTCAAAGGGATCATTTTTGGACTACTCATTAATGAATATAATGAACGCATACAAACCCAATTTGAGTAAGATCTATATGACAATTTGGATCTTATGGCAATTCATGTCGATTTCATATGGGTAATTTGTATGGGGGCTAGGTCTGAACATGGACCGATTCTCACCAATTTCAATAGCGTTCATCCTATGGCCGGTAAAAGCTTATATATCAAATTTCATCAAAATATATTCATATTTGCGACCTGCAGTTTGATTACAAGCTTTACATGGACACACAGACGGACGGACGGACGGACGGACATTGTTAAATCAACTCAGAAAGTGATTCTGATTCGATCGGTATAATTAAAGATGGGTCTAGGTCAAATAGTTTTGGTTGTTACAAACAGCAGCACAAAGTCATTATACCCAAACCACATAGTGGTATAGGGTATAAAAATAGTAGCAGCGAGCCCAAGGCGCACAAAGAGGATTTTGAAAAGCATTCCTACATCAATTGAAGATAAGAAATTTACGCCAGAAGAAGCGTGCGCCCTATTTTTGGATTTGAAATTGACCAAAAATCAATATAAGGAATTGCGGAAGCGAACCAATGAAAAGTATTGTGGGATTATTCCAGAGTATCGAGATTTAGTTTCTGCCAAAAAAGAATGCTTAACTTCACAATCTATTAGTGTCACTTCAACATCAGCAGAAATAAAATTGCAAGATCTCCTTGAACATACTGCACAACGATTGCTAAATACACTTGATACTGATCATTTAAAAAAAATTGGTAATGGCAGCATTACTTTAATTTCGAAATGGGGATGTGATGGATCCTCTGGTCAGAAACAATACAAGCAATTTAATGCCGCAAATTCATCAGATGCTAATTTATTTATGGTATCTTTCGTTCCATTGCGCTTAACAAAAAGGTATAGCGTCTTAGAGCCGTCAACTAGTAGAGCAACAGAAATCGATATATGGAAAAATGAAATTCCTTCTTCAACAAAGTATTGCAGACCAATAAAATTTGCATTCAAAAAGGAAACCAAAGATGTCATAACTGAAGAAGTTCAAAAAATAAAAGATCAAATTAAGGAACTTCAACCAGTAATATTTAAATTTGATGATCAAGACATTGAAGTACATTTTAAAATGTGTCTCACAATGATTGATGGAAAAGTTACATAAGCTTTAACTGGAACAAAGTCAACGTCAAGCTGCATTATATGCCAAAAGACATCAAGTCAATTAAGCCAACCCCCACCAGAAAACGATAGTTTTAAGGAAGCCTATGAATTTGGAATGTCCCCTCTTCATGCTAGAATACGTTTCATGGAGCATATTCTTAAATTGGGTTATGATTTGGAATTTGGTCCGTTAGGCGAAACAGTGAGAAAAAACAAAGAAAATGAAGAAAAAAGAAAGCAAAAAAAAAACAAATTCAACAAAAATATCTACAGCTAGGCTTCGTAATCGACCAACCAAAACAAGGGGAAGGAAACACAAATGATGGAAATACTGCAAGAAGCAATATAAGTTAACTTTTACGTTCGCTGCTTAATAAACTATATTTGAACTCGGGATCTTTAAAAAAAAACAACCTTTGGCCCTTGTGCACATTAGGACTAAAAAGTTTACGGGGGCCAAAGTTTGGCATTTTCTGAAAAAATTAACATAAAAAATTGTTAAAAAGTATTAGTTGTAAAATTAACTGAAAAAATAAGACATTAAATTAAAAAAAACCTTTTTTTACCTTTTAACACTTCACTTTAGTATTACTATTTAACTACAAATGAAAATGTATTTTAAACCCTCCGTAACTTTTTTTATTTTCGGTCGAGAATTACGTTTTATAGCAAAACTTAAAGGCTAAAGTCTCACCTACCAAACAAAAAAAAACCGCATATCAAAATTCCAATCCAATCAAAAGTTATAGATTTTTGACCGCCTTCTCGTCAAATGGTCCACTGTGCGGCACCGCTTCCACTGTGCGACGCACTGTGGTCAATATTTTGAGATATCGGCCAAAACTCCTTTTGGTTTTTGTTCTCCGATTTTAAAGTTATTAGACTCATATGAAAGTAGACAGTAGTAACCTCGGGAGCCAAAAAATTAGAACTCTATTTCAACTATTTCACTGAGAACAGGGTGGTCCAAAATGGGCTTTTTCAGAATTTAGTAAATCTATGATATTTTTAGTTAATTTTTAAAGTTTAAATGATCATAACTTTTTTGTTTTTCAAGATTTTTGGACGAAATAAATTTTGTGTTGTAACTTAACTTATTTCCTATTACTGGTAAAAAAAATTGATGTTCTACTGTTTTCAGAACAATTTAAATTTTTTTTTAAAAAAAGGTCAAATTTCCCCTACATTCCTATATATACATGTCCATGCATCGGGACTGCACTTTTTGAGCTACAGCAATTTTTCTGACCCAAGGTAAGATATTCGGTACAAATTGACGTCTTATTTTTTGAGAAGTTATTTGTATGTGAAAGTGGTTATTATGCATATATTTTGATGAAATTTTGTACAAGAGTTCTTATTGACCCAAAAAATAATTCTGTTGAAATTAGGAGAAGTTGGCTCATATTTGGACCTAGTCCACATAGAATGGTGTATCAAAATTTTGACAAAAATGACAATAGAACTCTCAAATTATGTGGTATCTGGCAATTCATTTGGAAAAGGTAAAAAAGATTTTATTGCCATCTAATATTACACAACTTAAATACGTGAAAATTGCAAATAAATTTAAAACCAATGGAAATAACTGGTAAAGCCAAGTACCTGTTATATTATGTTTCAAAGAGGTAAAAAAGATCATGTTGAAACTTCGAACAATAGTATATTAATCCATGTATTCATTTTTTTTCTTCATTATTGTTTAAACAATGGCTAAATTCAGTTATAGTGTTCTATCTGATATATATTTTGAACGGAAAGATGAAAACGACATTATTTATATCCACTCTTCAAAATATGCGACAAACAAGAAACTAAAATTCATAACTTAAAAATAAAAAACTTTTTAAATACTTTAAGAAAACGGTACAATCAATGTTCCAGAAACAAGAAATTGTTTTACTCATGCAACCAAGAATGGCTAAGAAATAAACTTATTTTTAAAAAGCCATCAGTAACTACCACAGAAACTGGAAAAGGTGGTCGGCCAGCAAAGCCAATTGATAATTGTAGTGAAAGATCATGAAGACAAAAGCTTAAACATATCAATGAAGAAGTTTCTTGTAGCATCATAAAGGATTCATTTCTGCATCAAATTCAACCATCGAAAACTAAAAAGGGTAAAATTGCTATCATTGAAAAAATAGTGGAAGCAAGCCCCAGATGCACAAAAAGGATTTTAGAAAGTATGCCGACACCAACTGAAGAAAATAAATTTACTCCAGAAGAAGCATTTGCACTATTTTTGGATTTGAAAATGACTAAAAACCAATATACAGAATTGCGGAAGCGAACCAATGAAAAAAATTGTGGAATTTTTCCATCATATCGAGATATAGTTTCTGCCAAAAAAGATTGCTTACCTTCACCAACTGCTATTAGTGTAACTTCAAGTTCAGCAGAAATAAAATTGCAGGATCCTCTTGAACACACTGCAGAACGATTATTAAAGACATTTGATGCTGACTATTTAAAGAAGTTTAAAAATTGCAGCATGACTTTAATTTCTAAATGGGGATGTGATGGGTCCTCTGGCCAGAAACAATACAAACAATGTAATGCGGAAAATTCATCAGATGCCAATTTATTCATGATTTCTTTCGTTCCATTACGTTTAACAAAAACTTATATTGGTTCAGAGCCGTCAACTAGTAGAGCTGCAGAGATAGATGTATGGAAGAATGAAATTCCCTCGTCAACAAAATTTTGTAGACCAATAAAGTTTGCTTACAAAAAGGAGACTCAAGATGTCATAGATGAAGAAGTTCGAAAAATAAATGATCAAATTAAAGAACTCCAACCAGTAACATTTAAATTTGATGACCAAGACATTGAAGTAAATTTTAAAATGTGTCTCACAATGATTGATGGAAAAGTTCCACAAGCTTTAACCAAAACAAAGTCATCGTCAAGCTGCACCATATGCCAAAAAACATCAAGTCAATTGAGCCAACCACCAACACAAGACGATAGTTTTAATAAAGCATATGAATTTGGAATGTCACCTCTTCATGCTAGAATTCGTTTTATGGAGTATATTCTTAAATTGGGATACGATTTGGAATGTGGCCCGTTAGGCGAAACAGTGAGAAACAACAAAGAAAATTTGGAAAAAAGAAAGCAAAAAAAAAAGATATTCAAGAAAAATACCGTGAGATAGGCCTTATAATTGACCAGCCAAAGCAAGGAGAAGGAAATTCTAATGATGGAAACACAGCAAGGAGATTTTTTTCCGATCCAGAAACTGCAGCTTCTATAACGGGAGTAGATTATGATTTAATACGACGATTCCAAGTCATATTACAAGTTATAGCATGTAGCAAAAAGATAGATGCAAAAAAAATTGGTCAGCATGCTAATGAGACAGCAACCCTTTATAACCAAAAATATTCTTGGAGACATATGCCAACCACAGTTCACAAAATTTTTTTCCATGGGGAACAAATAATTCAGCACAATATGCTTCTAATTGGAGATCTCTCAGAAGAAGCCCAAGAAAAAAGGAACAAAGACTACAGATTCTTTCGCGAGCACAATACAAGAAAAATTTCCAGATATTGTACTAATGAAGACCTTATCACTATTTTGTTGTGCACATCAGACCCATATATGTCCAGTATTCGACAAAAATGGAAATCAACCTCATTAGAGTTAGATGAAGAAGCTAAACAACTACTGCAAAATGAAAATCAAAGCTATTTGGAAGAAATTTTTACTAATATTGTTTAATTAATACTAGTTTAAAGATTATAATTTGTTTCTAATTTTAGTATAAATTTTTATTAATACATTTAAATAAAATATATGTGCACTTTAAATCAATAGTAAAAGTTTACTTAAAATTTTATCGATGTTGTGTTCTGCATATAATATATCCAAATGGTATTGATATGTTGGGAATTTCAGTGTTATTTTTCAGTTTAATCCTCACAAGAATTAGCTTTCTTCCAAAAAACCAACCTTTGGCCCCTGTGAATATTGACACTAAATAAATGTCAGGGGCCAAATGTTGGCATTTTCTGGCCAAAATTAAGTTTAGGAATAATAAATAAGTATTGGTTGTAAAATACGATTGAAGAAAATAAGAAACTATAAAAAAAAATACCTATTTAAAAAGTCAAAATATTCAACTTTTACATGGAAACTCAACAAAAAATTAAAATGCATTTTTAACTCCAAATTACTTACGTTCCTATCAGTCGATTTTTACGTTTGAACACGCAAATTGAAGCTTAAAGTCCCTCCTATTGAACAAAACAAATTGGGTAAAAAAATACCAATCTGGTCAAAAGTTATAGAGTTTTGACCGCTATCTCGCGAAATTGACCACTGTGCGACGCTTACTTTTGAGAAATATTATGCGATTTTTATTTATTACTTAGACGCATGAGCGATAAATTTATAAAATTTATATTAATCATACAATTTTTTTATTCTCCTGCTTTTCAGCGTCTTCCAAGGAAATTTTTGGCCTAAATTTTAATAGATTAAATTTTCTGTGTACAAAATTTCAGCTCTCCACGAAGGTTAACAGTCTGCTGGTGTTTAAAAAATTTTAAACTTTCAATAAAAATTCTTATAAAATTATATATTAGTTATTAATTATTTATTTTTTTATTTAAAAATAATTATAATTATATCTAACTAGCAGATTCCAGCCCTCGAAATTCGAGTGCAAATTCTAGGAAATTTTATATTTTTTATTTAATAAAGACCCTAAAGGTATGCTAATTAAAATAAGCCAATTCACAATACAACACTTTTTAAATATTATTATTTATTGATGTATGTCCAAGATTGTCTTTTATTAATGTGAATGAAGCAAACAAACTAACTTTTTTTACAAACACATTACCAAATTTAATGAACACATACATACATAGCATTGTATAATTATATGTATGAGGTAGTAGCAACTTTAAATGCATTTTAATAAAAAAAAAACAAAAAAGTAGTGGACAGCTAAAAAGAAATACATTTCAAATGAGGGATGTTTGGTCAAAATATGATTAAAACTGATAACTAACATCAGTAATAAGAAATAGCCTTGCCTATTAATATTGTAGATATGGTTTTATTGAAACTTTTTTCTTATAATTTCAAATTTTTATTCAAATTTTTTTCAATTTGATTTTCTCTTTGAACTTTATCTTTATTTATAATTTTCTCTTACAATTTAATTTTTTTAATAATCTTTTTCATAAATTTCCCATCTCAATTTCTTATATTTTTTTAGTTTTTATTGCTTTATTTTTTCAACTCAACTGTAAATAATTCGGCTCGGCTATTTAGAACGCTCTAAAATGATTTTTCAATATGAATATTAGTTTGTTGCTGTGCACACGTGTCATTATTGCGTTACTATGAGAGGGTCATTTGTTCATTTTACTCTATTCATATCCGGAATTGAAATAAGTTACAGAAAAAAGTGTTGAATTCAAATTAAAGAGCATCCGCATTATATCCTGTCAACAATTTCCGCTTATTTAGCAAAACTATTTTAAAGTAGCAGCCACAAAAAAAAAATAAAACTCCAGTATCACTCTTGTTTTTTCTTCTATTTTTTTGGTTGCCTTGCATTTGGTTATTTCAGGTTTATTGTCCTTTATTATGTGGATTTTATTTAAGAATGGAGTATGAGTAGCAGCAGCCATCAATGTTTTCATAACGTTTTATGTGGCGTGTCACATTTTCACCCTAGTTGTCTTGTTATTAGAATTTTTTTTATTATTGTTTTTTTTTTATCATTCCTTAACATAAACTTTTTTTCTATTTTTGGTATATATAAATAGACGTCTACTTGACAGAGAGGAAAAACAAAATAATGGTGGTGGTTCAAGATAAAAGCGAGTGTTACAGATAATGTAAAAATGTGCAAAATTTTGCAAATTAAGTCTTTGTGATTATTTAACGTTCTTCTTTATATTTCCTCTTAATTATGTATTCTATCGAGACGAAATCCTACTGTTTGCCCACATTTCACTTCTAGCGAAGAGAACTGTAGTTTTGAGACAAAAAAAAATTAAATAATTATATAAGTGTTATTTAAGCTTTTTGTTTAATAATTAATTAATTTTGTTTTTCTAAAAGAACACAGATTTAAAAAAAATGTTTTTCGAATGACTAAGACTTTATCTTCTACTCGTAACAGTTAGGAATCTTTCTAATGATACTTTACCTACTTCAAATTTGTATTCTTAGTTCATAGATAAAAAAATCAGCATGTATGACAAACACTTGTAAATATTTTAACAGTTAGAGTAGAAAGTCAAGTTTTTTTTTTGGCTTAAGTGATTCCATAAAAAGATTCCAGTTTAATATTTTGAATTGTTATACAAATCCGGTTAGGGTAACAAAAACATGGAAGGCTGCAACTTTTCTTATAAAACCGCAAATATAATAATAAATAATAATATTTAGCTGAAACTGTATTTCAGATAAAAAAAGATTCATCATTTATACCAATTAGTTATAAGTCGCCTAAGTACCCCGTGGAAAATATTGTTTTAAGAAAGGTTAAATTTTTTTAAAAAGGTGCTGTTTCTAAGAAAAGTTACATCTCTGGAAGAAGTATTCCTTTGGGAAAATTTACTTTTTGAAGAAAATAAACTATCTACGAAAAACTACTTATTTAAGAATATGTACTTTTTTTTAGAAGAAAGAGTACGTTTTTAAGAATAGGTAAAGTTTTAAGAAAAGTTACTCTCTATGAAAAAAGGTTTTTTTTTAGGAAAAGGTAGTTTTTTTTTTAAAGAAAAAGGAAAAAGGAAGGCTACTTTTTTTAGAAAAAAGTCCTTTTTTGAGAAAAGATAACGTACTTAAAAAAATACTTTTATACAAAATGCAATATTAAAAAAAATTGCTTTTAAAAAATCGTACAATTTTAAAAAAGGGACGATTTTATAAAATATATTATTTTAAGAAAATATATTTTTAATGAAAACGTACTTTTGCATAAAAAAGTTCCTAATTAAGAAAACGCACTTTTTAAGGAAATTCACTTTTTTTTTTAACAAAATGTCGTTTTTTAACAACAGGCGCTTTTTTAACCGAATTTATTTTTTCCCAAAAACTTATTTTTTAAAGAAAATTTACGTATTAAAAACAATTATGTTTTCAAGAAAATTTACAGTTTGAAGAAAATTTTCGCTTTTAAGAGAAGTTCCATTTTAATCAAGGCTACTTTTTATGAAAGGTCATCTAAAGGTACTTTTTAGGAAAATTTTATTTTCTAGCAAAAGGTACTCTTTTCTAACTAAAACTAATTTTTAGGAGAAAGTACGTTTTAAGAAAAAGGTACTTTTTAAAATAGGTACTATTTTTTAACAAAACTTTTATGAGAAAAGGTAATTTTTATAAAATACACTTCTTAAGAAAATGTACTTCTGAAGAAATAGTACTTTTTTAAGAGAAGATACTTCTGAAAAAAGTACTTTTTAAGAAAATGTACTTCTGGTAAAAGGTACTTTTTTACTAGAAGGTACTTCTGAAGAAAAAATTGTTTTTACGAGAAGGTACTAGTTTTTAAGAGAAGTTCATTTTTTAAAACAGGTACTTTTTTAAGAAAAGGTACTTTTAAGGAAGAGGTACTTTTATGGGAAAATATTTCTGAAAAAAAAAAAATTATAAGAAAAGGTATTACGTTTTAAGAAAATATCCTTTGTCAAATTAACAAAAGATACTTTTATAAGAAAAAGTGCTTTTAACGAAAATATACTCGTTAAGAAAAAATATTTTTTTTTTCCACGAGAGACTTTTTTCCAACAAAAACTAGTTTTTCAGAAAAGGTGCTTCAAGTAAAAGGTACTTTTTTAAGAGAAGGTACTTCAGAAGAAATAAAAATTATGAAAAGGTACTAGTTTTAAAGAAAATTTTATTTTTTAAACAAAAGGTACTTTTTTAAGAAACGGTACTTTTTAAGAAAAGGTACTAATTAAGAAAAGGCACTTTTTAAGAAAAGGTATAATTTAAGAAAAGTTACTTTTTAAGAAAAGGTACTATTTAAGAAAAGGCACTTTTTAAGAAAAGGTATAATTTAAGAAAAGTTGCTTTTAAAAAAAAATACGCTTTTTAATAAAAGGTACTTCTTTTAACAAATATGTAAGAAAAGGTACTTTTTAGCAAAAGGTAATTTAAAAAAAGGCTACTTTTCTGAAGAGAAAGTACTTATGAAAAACAAGTATTTCTTGAGAAAGATACTTTTAATAAGAGTTACTTTTTTAAAAAATTCGTAGTACTTAGACAATTTTCCATGATTTTAGCATTATCACTTTAGAGACAAAAAACAAGTTACAAAATGACTGTTGGTCTAGACCGACTATACGATGCCCTATACCAAGGGTTAAGGGGGTAAGGTTTTAAAACCTTTTTTTGCATTTCTTTTTCTGACTGTAAAATATGTCGAGAGTGTTGTGTCAAAATTTCAAGTAAATCGGAACAAAACTAAAGCAGAACAGCATTTGCAGCGACCGGCCTCATACGGTATTTCGTATATAAATCAGTTTTTAAAAAATTTTAAATCAATTTTCATTTCTGATGCCCGTGAACATCATAACTGAAAATTAACTTGACCGATTGTTTTGAACTTTTACACACTATTTCTACACATTAGTCACCAGGTAACCACGTAGATTCTTTTTATTTTCCATTTTCTTCCCTATTTTTTTAACAACAAATTCACCGAAATTTTATGTCAAAAATAGGGGTTTTCACTTTTAAATGATGCAAAAAAAAAAAAAAAAAAAAATTAAAAAATCTTTATCGATTACCTCGATTTTTTTATTTCACATGATCATTTAACGAGTTATGATGTTCACCGCAAAACAACAATGCCTCCGGAGATTAGCTGTCACGGACTTATTTATTAAAATTTTGAATTGAAATTTTTTTTTTATATTGTTTAAAATGTTATTATATATCGTGTATATGAAATAAATAATCTAACATTATTCATATCTTCAGAAAAAAAATATGAAAATACACATTTTTTTCTCTTTTCAAACCTTACCCCCCCTTAAAGGACCTGTCTCTTAGGTCCAACTAATTAGATGTAGAAAAATAAGCATAAAGCAATTTTAAGTGGCATTGTTATTAGTTTTTTGCTTTCGGTTATGAAAAAGTTTATACCAGACGGTATATCTATATGCGAAAAGTTAACACCAGATTGACAAAACAATGAAAAGCCATTTTTTTTGCCAAAAATTAGAACAAGTTTTATTCGTGAGCGGCGCCGCTTCCACTGTGCGACGCACAGTGGGTTCGATTTCCCCAAAATGGAGATTAATTCAACGAAGGGTCTAATTGATTAGGTAGTATTTTTTTTGGATTAGTTATACATAAGTTATAAAAAAAAAAACAAAAATATTGTATACTTTTGAAGAGAACTTTTTTTATTTATTTAATTTAACTAATATTATATTAAAGAATTTGCATTAATATTTCTCAAATCAAGCAACTGGAGAGCCTTACGACATCCGATTTTGATGAAATTTGCTATGAGTGTTGTACCTTACACCACCAAGTGAAAATGACAATTTTGGAACTTTAACCCATTTTGTCCCACACTTGTCTAGTCATTAAATCATTTTGTTGATGTTATTCTTGGTTTTTATACTGTTTACCTATATTATTCGAGAAATGAAAATTATATTTATAGCCTTTTATCGAAAAAGTAGCAAAAATATATACATTTTATTTTGTAAAGTGTTTCTAACCTGGTTTTTTAGAATATATGTCCAAACTCTTCAGATTCCCATCCATCGACACCGTCACCCTCATCATCGTCATCTATAAAATAAGCGATTTCTGTTTCTGTCGGCAAAATTGACGGCGAAATTAATAGCTCCACTGCTGATTTTGGGAGGTGTTTTATTTTATTTTTATTTAACTTCATTTTTCCAGAAATAATTGGATCTGAGGTTAATAGAAACCTATTTAGTATATCCCGATTCGATTCCTCCCGGCTACATTTACGCGAAAAGTTTTCTCTGTAGTTTTTAAAATCCTTATTTCGAGCTTCTTGTGCTTCTTCTGACAGTTGGCCAATCGGTAATAAAGCGTGCGAAATGATTTCTGGACCATGTATTAAAAACTTATGCAGAGTAGGAGGCATGTTAAACCACGGATATTTCTCTACAAAAAGTCGAGCTGTATTATATGAAAATTGCCTGAATTTTTCAACATCGATTTCATGACCAGAAGATAAAACAATTAAAATTGTGTGCATCTTTTCAATTAGTTCAAAATCAATTTTCGTTATATCTGCTGATATACTAGCGTTTTCAAAAAATCTTCTAGCCGTGTTGCCATCATTCGAATTGCCGAAGCCGGGTTTTGGTTGGTCTATAATAAGACCAGATTTATTTCTAAAAACTGCTACCATCAAACAAAAAAATTGTAGTATAACAATAACAACAATAACAATCATAACAACGAAAACGAGAACAAAACAAATTAAAGACAACAAGAACCGCTTTTTTATGAGTGGCTATTTTTTTAATTTATTAAATATATTTAATTGGCGCAAAAACGCGCAATATTTTTTTTATAATTATGAAAGCTTACATACTACAGTTTAATACACAATTTACGCTTTTACCCAATTTTACCCTGTTCCCATTTAAAACTCCACATATATTTTAAAAATAGCCCAAATTTAAGCATATTTAAAAAAAAAAGTTAAAAATATCTCTACATAATTTTTGTTAAATTTGTTTTTTTTACATTACGTTAAAATACCTGACGTTAAAGATTCCATAATAAAAGTATCACTTTTGACTGTTAAAAATAAAAATATTTAGCTTTAAAGTATGACAAATTTCAATTTTCACAACTATTAGAAAAAAACTTACAAATTTCTTAAATTTAAGGCTACGTAGCAAGAAAAGTAAAAAACATATGACATTGAAATTTTCGGTAGTGATGTAGAATTTAGTACTCTTTAATAAAGTAATAAGTATTTTTTAAAAAACTTCATTTTCATTATTCAATTAATCTCCATTTTTTGCGATTTCAACCCAATGTGCGACGCTTACTTCTCGAGAAATATTGTGCGATTTTTATACCCTATACCACTATGTGGTTTGGGTATAATGACTTTGTGCTGCTGTTTGTAACAACCAAAAATATTTGACCTAGACCCATCTTTAATTATACCGATCGAATCAGAATCACTTTCTGAGTTGATTTAACAATGTCCGTTCGTCCGTCCGTCCGTCTGTGTGTCCATGTAAAGCTTGTAATCAAACTGCAGGTCGCAAATATGAATATATTTTTATGAAATTTGGTTTGTAAGCTTTTATCGGCCATGGGATGAACGCTATTGAAATTGGTGAGAATCGGTCCATGTTCAGACCTAGCCCCCATACAAATTACCCATATGAAATCGACATAAATTGCCATAAGATCCAAATTGTCATATAGATCTTACTCAAATTGGGTTTGTATGCGTTCATTACATCCATTAATGAGTAGTCCAAAAATGATCCCTTTGACCCCATACAGAGTTGCTTCCCGATCTTCACTTAAATCTATTAAAAAACAAAAATATTGCACTGATTCTTCTCAAATTTTGTTTGTATATATTTTTGCAAAATACAAGAGACTTTACCAAACATGATCAGGATCGGTCCATTTTTGGACCTAGTCCCTATATAGATATAGCATCCGATATGAACTTTTTCATATCTGCAGCCAAAAAAATTAATAAAAATGCCACTCAAATTCGGTTTTTGCTTATTTTCTATGTCCAGTTAGTTGGGCCTATGAGATAGGGTTTCTAAACGCATGGTATAGGGTATCATATAGTCGGTCTAGACCGACTATAATTTTCTTACTTGTTATTTATTACTTAGACGCATGAGTGATAAATTTATAAAATTAATATTAATCATACAATTTTTGTATTCTCCTGCTTTTCAGCGTCTTCCAAGGAAGTTTTTGGGCTAAATTTTAATAGATTAAATTTTCTGTGTACAAAATTTCAGCTCTCCACGAAGGTTAACAGTCTGCTGGTGTTTAAAAAATTTAAAACTTTCAATAAAAATTCTTATAAAATTATTTATTAGTTATTAATTATCTAGTTTTTAAGAAAATTTTATTTTTTAAACAAAAGGTACTTTTTTAAGAAACGGTACTTTTTAAGAAAAGGTACTATTTAAGAAAAGTTACTTAAAAAAAAAATGTGCTTTTTAATAAAAGCTACTTCTTTTAACAATTATGTAAGAAAAGGTACTTTTTAGCAAAAGGTAATTTTTTAAAAGGCTACTTTTCTGAAGAGAAAGTACTTATGAAGAACAAGTATTTCTTGAGAAAGATACTTTTAATAAAAGTTACTTTTTTAAAAGAAGGTAATTCTGAAGAAATGTATTCGAAGGGTACTACGTTTTAAGGAAATGTTCAAAAGGTAGTTTTTTAAGAAAAAGTAGTGTTTAAAAAGACGTAGATTTTGAGAAAAGGTAGGTTTTTAGAAAAGGTACTTTTTTTTAATAAGAGATACCTTTTTTCAGCAACAGGTACTTTTTGAGAAAAGGCGCTTATTTAAATACATTTTTATTGTTCAAGAAAATCTATCTTTTTAATCAAAATCACTTTTTAAGGAAAACTATTTTTTGGAAAAATCAATTTTTCTAAGGGGATTATACGAGAAGATAGGGTAGGGAAGTCTATATTCAAATTTACAAGTTTCTAGCTCAAAGATATTGTGCTAACACCTATGTGTACTTATTTGATTAGATATTAAATATTAATTACAATATCATTTCTTTCAGTTCATAGATATCTTAATTTAACGAGGAAGAAAACTATAGTCGGTCTAGATCGACTAACCGATACCCTGTAGCATGCGTTTCGAGAGAGGTTCTTGGATCCAGCTTTGCTGAGGCAATAACTGAATATAGAAAATAAGCATATCGCAACTTTTAAATATAGTGTAATTAACTTGTAGCTTGCAGATATGAACGAGATCATTTTGGATGGTTTCTAGGTTGAAAAATGGAGCAGTTATCGCCATATTTAGTAAAGCCATTTATATTATCAAAAAACATATAAAAACCAAATAAGAAAAATCTTTTCAATATATTTCTTTTTTAATAGATTTAAGTGAAGATCGGGAATCAGCTTGATGTGGAACCTGACTGAAAATGTGCCTACACAGAGGGAAAAAAGACGTTATAAAATTGTCAACGGGTGGTATCAATTCGACAACGAAGCGTTGACACTTTTTTGACAATATTTGTTCTCAAATCTAAAACAAAATGTTGTCAAATTGAGAGCGAAGAAGTAAAAAATATCATACGTTGTCAAATTGAGAATGGAATGTTCTTAAATTGTAAACTAAAAAATAAAAACTAACAAACGTTGTCAAATCAAGAACGATAAGTTCTCAAATTGTGAACGAAAAAATAAAAAATACTATACGTTATCAAATCAAGAACGAAATGTTCTTAAATTGAGAATACCCTGTTGACAAATCAAGAACAATACGTTATTGATTTGACAACAACGTTGTCGCTCTATTGCTTTTCATATTATTTTTTCATTAAGTTATCATTTGTTTGTGAAAGCGGTACGGGAAAAAATTAAAAATGGAAAATAGTGAAAATATTAATAATATTATTTAAAGTGCTTGCCAGTGATGAAAGTTTTGTTTTTAGACAAAATTCAAACAGTGGAACTGTAGAGTACATTGATAATGAGGAAATTGTTGAGACTTTTGATTTTGGACAAAACTCAAACGTTGGGGTACACAACAGTGGAACTACAGATGACATTGATAATTACGACGAAAAACTTGAAAGTTTTCTTAAATCCATAAAGATGGAGTGCCTTTCTGATTTGCTAAAAAGTAAGTTGTAAACAAAAACAGCAATTGAATAGTTTTTGAAATATTTTTGTTTCAGCTGCCAATGTCACTTTTAGAAGCTTGCCCCCTACATAAAGAAAGAAGACCTTAAAGAATTGGTGCCACACTTTGGGCTCGCTGAATTTAAGGAAAAGTTGTTTTCGTGGAAAAAAACAGAGGTAATATTGTGTTAAAATTTTCGGTTTTAAAAGAATCTTAAAATTTTGTTTTTAGTTGGGGATTGATGATGACACCATTTCAGTACCATCCAAAGTAGAGTTATGGCGTAATCAAAATGAAAGCAACACTGTATCTTCGAGTAATTCTGTTGTTGGTAAATCTCTAAATAAGCTAAAGTAATTAAAAATAGTAATGTCTATCAAATACAACCTTTTTTTTAAAACATAAAGATTTTTTGGAATCTATTTTTACTCTTAATTCGTCACGAATTGTCAATTTAACTGAAGAGGAATATTTCCACAATATTAGTACATTATATAACATAAATTTTAAGAGTTGTGAAATAAGTAATGAAATTATTTTTATTTTCGAATTTTACATGTATTGAATTGTTTCAGATTAAAAGTTTTTTGATGGAAAATGATTCAGTTTATGTATTATGTTATTGTATTAATGTAAGAAACTTTGACTTTCATTTTCAGTCGTACGAAATTGGTTCCCCAAACAGAACCATTTATATTAAACCAATTATAGATTTTATTTCCCTTCCATTTCATTTATATGCAGTGAATAATGCTAAAACTTACTTTAGAGTTAAATATGTATAATTTAGTTTATAAATATTATTAAATAAAAGATAAATGAATTTAAATGTGTATCTTATCTATTTTTATATTGGTGGGGTTCGCAATGGGTTATTTGTTTCCAGAATGAGAACACTACATTGTCAAAATAAGAACGATTCGTTGTCAAAATGAGAACCAAGTGTTGTCAAAACAAGAACGGTTTGTTGTCAAAATGAGAGCCATGTGTGGTCAAAATGATAACTATGTGTTATCAAAATAAGAACAATTGTTGACAAAATGAGAACCAGGCGTTCTTCAAGTTTTGACACCATCCGTTGTCAAAGTAAGCACAAACGTACTTAGCTCACTATTGACAACGGATGGTATCATTTTCGGTACTTTTATACCGCTTTTTTCCCTCTGTGTACAGGGTTTATTTTTATACTACTACTTAATGGGTGTAATAGACAACCAAACACCAAACATGATATATATGATAGTGTGGATCTCACGACCATTATAGATGCTCTGATAGGTGTTAATTGTATGGGGGCTAGATCTGAACATACTCGGCCTTTCGCCAATTTCAGTAGCATTCGTCCTATGGCCAACGAAAGTTTGTATACAAATATCTATCAAATTATATTCATGTTTGCGATCCATAGTTTGATTACAAAGTTTACATGGACACACAGACAGGCAGACGGACGGATGGACAGACAGACAGAGAGGCAGGCAGACGGACGTTGGCTCGGAGAGTAAAGGTGAGTCGATCGGTATAATAAAAGATGGGTCTAAATCAAATATTTTTGCTAGTTAAAAACATCAGCACAAACTAATTCTACCCTGACCACTTATTGCTATAGGGTGTACAAATTATGGCAAATTTGTCTAGTTTTTAGCCGGTCATTTAACACATACATGTATTTTTAATTTCTTAACTCAATCGTTAAACATCGTTTTGCTAAATTCAAGTTCACTTTAGTGTATTTTTTTTTCCTGAAAATCATTACAAATCACAAAACCACAAACACAATATGTAAGGAAGGCTAAGGATGAATCTACAAATAGTTTGGGTTGCATAAAATTGTATGAAACTAATCTTGCCTCAATTACTTTCTAGTTAGAAAATAAAATATTTAGTGTAGAAACATGCACTTAAAGGTAAAAGACACAGGAAAATTTATTTTTTATTTTTATTGGTATTTCTTCAGCATCACTGTATTTGCAATAACTAAAACATAAAACCAAAAGTCAAACATGAAATTAGTCTGGAAAAAACAAAATCAATTTGAGAATATGTGAGCTTAGTCGTGTGTTTGTCTGATGGCTGTGTGCATATGATATATTTAAGAGATATGTGCGATTGTTTGTCTAAAGTTTCCTTTAGAAATTAACAACATTTAGCTGCAGTAGAAGTTGTACCAGATAAACCAAACTAAAAGAACATCAATGAAATGTATACAATTTTGCCAAAGGTACAAAACAAAAAAGAAAGATGTGTAAATGAATACAACTTCATACAAAGACGAAGAGCACATAAACACGTGCATTCAATGAAAAATAACATTTCTATTCTGACATGTAGTTGAAATACTTTTCTACTCATTGTATTTGAAGAACAAAGTCAAGTGTAGTTTAACCTGGAGTTTGTTTAAAATAAAAGGATATAATAGACACAAAATGTAATCTTTCCATTGAAAGTCATTTCAGGCTGTATAGACGGCATAAGGAGGTTTTTTGTTCGGTTTGTAATTATTTGAATTTAAGAATGAAATATTCTTAGTAGAGAACTTAAAAATTGGTGTTGTAATGAAAATAAATGGTTAAATTATGGGAAACACTAATTGGTTAATCGAAGGATCTGATATTTAAGGGAACCAGTATAGATAAATAAAAACTGACCCCACTAGGGTTCCTAAGATTTGAACTCAACACTTCTGGCAAAGTAAAGCTGCTTGAAAAGAATCGAATGAAAGTTTAATGTAACTTAAAATTCCAAGATGATAATTGGCCATAGCCTTCGAATAGTTATAAATTTTAAAATCTTATAATTAATTATATACTTCTGATCTGATCATTACAAATATTGAAAATTTATCTAGCTGATGTAAGCATCTGTCTAGCAGCCATACAATTCGAATTAAATCCATTATAAAACAATTCCCACGTTGTTTTGTAACATCAAAACTCTATGATATTTTTTCAGCTCTTCAACCATCTCTTTCGTAACAAATGTGGCTGAAACAAAAACTGGTTTTGAATTAAACTATAACATGTTTTTTTTTTCATATTTTTGTATCTCTTTGCTAAACAGCTTCACAACATATATTACCCTGAAATGATTCATGTTTTATACAGACATATTAAAAGTCCTTTACACAAATTTCTATAATTTTATTTTTTCTTCTCTAAAACAGCAGGCGGTAAAAGTCACACAATTGTATGCAGAAGTTCGTTTTAGTCTCTAGTTTTATACAAAAAAAAAAAAAAAAAGACAGGGTTAATGTGGCTTTTGAAATGGAGTTTCCAAGTGTTTTTCATTTAGTATATCTATAATGTTTTGTTTGTTGTTATTTTAAGTTTTTTGCAATTTCTCGTAAAAGTCATTGCAATATTTTTACTGGATTGTTTAGAAAAAAGAAAAATGAAAACATTACGAAAAACCGCAAGTTCTAAAGAGTAAATAATAATGTATGTTGATGTTGTTGAGTAAAGTTTAAGTTGTATAATGGAGTTACTAAATGTTGCTGTTTGATGCCGTTGATTATGAAGTGCAACATCTGCTATGTACTATGTATCCCTTAAGCACTCATACTACTTAATACATGTTAAAAAAATAAATAAAATAAAGGCAAAAACATATCCCTTACAAGTTATGGTATTTTAAATTTTAGTAAATTACAACACTCTCTATTCTAATAATCATCATCATCGTTATCATTATCCACATAAACATCTTTAGAAATATTATTAAAAATCCCCAAAGCACTACCATTGCATGTATTAGTTAACCCTCTAAATGCCACAAGAAACAATAATTAATAGAAAAGACTTCGATATTTAACTAGAATATTTTAAGTATACATTTCTTTCAATGCCCAACAGTTTTCAAATCCTGAAAGGAGCGGTGCTTTTTTTAAGAAAATTAACTTTTTTAAGGAAATGTATATTTTTTTGAGATACTTTTTTAAGAAAAGGTTCTCTTTTCAGAAAAGGTACTTTTGTAAGAAAAGGCACTTTTAAAGCAACGTTACTGTTTTAAGGAAAGGTATTTTTAAAGATGAAGATACACTTTTTTCTAAATAAAAGACACTTTTTTAAGAGACGTTACTCTTGTTAAGAAAATGTAATTTTTTAAGAAAAGGTAATTTTTGAAAAAAATGTTCTTTTTAAGGAAAGGTATATATTTAAGCGGGTATTATTTTACGAAAATATGCTTTTTAAGGAAATATATTTTTTAGGAACAGGTACTTTCTTAAGAAAAGTTTTTTTTTTCATACAAGGTACTTTTTTATTAGAAGTTACTTTTTTAAGGAGAATCACTTCTTCAAATATATGTATCATATTTGAAAAGGTACTTCTTTATAAAAATTTTTTAAGCAAAGGTAATATATTTAGATTAAGTACTTTTTTAAGCAGTGGTATTTTTCGAGAAAAGGTATTTTTAAAAAAAAAAGTACTTTTTTTTTAAAATTTACATTTTTTAGAATGGGTGCTTTTTAAAGAAATGTTATTTTTTTAGGATATGAATTTTTTATTAGAGATATTTCTTTAAGAAAAGTTTCTCTTTAGGAAACATACTTTTGTAATAAAATGCAGTTTTTTTAAAAAAAAGTTACTGTTTTAAGAAAAGGTTGTTTTAAAGAAAAGGGTAATTTCTTTAGAAACGTTTTTAAGACAATATACTATTTTTAAACAGGTGCTTTTTTACGAAAAATTACTTTTTTAAGAAAAGGTATTTTTTAAGAAAAGCTTTTTTTCATACAAGGTACATTTTTAGTATAAGTTATTTTAAAAAAAAAGTACTTTTTTAGAAAAGATAATTTATTTAGAAGATGACGATGAAGAATTTTTTTAAGCAGTGATATTTTTCAAGAAAAGGTAATTTTATAAAAAGGTACTTTTTTAGCCCTATTGATGTTCCTAAAAGTATAATATTACATGGGGCTCTAAATTACAATTTTGAAAGGGAATCGATGTAAACCGATTAGCCATAATAATAATTTCGTAAGTTCCTTGAATGCACTTAGTAAGTTCTTTGCAAAATACTCTCGAAGCGGTAAAGCTTCACTATTTAAGCATTTTCGAAGATACTTCATCCATACTTAGCTGGTTTGTTAGGAATACACATATGGAATGATGATTATTTTTGACTTTTGAGCTTGTGGCAGTAAATTTAGAATTCTACCCTCGTCAACTCCAGAACAACCAGAAGAAGAGTGATCAAATGAAACTACATCAACATTTTTTGTCAAACTTTCAATGGTTTCTTCATTGACATGCTCAAGAACATGATCTGATTCAGACTCAAATTTATCATCTGCTTCAAAATCGTTACAGATATTGATTTTTAATTGCAGCAAGAATTAGTGTTCGTTTACATTTGTTCACTTTGGGATTCTAATGGGAAGAGTAATATAATTGGATAAATATGACGATACCTTAAATAAACAACAATGGCAGAAAAATTTACTCACCATACAAAAATTACGTTATTACTAAGGATAAACCCCAAAACTAAGCCATTGTAGAGCCACAAACTTAAAAATAAGCCTGTTTACAGCAAACGCAAACTAACTACTAACAGCATAGAAGGATTGGGAGCGATCAGAGCAAATAGCAGAGAGATACACAACAAAAAGAGAGCGGTGCTCGTCGAATCGACGAACATTAGTACTCTATATTATATATTTAAGCCTTTATTCATAATAAATATTGATCATTACAAACAGAAAAATAAAAAATAAAAATAAAAAACATAGTAATGATAAATAATTATACGAAAGTTAATTTTGCTGAACATAGGGCGTCAACGAATTCTTTCCATCTATTGCGATTTACGGCGAGTGCTTTGGCTTGGTTCCATGTTATGTTCACTAATTCACATTCACGTTGAGTAGTTCGTTGCCAGGTGTTACGAGGTCGACCGGCTCGGCGTTGACCTTGGGGGTTCCAGTCTAAGGTAGATCTAGCAATAGAATCACTTTGTCTCCGAAGTATATGGCCTATCTAGGACCATTTACGTTTGAAAATTTCTGTTGCTATTGGTTGACAGTTGGATAGCGTGAGAAGTTGTTCGTTTGTTACCCAGTTGGGCCAAAATATTCCAAGAATTTGCTTTAGACAACGATTAACAAATGTTTGAAGTTTTCTTATTTGTTGTTGTGAAGTACCCCAAGTAGTACAGCCATACAATAATATTGACATAACACTGCATTGAAATATACGGAGTTTAGTTTTTCTAGAAATATTATTTGATCTCCATACTTTAAATAAACTATGAAATGCAACTCTAGCTTTATTAATTCTATTATTTATATCATTTTCTCAGCCACCGTCGCTTGTAAGAATGCTTCCGAGGTAGCAGAAGGACACAACATCTTCGATATTCTCACCATTCAATGTTAAGGGTGTATTTAAAGTGTTACCGATCCTTAGCAGTTTTGTCTTTTTAACATTGATTCTTAAACCAACCGCATCTGCATTTTGCGTGAGAACTTTGAGTTTGTCTTCTATATCAGAAAAACGGTGTGCCATTAAACGCAAATCATCGGCATAGTCGATATCATTAAGGAATTCGTTTAAGTTCCAACGGATCCCACGCGGTGAATCTAAATTGGTCTTTTTCATAACACAATCCAGGAGAATTAGAAACAGAGTTGGCGATAAGACGCAGCCTTGCTTAACCCCACGGTTTGTTAGGAAAGGTTGGCTATCCTGACCGTTAAAACGCACAACGCAAGTTGAGTCATTGTAGAGTTCCTTAATAAGATTGATTATCTTTTCAGGGATACCCTTAAGAGCCAATGCATTCCATAGAGCGTTCCTAGACAGTGTATCGAATGAACGCTCGAAATCCACAAAAAGAAGATACAATTGTGAATTATGTTCAACAGATTGCTCAATGATGATACGTAGTGTGTTGATATGGTCCGCACAAGAGCGGTTTGGTCTAAATCCAGCTTGTTCTTTGCGGAGGAGAGGTTCTACCACCGGCATTATTCTACCCAAAATTAAAAGCGACATTACTTTACATATTGCGTTCTGTAGAGTAATACCTGTCCAGTTTTTGCATAACGTTAAGTCACCCTTTTTGGGAACAGTTATTACTACGCCTTTCTTCCAAGAACGAGGTATACAGTTTGTATCCCATGCTTCGCTTATAATTGGGGTTAAGGATTTGTCAAGTGTTGTTGCACCATATTTTAGGAGTTCACCTGGGATGTCGTCACTACCCGAAGCTTTTTGGTTCTTCAGGTTCTCCAGGGTTTTTTGTACTTCATGTAAGGTTGGTGATTACGTTGATATTAGCCGGTTTGGATTGCGGCGTGCTACTAACGAAGGGGAGGAAGTTTCTTCAACATTTGCGAGTTCTGTTGAGAAATAATCACGCCATCTTTCGAGCTGTTGGTCAATGGTACTTAAATCGTTTCCGTTTTGATCCTTTATAGATGACGTTGTGTTTAATTTTTTCCCGCTGAGCTGTTTTATGCCAGAATAGACATCCCGTAGATTGTCAGTATTTGCGGCTTTTTCCATATCTGAAACAATATTATTATAGTAAGCTTTACAGTCTGCTCTTACCATTGATTTTACATTACGTGCAACCTGTCCATAGTCCTGTCTATATCTTTGTTTCTCCTCTGTTGCTTTTGCACGGTCAACTTTGTGTTTTAGCTGTTTTCTGACTTTGATCTGTTGCCATGTTTGTTCACTCAGCCAAGGTTTGTGGTCGCGTTTACGAATACCAAGGACGGATTCTGCGCTATCCTTACAAATTTGTGCAATTTCTTGCCTAGGGAGATGTCCATTTGGTTGCAGTTTGTTCTTCAGTAAATCCTCATAAGCCGACTGTGTTTGAGGATTTAGGAGACGAGGTAAGTTGTACTTTTTGCGATTTGTATAGCGCTTATGAGCTGCTGGACGTAGTTTAAAAGTCTCAACTAAAAGTTGATGATCGCTGTAAATATCTGCGCCACGACGGGACTTAACATCCAATAGGCAACCTAAAAATAATTTATTGATCAGTAAGAGATCTATTTGGTTACGATATTGACCGTTTGGTGATTCCCATGTGTACTTGTGGATATCCTTGTGAGGGAATTTAGTACCACCAATAAATAAACTGTGCCGTGCACAAAAATCAACCAAAAACTCCGCATTGTTATTTCTCGTAGATCCTAAACCATGAGCTCCCATGATCCTTTGAATGTTGTAGTTGTCACTTCCAACTTTAGCATTAAAATCGCCCAGGACTATTTTAATATCGCCCGATGGAATGGTGTTAACAGCTGCTTCAAGTTGGGAGTAAAACTCTTCTTTTGTTTTGTCATCATCTGGTTCGGTGGGCGCATAGCACTGAAGTACAGATATCTTCCTGTATTTGGAATTAAAACGAGCCTTTATTAGGCGGTCTGAAATGGGCACTTATTCAATGAGCGCCTGTTTTGCCATAGGTGACAAAAGCAAGCCAACACCGTTCATACGGTATCTATCGTTGCCAGAAAAAAGAAATAAATGGCCGGCTTCAACCCGTTCAGAGCCCTTATTCAGCCATTTAATTTCACTCATACCGAGGATGTCCAGGTTATAAGAGACAAATTCATTATACACTTGCTCAAGTCTCGATGGAGAAGAGAGGGTTCTAACATTCCATGTTCCAATCATAATCCTTTGTTTAAAGCGGTAGGTCGTCATCGATGAGGGAGAGTTATTATTTTCATTTGTTGACGTTTCTGTAATCGGGTTGTTTAAGACGATTGACTGATTGGGCCAAAGCGTCCGATCCTAGCGTTGGGGCTGCCAACAACCTCTAGGCAGGTGCTCCGTCTAAACGGCATATAAACAGTTGAGCTTCAGTGACTAATTGGGACATCGTCCGCCACCTAGTTATCTGAGACGCATTGGTGTTACCATGCCGGTCAGGCTACTCAAAACTGTCGCCTTCTCACGTTAGCTATCGACAGACGGGAGTCTGAGCGACATTACCAGGGGATACCTGGTCTAAAACCGGAAGTGTGAGCTGCTTGGGAATTTCAACATATGAATCACTTCTGGCCATTCCCAAGTGAATGGCAATCAGAAAGCTTTCCACATCTGCGAAAGACCCCAATCCCCCATTAGTACTCTAGGGTTAAGACAATTTACTTTTGGTATGTAAACATCTATACGCTAAGGGGGGTAAAAATCCACTTCTCAATACAATCACAAAAACAGAGTAAGACAAAAAGGGTGTGAGGTATGAATTTACTGGTTCAAAGATTATTGCAGCTAATTCAACAACCCTCAAGTATAACAACGTTAAAAATATAAACGTATAGCATATAATTCAACAAGTATAAAACTGTTACTAATATAAAAATATCGAAGTATAACAACTAATTCAACAACAAATAACAATATACAAGTATAACAGCTAATTAAACTAGGCTAAATGTATGTTTACACATCTTCCTTGTGATCGAACTCACATAGTTTTTTTTTCAGAAAGGGTGTTTCTTGAGGAAAAGTTACTTTTTTAAAGAAATTAATTTTTTATAAAGATACCTTTTTAAGAAAAGGTACTTTTTACGCCAATTTAATTTTTTAGAAAAGGTTAATTTTCAGGAAAATATGCTTTTTAAGAATAGGTTCTTTTTTTTAAGCAAATGTACTTTTTTTTTAGGAAAAAATACTTTTTAAAGAAAATTTGCTATTTTCAGAAAAGTTTAATTTTTAAGAAAATTAGCATTTTGAGAAAAAAAATGCTTGTTTAGGAATATGTATATTTTTAAGGAAAGATAATATTATGAGAAAAGATACTTTTGAAAGAAAGGGTACTTTTTTAAGAAAATTAAGTTTTTTTAAGAAAAAGTGCTTTTTAAAGAATAGGTACTTTTTTGTGAAAATATACTATTTAAATAATGTATTTTTTTCCCAACGAAATGTACTTCTTTATAAAAAAGTACTTTTTTAAGAAAAGTTATTTTTCAGATATAATACCTTTTCCAAAACGGTATATCTTGAAGAAAGACACTTTTTAAAAAAATCGGGTTTTAAGAAAAGGTATTTTTTGGACAAGTTACTTCTTTCAGAAAAGGTACTTTTTAAGAAAAGCCGATTTAAAAAAAATATATACTTTTTTAAAAAGTTAATATTTTTTTAAGAAAGTGTGTTTTTTTTAGAAGGTATTTTTTTTTAAATAAACTTTTCGCAAAAATCACTTTTTAGGAAATGGTAGTTCAAGGACCTGCAGAGAAATATATAATTTAGAAACTTTTAAAATTAGTGGGTTAACATTTTTAACACCCCCTCCCCCCCCCCCCCCCCTCCCAACCCTTTGTATACATACATACAAAATCTCTACATGGTTTTTGCATACACACATTACCTTAAATAGTTCTGGTCCATTAAAAGTTTGTTTCAGTTGGTTTTTACAAGTTTACTTTTTCTGTTTGTTGTTTTGTTATTATTGTATAAAAGCTGAGAAAGCTCTTCGACCACAGTCAACATCATAATCATGAGTGTCTTGTGTTGTTTATTTTGGTTTGAAATTTTAGTTTGTCAAGTATTTGACGGTCAAAGGCTAAGCAGTAACACAACTAGTCCTTGACTTAAAGTAGAAACGTTATAACGATTTTATGATAATTTTACTTCTCTATGGATTTGTTTGTTAACCAAAATTGTAATTGATTATGGCATTTGTTATGATGGGGTGTAGTGGTTTATTGGTTTTTGTAAAATTATTTTTTTTTGGTTAAGAATTTTTTTTTTTTGATGACCAGATTGGATTCAATTATATAGACTAAAGAAATAAACAAGTAAGAGTGTTGAATTCGACTGTACCGAATCTTTGATACCCTCCACCTCGGTTTGAGTATTGATAAAAATTGTGAACGAAATATTTTAAAAAGTTAACAATTTACTAAATTTAATGCCAAATTGTTTCAGCAAATTCTTTGGGTTGATCCACTTAACAGATTTTTGTTTATTTCAAGAGTTGGTCTATAAAGCTCTGTCACATTATTAGTTCGCTCTCCAACGAGGAAAGATCGTTTTCGTCTTTGCTATTATTTCGGATAAAAGAAAACACGTTTCGGTGTTTGTTTTTTGGTCATCGTGGTTGCTAATCGGCTTGCATTAGGTTGTATACCTATATGCATGCATACCCGGTTATATGACATAACCTCTTGTTTATGTTTTTGCAAATTGAATAGCTCGCCCTAACCTCCATTGCGAAGGTAGTGGTTGTGTAATGTGGCTATACGCGTTAAATGGTGCTAATTGGAGATGGCTGTATAGTTTCTTTTAACTGGCCAAATATATCTTTATTGCGGCCGTATAGATCCGATGAAGTAACAAAATAATAAACAAATTTCTCTAAATTTTTTGTTAAATTTTTTTTGTTAAAATATTGAAAACATAGAGAATAAAATCTTCTTTTACATATTAAAAGGGAGTTTTCACTATTAGATTTTGTGTAACAATTTTTATGTTCGCAATTCTTAAATGTCATTTGAGGTTTTCCAAACTTCATTGAATTTAAATTAATGTTTTCTTATCCTGAAATGCTATTAATGTCTCCTGAATCTCAATATTTTTTTTTTAATTGCAGTTGACTTTTTAAATATAAACATATTTGATGTTTTCTGAATTGCAATTTGTGTTTAAAGGATAAAATTTATATTTTAAAAATTCAATTGATGTCTTCTAAATTTCAAGTTATTATTTCCGACGTTTTAATATGATTTTCTGAAATTCAAATGATATTTTCTAATTTATAATTGGAAATCTGAGTTCCAGTTTTTACAATTGATATTTCTAGATATTTCTCCGGTTGTTAATATGTTAGATGGAAACTGTTTATCTTATAGTGATATTATTCTTTCTGGAGACCTAAATGGAAATTTGCTCATTGATTCTGATCTAATTTCACTTTTCCAACCGATTGGGCTTATAGCTGTAAACACTACTATCCCCACTCACTTCACTTCAATGAGTAGTACCCTTATTGACGTGTTCTTTGTCACAGATATTAGAAAAGTTCTTTTGCATGATCAGTTTTCTTCTCCCAATTTCTCAAAACATGACGTCATTTATATGACCTTTAACCTTCCTTATTTTAAACATGAAAAACCACAGCATATTACTTTCCGGGATTACAAGAATATTAACTATGATGCTCTTTTAAATAAAATTAATATAATCAATTGGACCAGTATCTACAGTAATCCTGATTTAAACCAACAGATATCCTTTTTTTATGAAGCTACCACATACCTATACGACAAATAAAAGAAATTCTGCTTACGATAAGTGGAAAAGATATAAAACTACACAGTCAAATGAAATTTTTAAATCACTACGTAGATCTGTTACTAGGGAAGCAAAGTTAGCTAAGCAACGCTATTATAGTCGTCTATTTTCAAAAGCTATGGATACTAAAATTATGTGGAAAGAGATAAAGAAAATTGGTTATAAAAATGAAAGTGAATCGGTAAATCTTTCCACTTTTGAACTAAATGAATTGAATAGACAATTTACTTCAAATAACTCAACTCCTCTTCGTTCTGACTCTTATGCAAATCTACCGGATTGCAATCTGGATTCTTTATTTAGTTTTTCCTGCGTTAACCAGGAGGATGTTCTGGAAGCTTTTCTTTCCATAAATTCAAAATCTATTTTACCACAGGTTTTACCCTATATCACTCATATTTTTAACACTATTTTTACAAAATTTATTTTCCCTGATTTTTGGAAATGGGCAAAAGTAATTCCTTTGCCGAAATCTAATAAAGAATACAGGCCAATTTCCGTACTTCCTTTTCTTTCGAAAGTTTTCGAATAAATTATGAGCAAACAAATGAATGAACATATATCCAATAATAATCTTTTATCATCTAAGCAATCTGGTTTTCGCAGGAAAAGAGGGTGTATCACTACTTTAATTGATGTATCGGAAGATCTTCGTTATATCGTTGACAGTGGTAATATTGCTTTTTTGACTTTATTGGACCACTCTAAAGCTTTTGACTCAGTGGACCATGATATTCTTGTTAAAAAGCTTAAACATATTTTTGGTTATTCTGAAACCTCCTCTAAATTGATTAGCTCTTACCTTCGGAATAGAGAGCAAGTAGTTGTCTCTAAAGACAAGTCGTCTACCTCTGCGTCTTTAAGTAGGGGTGTTCCGCAGGGGTCTATACTTGGCCCTCTTTTGTTTTCTATTTACATAAATGATCTACCACGCGTAATTAATTCATGCCAAATGCACATGTACGCTGACGACGTTCAGTTATACACATCATGTAACGTACGAGATGTGGAAAATTGTGTACAGAACCTGAATACTGAACTGAACCACGTATTTGAATGGGCTAGGTTGAATTGTCTTACCTTAAATCCGAAAAAATCTCAGTGCCTTGTTATTTTTAAAAAGATATATGATACCGCTTGTCTTCCGAAAGTTAGTATTAATGGAGTGGATATCGCCTACGTTGCGAATGCTAAAAAACTTGGAATGATTTTTAATAATACCCTAACGTGGAATGATCAAATTAACAAAGCTTCTGGAAAAGTTTATAGTATTCTCCGTAGTCTTTGGTCTTCTCAGTACTTCACACCGCAGAAAATTAGATTTGTTCTTGCAAAATCGTTTATCTTACCTACGCTTTTATATGGTTGTGAATTGTTGTCAGGTTGTGATAGTGCAGACATGGGTAAACTTACACACGTCTTTAAAAGTGTAGTTAGATATGTTTACGGTTTACGCAAATATGATAGTATCTCCGCTTTTCTAAATAAAATTTATGGCATTTCATTTGAAGACTATCTTAAATTTAGAACTTTACTTATGGTTCATAAAATTCTTTTCACTAAAGAACCCGTTTACCTTTTCGACCTATTATTATTTACAAGATCTAACCGTAATAACTGTCTTGTACCAATATTGTACAATAGACTAATATCCGAAAGACACTTTTTTGTAAATGGCATACGTCTTTGGAACTCGTTACATGCTTTAAATAATCAACTTCACAAAATATCAAATACAACATCATTTAAGAAAGAACTATTTAAACTTTTTCTCAATTGATTTTTAATACTTCATTTTAATTTCTTTAGTTAATTTAATTTTAATTTCTATATAATTTTTACCTGCTGTGCAGGATATTTTTACACTTTATTTTTACATTTTTATTTTATTTTTATATATTTTATATTATATGTTATTTTATATTATTCTTTTAATTTTAATTATAAATTAAACTTACATACATTCTTCTTATTGAAAATTAATTTGTTATGACTAATGTTGTTTTATAAGATTTTAAATCTTGTTACATTAGGATTTTCATTATTAAAAATTAATAATAATAATATTTTAGGTGAGTGTGTTAAAGCGCTGACCAAAAAGTGCAAGTACGAGTGTATGTGAGAAGGTTCATGGTTCGAAACCTCACGGCCGCCCAAAGTAGAAAAAAGTTTCATATAGAAACAATCTATTCAATTAAAAAAAAAACATAACAATTATCACAATGTTCAATAAATCGCTGATGAAGGCTGAAATGCCAGAAACCGGTCCGATTAAGAATACAGTGCAGTTATGAATTTTTGAAATATATGCTTTCTTCTTCTTTACCACGCACCATTTAAATATTTTCTTCAGTTTGAATGAAAAATTTAAAAAGTTCAATTTTGCATTTATGCTTTAGTAATTATAAACAATTTTTAAAAAATTATATATAATCGCAATCAGATATTTTGTGGGTAAAGCAGAATAATAATTTTATATAACTATGTAGAACTGTTTTTAAAGCAAATAACTCATTGCTGCTTCTTTACTCAGCTCTCTGTATACTTTTAACATTGTTGTGTTTGATATCTAATTGAAAATGTTGACATTCATGTTAAAATAAAAATAACTATTGCAAAGATAATTAGAATAAAAATTGTGGCGCCATCTACTGCGGCATAGTCACACTGAGCAAAATGAAGTACCACTCTGTTAATGCAAAAGATATGTATTTATTCCTAACATGCGGTTGAAAATACATATATAGAATATATGTATATTATTTTATAATTTAATATATGTATGTATGTATATGTAAATATTACAGACAAAAAATAAAACATGAAAAGTATTGTTGTGTTTTCTTTAAATAAATTAATACATAACATTTTTTTCCGGTAAATTTACATTATTTTTTTTTTATTAACAACAGGAGGTTTAGCATTATTTGCTTTAGATGTTGGTCAATTTTTACTCCTAGTGTCTGCCTTGTAGTTAAAATTTTGGATCGATTTTTAACCCCTTTACCGTGACCCAATCGATCTGAAACTTTGCAGGCGGGCTCGTGGCTATGACAAAAACGATTTAACAATTTTTTTTTGTGATGCCAACACAATGGAAACTTTAAAATTTTTCTACCAGAATTGATAAAAAATGTACAAAGGGTTAGTTTTTATTATATTATTACTACAACCGCAACGAAAAACAACAAGTCCAGCTATGACAACAATGCAACATTTAGAATAACAACAAGAACAATGCAGAAACATATAGTTTTTCCATTTTTTGTACTTCTTCAGTGATTTCTCGGGACATATTAAACCGATTTTTATGATTTTTAAAACAGAAACCTTCTCATGATGTTGGTCAATCATTCTCACTAAAAACGAGCGCCCCAGTTATCCTATTGAGGTCGTGATCGTGACAAGAACAACATAGACAAATCATTTTTTTCCAGACTTTTTTTACTTCTTCATTCAATTCTCGGCACCTAATCAACCGATTTGAACAATTTATGTTATTGAATCATTTTTTATGCCAAAGAGCATCCTAGCTGTCCGATTGAAGCCGTCATCGTGATTTCCACAGACGGACAGACGGACATCGCTATATCAACTCTGCTTGTTATAAGGATCACAAATATATATATTTTATGGGGTCCAACATTTTTTTTTTCTAATTATAACAAACGGAATGACAAACTTATATATATCCTCTGCACACTGGGGTGGAGGGTATAGAAAACACTTTCAAGGGACAGATAGACAGGCAGGTGAGTCTTGGTCAAGTATTTTTGGCACATACTCATAAGGGTGCATCGAACGTTACTCAAGAAATGAATACCGAGTCAAAAAATGTAACATTATCTGTAAAAAGTTGCTACACAAAATATTTTCACTTTCCAAAAAATTTTAGTGGGTCCACGATGACTTTGAAGTTTCAGATTTTTCGCATAAAATCAACAAATTCCGTATTTTGTATACTTAATCATTTCATATCTTTTTAAACAGACTTTATTATATAATTAGAATAATAAATATAATAAAACAAAATGTAAATCATTAATATATTTAATATTAAAAAATATTTGATCTTAATACGTTAAATGATTTCAATTAATTTCCTCTAACAGCATAATCAATTCAGCATATTTCATATTTAATTACATTCACGTTTTATTAGTAATCTCTTATATTAATTGGCAAGGCGATTTCTTGTGACCGATATAATAATTGTATTTATTAACCGATTTTGTGTGAACATACCTCATTTTAAAGGTATTTCTTTTTAGCTGTCCACCAGGTTTACAGATTTGCACTAACTGGAACATTTTTTTTTGAGTAACGCTCATTTAAAGTGGATACTCACACATATATGTTGAATTGTAAATTGGCTAAAATTGATTAGCATACATTTAGGCTCATTTAAAGTTATTTATTAAATGAAAAAATAACATTTCCCAGAATTTGCACTCGAATTTCATGGGCTGGGCTTTGCTAGTTATTTTATAATATATATATATATATGTTCCCGAAACTCCTATAAGGAGCATAGGGCCCCAAATAGTAATAGTCTAGGAATAATATTTGTAATGAAACAAAACATAGATCAGAAACATAGTTAATCTTCAAAAAAAATTATGTGAGTCCGATCACAGGGGAGATGTGTAAACATCCAGTAATTAAAGTTTTTTTATGGCATTTTTTTAAAATCAAACATAAATCGTTATCTATATATCACTTATACCAATCAACTGCAGGAGCTCTGCTAATATAAAAATAATTATTATTATATATTATTTTTTTTATTTAAATGGTGCGTGGTAAAGAAGAAAAAAGCATATATTTCAAAAAATCATAAATGCACTGTATTCTTAATCGGACCGGTTTCTGGCATTTCAGCCTTCATCAGCGATTTATTGAACATTGTGATAATTGTTGTTTTTAATTGTTTAATTTAATTAATTTTTATTATTTTAACCGTTTAATTTTTTTTAATTTTTCGTTTTTGTTTTATATTTTCAATTTTTAATTTTTCGTCTTTCATTTTTCATTTTCCAATTTTTATTTTTCATTTATCATTTTTTCATTTTTAATTTTTTATTTTTATTTTTATTTTTATTTTTATTTCTCATTTTTTATTTTTCATTTTTAATTTTTCATGTTATTACATATCATAATTTTTTCACCAATAAAGTCATAAGTCACACCGATTTTTTCTTACGCTCACATGTTACGCTGATTTTTTCTTTCGCTCACATGCTGCGCTGTTTTTGTGAATGTATTGTGAAATAGAAATTTACCCCTCTGCGCGTATAGATGTTTACATATCAAAAAAATTAATGCTAGTAATTAAATTTGTTTTTTTTCGTATTTAATTACTACCATGGGGCAACACTGACTTAGGGACTACAACTTTAACTTTGTTTACAATACAATGCATTTGCTGTTTATTTAAACTTCTGCTTTCCATCATGTATTAACCTGGACTTAGTGCCTACAACTTTAATATTGTGCATTTCCCGTTTATATCACCTTTAGATTTTCTTTTTAACCAATTTTTTACTTTTACTTTGTTTATTACTGCTTTAGGTTTTAATTTGGAAACATTGGCTTACACTCAAGCTAATATTTTGAAATATTCTTGGTCTTTGCAGCAAGTTAACTTGTCATTTCTATGAATTGTTTTTAATTACGGGGCGTTTGATGCACTTTCATACTCATTATATCCAGACTCTAATATTCCACAAAAGTTACAACATTCCTTTCGATATTAGGATTGTTATCAGGAAAAGTATTTTCTGGAAAAAAGTGGCCAAAAAATTACCATACATAAATTAAAATTGCTTTATAATAAATATTGATTTGATATTGTAATTAATTCTGAATTATTCAGTCGCTTATTTAAACAAAAAATTGTTTTCAACAATTATTTGGAGACAGCCTTAATTAAATTGCAATAGTTTTAAATTTATATTGGCTGTTATGGTTGTTGTTTTTAACTTTAAAACTGTTTTGTAACAATTTATTTAATGGTAACTTTATTGATTTTACAGTGTTGTTTATGCACGTTTATCTGTCACTTCAACCTTCACAAACAGCAGTGGTAGAGTTGTGTTGCGGTTGATGGTGATGTTGATTTGTGATTTTGGCTTTGCACGAGATAAAGCCAAAAAACCATTAAATCAATTCATTTCACTTAAAATTCTACCTAAAAAAAAACAAACAAAACTGAAAAACAAAATTCACAATTTGTCTAAAACCAAGGAGTGATGTGCAAAAGCATTGAATAACTGCACTCAATATGCCACTCATTCGACTAAATACTTGGATACTGAAAGAAAGAATAAAAAATAAAACCACACTATAACAATGTAGAAACTAATTGTTTAGTTCCAAAGAAAATTTCGGGGGTTTTTTTTATTTAAAAAAATCACATATTGATTTAGGAAAGTCACTAACATTTGTATAACAACCACCAACATCACTAGCGCTAGCAAAGAAATCCGCTTAATTTACTTATGAATTAAAAAAAGAATATATATCGATACCACCTCAACTACCTTTGGGTGTTCACTATTCCCCTTTTATAATTAAAGCAACTCTTTTTCAAAATTCGTTAATTTAACAAAAAAAAAAAAAAAAATTTAATTTAGTGGAAAATAATCAGAAAAGCTGATGGTGGTGATTTTAATTAAATGACTGAACGCGTGAATATACGACTAACTAACCGAACATTGAAATCTATTTGTGTATATACAATAATTTAATTTCAAGGTTGAAATTTATTAGAGATTATTGATTATTGATTATTTATGTGAACAAGGAATAAATTGGAAATTAGGGAAATAACCTAATATATTGACATGTTTCTGACCAAATAAACATGGCGAAATTTGTAAAGTGTATATAACAGAGAGAAACATGTTAAGCTTTGCTTAAATCTTCGAAAATTATGATAAAAAGTTTACACGACAACCAAAGAATATGGTATCCTGGTGCTAGCCATAAATCAAATTGTACCACTACATTGCACTATAGGTAATTTGGTCAAATTTTTTGGCCAAAATTCAAATTTTTCACTTTAGAAAATCGAGTTTTTTTTTTCAATATGTTAAAGAATACTTCAAAGCAGATATAAGTAGGCCTTGCTTTTATAAAGAACAAAAAACCGGCAATCAGCTGACTCTTAGTCATTTTATAAAAAAAAAAAATTTAGTGGGACTCGTTTCGTGTTATTTTTTGATTACAATTCCTGACAATATTTCTTAATAAAAAAAAAAAACGATTGAAAAAAAGTTAAATGGGGAAAACAATACTGATAGTAAGTGCTAAATAAATAAATAAACATTTGTTTAAAGAAAGTAGTTTATTGGTGAAAAACTCAATATTTTGGCCTAACCCCAATTTTAAAAAAAATTATTATTATGCAACTTTGCATAAGCTTTTTAGAGCTGAAATTAATTAAGTCTTGTAAAGTGTTTAATTCTGAGTTTATTTACTCAATTTGATGCTGCGATTTTTTGTGTTTTTTGAGATATCCCATTTTTTTAAAGGTAACCTCTGCTTAGCGAACTTGCTAAGTTTTGGTTCGAAGAACAAATCAAAAAAGAGAAAGAAACAGCAGTTTTCAATTATATGATTCGAAAAATTGAAGTTGACGAACAATTAAATGAAGAAGTGTTTGTTCTAAAAAGAAAGATTATACATTTTTGTCACAGAAATTGCAAAATTCACATAGAAAACGTGTTGTACTTGAGACGAAAAATTCAGAATAGTTAAGTGCTCAGTTCAAAATGGAAGTTAAAAAGCTTTCCATTGCGCCAAGTACATCCTCATTTGGACCTTAAAAAAAATTTTTGGAGAGAAATCTGAACGCTCTAAAAGAAGGGATGCTGATGTGCTTTCAAAATCAGTACATCACGAAACGGAACTAAGTGTTCGCGCAGCAACAAAATGTGCTCGAAAGCAAAAGCAATTAGATTTAGTGGCAGTTCTCAAAGAAACACTAGCCAGCCTAACGAGGGCATCTAAATTGATGAAAATATCAGCAAATGCGACGAAGATGCCAATTAAACTTACCACAGAAAGAGCACTATCATTTATACTAGAAAACAACTTCACAAAGGCACAATATCTTACTACTAGACGTGAGAATAAATTAAGAAATTGTGATATATATCCGCTTTACAACGACGTTGGGTTTTCAAAGTTTAAAATGCATATCAGATGGTAAGAGATATCTGAAGAATGTGCAATAGTTCCACTACAAATGTTGCTAACGCACACTGCCAACAGAATTGTTGAGATGCAAAGGGAAGTTATAGCGGCGGCAATGCTCAAGAATGTAGTTGCTCTCAAAGCAGATCTAATATTAAGCTATGGTTTTGATGGCAGTACAGGCCAGTCATTATATAAACAGCGGTTTAATGAGCCCGGTACATCTAAAGACTTCGAGTTGTCTTTGTTTGCGATCGCTCTCATTCCTTTGAGGCTAATCGCCTCTTTCGGAAGACCTCTTTGGAGTAACCGAACCCCTCAGTCGATAAGGTTTTGTCGGCCCATAAAGCTTCAGTACGGAAAAGAGACAAAAGCGATTATTTTAGAAGAAGATTTGGATGAAGAGACAGATTGCGCAGTTGAAGATTATAAGAATACAAATTGATGAGACAAGGATCATTTAAATAAGGATCACTTAAATTATCCCTCACTTTAATTGACGGAAAAGTTTTGAACGTTTTAACCAACACAAAATCAAGTCAAACTTGCCCTATGTGTGGAGCGAATCCAACGGACTTTATGAATATCACAAACTTTGAGAGTGATATATTTCATGCGAAGGAAGGTCACCTAAAATATGGATTAAGCCCTTTGCATTGTTGGATTCGGGTTTTTGAGTTTGTATTGCACGCAGGCTACAAGTCCGACATAAGAAGTGGTAAGTTAGAAAAGAAGAGGAACTTAAGACCGTATTGGAAAAAAAAATTCAGAATTTGTTTTGGTAATAAATGTCTCTTCAAGTCGACAAGCCTAAAACAGAAGGATATGGTAGCAACAATGATGGTAACACTGCCCGCCTGGCTTTCGCAGATCATTCACTCTTTTCTCGTATAACTCGCATTGATGAAGAGTTAATATATTCACTGAAAATTATTTTGATTTCTATATGTTGTCAGTTCCCTTTGGACTGGGAAAAATTCAAAAACTTTTGCTTTAGAACCGCAAAAATTATACCAAAAAAATAGCCTTGGCTTCCAATGACTGCGACTGTACATAAGCTTTTAATTCATTCAAAAGAGATAGTTATAAATACAATTCTTCCAATTGGTTGTTTTGGAGAAGATGCTGCTGAGTCGCGCCATAGACTTTATAAATCTGATAGACTGCTTCATGCCAGAGAATGTAGCCGCAAATATAATATCTCAGATATTTTCAACAGAGCCATGGATCCGTCAGATCCACTCGTTTCTTCTATATGTCTAAAAAGGCGAATTGATACCAAGAAACGCATTCAGCTTCCTAGAGAAGTGATTGATATGTTATGCAATCAAAAAGTTACTCCATTTAGTTTTAAAGACTCGGAGGATTTCAGCACCAGCGAATACGAAGAGTGTGCAGATGATGCCAATAATATAACAGACTCCATGTACACAAATGTATTGGATGATATTAATTAAGAAAATGAATACCATATTGCTGTTGAGTAGCAACCAGAAATTTTAAAAATATTGTTCCAACCCTCATTTGTGTATAAGAATGCAATATTTTATTTTGAGATAATAAAATCTGAAATAATATTATGTCAAAAAATCTTTTATTATACGTATAAAACAGCTTTTTAGAAATTCTAAGTTCAAAAGATAATAAAAAAAAGTTCAAATCCAAGGTTGGATAAATTTGGAACACTAGGGTTAATATTTTTTTTAGATCCACCCAAATATTATGCTAAGGGCCTTCTTACTCCAAAAACGTCTTATGCAATTCGAAAAGCTTTCTAGTCTGGCTGTTATTACTTTTGGCCAAAAAAATTGTATAAATTACCCATAGTGCCTTGGCTTACTGGAGATTCTAAAACAACAACTTTTCAATTGCTTCATAAAAAATCAAATTTTTGAATAAAGTTATAAACAATTTCCAAAATATCAGTACAAAGTAATTATGAAAAAGCAAACTATACATTTAGCTCTATACAATAACAAATACAACAAATAAGAAAATTATAAGCGGTCTAGACCGACTATGTGATACCATATACCATGAGTTCGCAGAAACTGTCGTATGTACAACTAATTTAATAAGCATAAATCAAAATTCAGTGACATTTTTAACAAATTCGCTGACTGCCGATATAAAAAATGTATATAAACCAAATTTGAGAAATATATGTGCAATATTTTCATTCATTCAATTAATATAATTTATAACACAACAATTTTAGTATTTATTAAAAAACAGTTCAGTCAATTTTGACTTTTCAACTTAATTGTATATATAGAGCGGTATGATAATTAATACTATAAATCTTTACTAGCAGATTCCAGCCCTCAAAATTCGAGTGCAAATTCTAGGAAATTTTATTTTTTTAATTAAATAAAGACCCTATAGGTATGCTAATTAATTATAGCCAATTAACAAATCAACACAAGAAAAACACACTCACATTTATTACAAACACATTAACAATTTTAATAAGCACACACATATAAATTTACGTATATGTTAGTAGCAATTTTAAATGAAATTTACTCAAAATAGTGGAAAAAAATTTAAAAGCTAACGGCTTTGAAGCAAAACGGCTAAAAAGGAACACCTTTCAAATAATATACATTTGCTCTAAATCGGGATAAAACGGTGGAACAAAACATCATTCACAAGAAATCGCCTAGCCTATTAATACTAAATATACATTAGAGTGGTCCTACATTATATGGACATTTTTCAAATTGCAAGTTTGGGGATACCCAGTTTCATACCTTTCAATATAAAACTAATAAGTGTGAAGTTTGGGGACAGTCGGATAAAGAAAAGTCGCGCCGGAAATCGAATGAAAATTTCAAGTGTGTTTATATGGGGAATATATGACTTTTTTTTTGAGATTTTACGAAAATTTCATTCTATAGTTTAATTTTTATAAAAAGTTTCTATAAGAATCGATCAGTATTAAATTATCTTTTCAAAAAGCTATACAAGTTCAAAATCGAATAAAAATTCGCCAAGGACTAGCAAATGCCCCAGACCACTTTTGTGCCAAAAAAAACTAGGTCATGAAATTTGATAGCATTTTTTTCAAATTTGAGAAATTGATTAAGGCTAAAATATTTTTTTTTCTATACTTACAAGTTATCAGATATGAGGCATTGTTTTATTACCACGTTGTGAACCTATTGCGTATTGAGACCGAAAATGGGAAATTTTTTTGACAAAATTTTGAAAATTCCCTTTTCCTTTTAAAAAATTTTCTTCAACAAAATTTAAAAAAATTGATCTGGCACTTTAAGGTTTTGCTAAATGCATATTACAGATTAATTGTGTGAATGTTTAACTAAATCCCTATACCAGAATTTTTTGACAAGGATTTTATTTTTGCGGATTTCGAGCAAGATGGGATTTTTGTAAAATATTCTGTAAATGTACTCTTTCTAAATACTTTGTATCAATAATTCACCATTTTTCTACTTTTAAATGTTATATTTTATCTTAATAGCCTAGGGAAAAAATAATATGACCCCATTAACCCTTTTGGAATTGGAGTCACAAATGACCCAAGCTAATAAAAGACAATTTATTTTAAAAATTCAAATATTTTGTAAGCGCTATTGAATTTGTAGATGCGTCGCTTAAAGTATAATAACCAAATGTGTAGAACTTCCGTTCTGAAAATTTGGGATAAATCCGTGAACGTTAACTCAATATTTGCCAAGGCCAGCTTTGGATTTTAGGATATTTTTAAATAAAAATGACCGAAAACGAGTTTTTCTATTAAACTCTATGAAACCACTATTTGGAATTTAAGAAAAATAATTCAGTTAATTTTTATTTATTTAACCCTTCAGTGCTCCTGGGATCAAAATAATCCATTGTGATATATCTGTGGTGCAGTTATCTGTTTATTGCTCGCGAATATAAATTAAAACAACTTTTAACCAAATTTTGTTATAAAACTATTTTATGTATAAAAACTGTCTGTATATTTCTAAATAAAACAAGAAGACCCACAAATGATCCAAAGCTAATAAAAGACAATTTATTCAAAAGAATATGAAATATTAAATTTATATAATAATATAAAATTAAAGAAAACGAATCCTTATTGCAAGTCGTGAGTTATTATAGAAAACAATTTAAATCGCACACTAAATTATGCTTATTCTTTTAAATAATCGTCTGAACTCATCAATGGCCAAGACGATCCAGTAAACTTTTTGCAACTGTAAGAGGGGTAGTTGCTGAGAACCCAAATGAGTATTATCATCATCGCGCTCAGCATTTTGGCGCCAGTGGAACCACTTTGCAGCAATTTAAAAGTATGATTTGCATTAACTTCCATATAAAACTCATTTGACTCATGTAGCAGACCGGTAACATCGCTTGCAATACGGCCAACAGTCGAACGCTTGACACAGACGTCCATTCCACACTCTTTGGTGGCTCTGATATGGAAAATTTAATGACTTTGTGAGTTGATTTAGCGATGTCCGTCCATCGCCTATAGAGCGAACTTTGTAATCGGTTCAAGTGACCCTTACAAATAACCCTTATGAGATCAACTAAGATTGCTGTAAGATTATCATATATATACGAATATATAGACAACATTTTTAACATAACAACATAATTAATTCTGGACCCCATGAAATATATATATTAGTGATATAGCGCTGTCCGTCTGTCTGGCTGTCGAAATCATGATCTCGTCCTCACTAGGGCAGCTGTGGTGCTTATTTTTAGTGGAAATAATTTTCCGATGTCCTACGCAGTTTGTGGTTTAAAATTATCAAAATCAATTCTTTAGGTCCCTAGATATCAAGAAAAAAGTAAAAAAAAAACTATTGAAAAATAATGTTTTTATGTTGTTCTTGTTATCGTTGTAATTACAAAATTTTTCTATTTGTCATAGCTGTAATTGTTGTTGTTTTTGTGGTCGTTGTCTTTATAGCATTTGCTTTATGAGTGCTTATGTATGGTTAGATCGATATTGACATAGTACGTTTCTTGTTATAGTCTAGTGGAAAAAAACAAGCAAACAAATATGCGTATGCATCGCTGATAAACAAACGAATATGTAGTTGTATGTATGTTTTTACATTTACAATCATTTATTTTAATAATTGCTTTCAGTAAAAAAAAACAAATATTCCCAAAATATTTGCTAATTATCTTATTAACTTTAAACGTCATTTTAAAAAATGTAGCCAATGTAATTTGAAATATATTCTGGTTTTTCTCTTAGAGTGGAGGGTATCAAAGATTCGGCACAGCCAAACTTATCATTTTTACTTGTTTTCTGTGTCCAGTTACTGTCTCAGCAAAGTTGGATCCCACACCCTCTCTAGAATCGCATGTTATATTGTATTGTAAAGTCTAGACCGTCTATAATTTTATTAGCTGTTTTCTTATGTTACACTGTACAACGGAAAAAAATACCTGGAAGGCGATATTCTTTTTCTGGTAGGTTAATTTTTAAAGATAAGTTCCTGGTGAATTACGTCGTCATATCAAATCAACCTTAATGAAAAACATTTATCTGATCTATCCTAAAGCCAAGGGTTAATACTAAAGTATTGATTAAAACTCTGGCTTTAGTAGCATGACTGCAAGTAAATTTGAATAATAATCTAAAATATTAAAACTCTTTCTTTCCTTATGCATAGGAGTTTTGAATCTCTCCGTGACTGTGCTTGACTTTGCGTGACTATCTTTAAGTGAATATTTGGTGACAACTAGTCTATGGACCAAGTCTCAGATTGATTGGATGAGGGGAAATAGGAATTAAATCACTCCGTGACTGTGCATGACTATGCGTCACTGTGTGTGACTATCTTAAAATTAATCTTTGGCCACAACAAGTCTATGGATGAGGGGAAGTGAGGTTTTAATCCATCAGTAACTGTGCGTGACTATGCGTGACTCTGTCAAAATTAATCTTTTTTCACGGCAAGTCTATTGACCAAGTTTTAGATCAATTGGATGAGGGGGAATGGGGTTGCCTCATGGCAGACAGACAGACAGACAGACAAACAGAGAGTATGAAATAAAAGAAAGAGTTTAAAAAAATAAATTCCCAAAAAGTTCTATGCTCCATACCTTGTCTGGTTCTAAACGCATATATTGATTAATGTCAATTTCTATCTATTTCGAATCGCTTTTTATATTTCTTTTTCATTTCTGGTTTCACGCTCCAAAAAATATATTTTTTATTTTACAGGTATTTTAATTGTGCCTTCGAAGAGATTCTGACAGAAAAGGAAGTAAAACAAGTAAGAGTGTTAAGTTCGGCTGGGCCAAATCTTTGATACATTCCGCCTGCATCTTAAACTCAATATTACAACCAATATTGGGTACGGCTACCAGCTCAAAACTGTTGTTATTACTGAAATTTAAATCTTTAGAAAGAAATCGTTAATATTTGAAAAATGGCATAAGTTTTTTTTAAAGAAAGTTTTGAGATAATTCATGATAATTCAAAAAAAAAAGAAAAATTAACTGATTCTTGGCTAAAAATTTCCAGATATTAATATTATTTTTCATTTTACATTTTTCTATTTCCAAATTCCATTTATCATTTTTAATTTTTACTTTTTATTTTTCAATTTTTAATTTTTCATTTTTCATTTTCCATTTTTCATATTCCATTTTTCATTTTTCATTTTTCATTTTCCATTTTCCATTTTCCATTTTTATTTTAATTTTTAATTTTTCAGTCTCCATTTTCTATTTTCTATTTTCCAATTTTCTTTTTTAATTTTTAATTTTTCATTTTTCAATTACCATTTTTCATTTTTCATTTTCCGTTTTCCATTTTTCGTTTTTCATTTTTCAATTTTCATTTTTCATTTTTCATTTTTCGATTTTCAATTTTTCAATTTTCAATTTTCAATTTTCAATTTTCATTTTTCATTTTTCATTTTTCATTTTTCATTTTCCATTTTCCATTTTTCATTTTTCAATTTTCATTTTTCATTTTGCGATTTTCAATTCTTCAATTTTCAATTTTCAATTTCCATTTTTCATTTTTCGTTTTTTATTTTTCATTTTTCATTTTCCATTTTCCATTTTCCATTTTCCATTTTTCATTTTTCATTTTTCATATTTCGTTTTTCATTTTTCAATTTACATTTTTCATTTTTCATTTTTCATTTTCCATTTTTCGTTTTTCATTTTTAATTTTTCATTTTTCGACTTTCGTTTTTCATTTTCCATTTTTCATTTTTCAGTTTTAATTTTTCATTTTTCATTTTCCATTTTTCAGTTTTAATTTTTCATTTTTCAATTTTCAATTTTCAATTTTCAATTTTCAATTTTCAATTTTCAATTTTCAATTTTCAATTTTCAATTTTCAATTTTCCATTTTCAATTTTCAATTTTCAATTTTCAATTTTCAATTTTCAATTTTCAATTTTCAATTTTCAATTTTCAATTTGCAATTTTCAATTTTTAATTTGCAATTTTCAATTTTCAATTTTCATTTTTCATTTTCCATTTTTCTTTTTTAATATTTCAATTAATTTTTCATTTTCCATTTTTCGTTTTTCATTTTTCATTTTTTATACCCTATACCACTATGTGGTTTGGGTATAATGACTTTGTGCTGCTGTTTGTAACAACAAAAAATATTTGACCTACACCCATCTTTAATTATACCGATCGAATCAGAATCACCATCTTATTCGATTTAACGATGTCCGTCCGTCCGTCCGTCTGTGTGTCCATGTAAAGCTTGTAATCAAACTGCAGCTCGCAAATATGAATATGTTTTGATGAAATTTGGTATTTAATCTTTTATCGGCCATGGGATGAACGCTATTGAAATTGGTGAGAATCGGTCCATGTTCAGACCCAGCCCCCATACAAATAACGCCTACGAAATCAACATATATTGCCATAAGATCCAAATTATCATACAACTCTTAGTCAAATTGGGTTTGTATGTATATGTTACATCCATTAATCAGTAGTCCAAAAATGATCCCTATTGGACAACTCTTAGTCATAGGCCCCATATAGAGCTGCTTCCCGATCGGCACTTAAATATATCAAAAAACAAAAATATTGCACTAATTCTTCTCAAATTTTGTTTGTATGTATTTTTGCAAAATACAAGAGACTTTACCAAACATGGTCAGGATGGGTCCATTTTTGGGCCTAGTCCCCATATAGATATAGGATCCGATATGAACTTTTTAATATCTGCAGCCGAAAAAATTAATCAAAATACCACTCAAATTTGGTTTATGCTTATTTTCTATATCCAGTTAGTTGGGCCTGAGAGATAGGGTCTCTAAACGCATGGTATAGGGTATCATATAGTCGGTCTAGACCGACTATAATTTTCTTACTTGTCATTTTTGGGTTTTAAATTTTCAATTTTCATTTCCCATTTTTATTTTTCATTTTTCGTTTTTCATTTTTCGTTTTTCATTTTCAATTTTTAAATTTTCCATTTTTCAATTTCCATTTTCTATTTTTATTTTTCATTATTCATTTTCTATTCGCCAGTTTTCATTTTCTGATTTTCATTTTTCATTTTTCATTTTTCATTTTTCATTTTTCATTTTCCATTTTCCATTCTCCATTTTTCATTTTCCATTTTCCAATTTCTTTTTTCATTTTCCATGTTTCTTTTTCCATTTTTCATTTTCCATTCTCCATTTTTCAGTTTTCGTTTTACAGTTTCAATTTTTTATTTTCCAGTTTTCATTTCCATCATCCTTTTTTCATTTCGTATTTTCGATTCTCCATTTTTCATTTTCTATTTTCCATTCTTCATTCTCTATTTTTCATTTTCCATTTTCTATTTTCCATTATTCATTTTTCGTTTTCCATTTTCCATTTCCCATTTTCCGTTTTTCATTTTCCATTTTTCATTTTTCATTTTTCATTTTCCATTTTCCATTTTCCATTTTCTATTCTCCATTTTTCATTTTCTATTTTCCATTCTTCATTCTCTATTTTTCATTTTCCATTTTCTATTTTCCATTTTTCATTTTTCGTTTTCCATTTTCCATTTCCCATTTTCCGTTTTTCATTTTCCATTTTCCATTTTTCATTTTTCATTTTTCATTTTCCATTTTCTATTCTCCATTTTTCATTTTCTATTTTCCATTTTCCATTTTTCACTTTTCATTTTCCCATTTCCGTTTTCAAATTTTCTTACATATTGGCGATTTTTGATAATGATAACGATAAAAAAAATATGTGGCAATACTATTAACATAGCTCATGGTTGTTGTGTTTCTTGGTATGATTACACTAAAACATTACAACAAACACACTGGGTTTTATATTTTTTTAGAGGTATCTACATATTTTTGCTCGTTTCTAAGCACAGTGATGTCCGATTTAGCTCATTTTCAATACTAATCTGGTGGGAATTATGGCAAATGATTTTATTGTAACCTTACCCAGCAAAATGTTTTTTTTTTTTATGAATGAGCGTGATTTCAACAGGCAGACGGATAGACGGACGGACGGACAGACGGACATCGCTATATCGACTCGGGCTGTGATAAGGATAAAGAATATTTATACTTTATGCGGTCGGAAATTAGTTTTTCGAAGCGATACAAACGGAATGACAAACCTATATATACCCTCTGCCAGTGAGGTGTGGAGGGTATAAAAAGCATGCTCCATTTAATTAAACTAAAAACATATATTTTGCCTCTAATGGTATACAAAAGTCATAAAATTGCTAAGAGAGCCGTCGAGATTTTCAAACGGTTGTACAGTGTAATAAGAGCAATAACTTTTTGCTGCAACTATTAAAATATGAATTTGATATAAAATTTCTCTGCTGCTGGTTCACAAAGTCAATAATAAAGTGCATTTTCTTCACTTCAAAAGTCAACTAAACAGAATTTCGTATCTACAAAAAAAATATTAAATAAAACTAAACGACCAAAACAAATAATGTAAAATCGTTTTCGTTCTACCCAAAATTGTTACTTTGCACCAATTTGGCCATGATTCTAGTTAACAAAAACGTTGACTAATGTTTGGCCACAATGACTCGCATTGACTACACAATGTGTCGCGTTCTGGATGTATGTTGGTGGTGGTGTATCTGAATGTTTGTTACAATAATAGCAAAGTAGAGAAACAAAAAAAAAAAACAATCAACTCAAGTGTAACGACAACAATTGCAAAACGGAAACCGGAAACTGTTCTACTAACAGCCTTCACTATGGACATTTGTATAAAAGTATGAACAAATAAAAAAACTAAAGAAAAAACGAGTTGTAATTGTTACTTTTTTTAACTTAACAAAACGTTGCAGCTATTTACAAAACATTTTATAGAGTTTTTCGTTTTTCTAAAGGTATAAAAATGAATTAAGTTTTATTTGCCAGCCAAGTCTTCTTTGTACATTAATAGGCCATCATGTCAGTGGTGTATGAATGAGTATATGACTGTGAGAGACTCTGGCTGTGAACAACATGCAGTCAGCCAAACCAAATCGAACTAGCCGGGCCAGACCTAACCGAGCTCAACTAACCAAATCTCTTAGTCAACTGGTTCATGTTCATGTGTTCATTGTGGTTGTTTTAATGGATGACCAACTATAGAGTATTGTCACTAATCATACGATTTAGAGACATTCGTACATACAAATTCTTATAGAATGGCTTGACATTTGTTCATTTTTTTATATTTTTTTTTTGCTTGTCTGTGTTGTTGGCTTTCATCTATAGATGAGTTAACCCTATGTTAACCTTATAATGTTTGTGTCTGTTATAAAAATCTATGTATGCTTCTAATGTTGAAGTGTGTGTGTGTGTGTAGAGTTAAGATATTACATATGAATTGTTAAACTCATAGTTGGAGCAATTAACAATAATTGATGTGAAGGGTTTAGTTTAAAAGAGTGAATAAAAAAATAAAAAAATCATTTAACTTATGGACATGAATTTTGTGACTTTAAATAAATCTAATATATTAAATATTTTAATAATTTCATAATTTTTTCATCAGTAAATGATTTTTAAATGAGTTGATACATTTTAAACTTTTAAAATGAATTATTTTTATTTATATATTTAATTTAGCTACAATATAGCAACAGATGAGCAAAAATGCAATTATTTACAAAAATAATACAGACTTTAAATACAGTTATAATTATAATCGTTAGAGTTCAAATAAGTCGCTAACCTTCTTTCAATAACATCAACAGCATTGGATAAATCAATTAAAGCATAGTTTCTGTTCACTTCAGCGCAAATTCTTCGGAATGGACCGAGATTGATAAAATTTAGTATGCGGGAATTCAAGTGAACAGGTTCGAAAAATCGAAGTTGTCCGTTAGGAACATTTTTACAATGAACTAAGTTGAGAAAGAATTTTATATTAAAAGTTATCTTTCTACTTTTCAAAGTTGGAAGCTTTATTAGAGCCAAACTACTGCGATACGGTGGGAGACTCAATTCCGCATTCCAACGAAGAATTTTTCTGAACTGATTTAAGATTTTTGTTGAACACTAGGAGAAAAAAAAAGTGGCAAACTCTCGATCGCACCACCTAGAAATATGCGAATAGCAAAAAAACTGAGAAATACGAAGTTTTAAGCCAATCAAAAAACATTTTGAGGTGGCTCAACGCGATTGAAAATTTCAAGTGTGTTTTATATGTGGAAAATATGAATTTTTTCATATTTTACGAAAATTTTGTTCTATAATTTAACTTTTTCCGACAAATTGTTATATAACTCGAAATCACTATTAAGTTATATTTCCAAAAAGTTTAAAAACCTTAAAACCTAATAAAAATTCGCCAAGAAATAGCAAATGCCCCAGACCACTTTTGTGCCAAAAAAACTAGGTCATGAAATTTGATGGCATTTTTTCAACTTTAAGAAATTAATTAAAGCCAATATTTCGTTTCAATCTCTATACCTGTAAGTACTCAGATATGAAGTATTATTTTATTACCACCTTGTTAACCTATTAAGCATTGAGACCGGAAATGTAAATTTTTGTTGATAAAATTTTTAAAACTCCTTTTTCAAGTTTTGAAAAATTTTCTTAAATAAAATTTAAAAAAATGGATCTGGCACGTTAAGGTTTTGTTAAGTACATGTTAGGGATTAACCGCGTGAATATTTAAGTAAATCCGTATAACAGAATTTTTTGACAAGGAGTTTATTTTTGCGGATTTCGAGATAAATGGAATTTTTGTAAAATATTCTGTAGATGTACTCTTTCTAAATACTGTGTATCAAAAAGTGATGAACACTTTTCTACTTTTAGAGGTTATATTTTATCTTAATAGCCTAGGGTTTCGACAAAAATAATATGACCACATTAACCCTTTTGGAATTGGGGCCACATGTGACCCCAAGCTAATAAAAAACAATTTATTCAAAAAGTTCAAATATTTTGTAAGCGCTGTTGAATTTTTAGATGTGATGCTCAAAATATAATAACCAAATGTGTAGAGCTTCCGTTCATAAAATTTGGGAGAAATCCGAGAACGTTAACCCATTATTTGTCGAGGCCAGCTTTAGATTTTAAGATATTTTTAAATAAAAATTACGGAAAACGATGAAACCACTAATTGGAATTTAAGAAAAATAATTCGGTTAGTTTTTATTTATTTAACCCCTCAGTGCTCCTGGCATCAAAATAATACATTGTGATATATCTTTGGTGCAATTACACAGTGGAACAAATTAAGGTTAGCAAAAGTTAGGTCGATTCTGAGAGTGAGGGGTGAAAATAGAGGCTAAATTAGAAGACCCGTATCACGGCGTTTTTTATGTTAGTTCGAATTTTTTTTAATCGACTTTTGAACTTTGCAGTCAAATGCCGATTTTCAGAATATTGTTTATATGATTTTTTGGCTATAACTCGTCGACTAATTGATATTTTTTCAATCTGTAAAAGCCAAATTATTGCTAGAGACCCAAGCAACAATCAAAATTTTTAAAAAAATTGATTTAGAAAATTTTTGTGGTGTTTATGAAGCAAAATGTTGGAAAAATTAAGTCTTTTTTGCTTTCTGTTTGATCTATAATATGCTTCTCAGTTTCTTCAATAAATTTCATTTGAAAAGAAAATGGTCTTAGTCGATAATTTGCGTTGAAAATCCCAAAACCATTAAATAAATAGCGATTTAGGTAAAAGTAATTAAAAAGGGAAGTTCCAAGAATTAAGAATTAGTAAAAAAAACTTTTTTGTTTTCAACCACCGCACAGGTAGCGATTTTTGTTTTTTTGTTTTATTTCCTACAAGCGAACTAATTTCAAAAATGAAGATTCAGTTTAGACTCGAAACTCAGCCGAAGCTGATTACTTTTAATTCTCGCTCGGTCGTGATAAAATTCGCTATTAATTTTCTTGGAACTTATTTCATTTTGTGAGTGATTTAAGTTAAGTGCATTGGTTTCATAAAAATAACAAAAAAAAAAAAAAAACATTGTATAATATATATTGTATTAAAAATGTCTGAACCAAAATGTAAAATGAACTATTTTTGTAATGTTTGTGGACGTTTCATAGCACGCGATGAAAAATGTGGCAATGCGAGTGATTTTTTTTGGAAGCCTATAAACAATATTTCTCGCAAGCGTTTATCACTGACGTACACTATGCCCCTAAAAAAGTTTGCTTTAATTGCTATTCAACTCTTATGCAATGGAAAAGTGAAAAGAAGAAGGCTATGCCTTTTGGTATACCAATGAAGAAAATTGCTATGGATGTATCAACTACCATAAAACTTTGAATAGAAGGAAAACAAAGAATAAAATTTATGTAGCAGTGCCAAATGTCCAATTACCATTACCGCACTCAGAATTCGTTCCAGTACCAACATACCACAGTATTGATCTTCAAACAGATATCTGTACTACAACCGCCGCTGCTACGTCCATGGATTTCTTCTCAGAATACGACCCTGGTGAAGGTACATCCTATGAAACATCAAAGGACCCAATCCTAGTCACACAAAACCAATTGGATGGAATTGTTGCAAATTTGTGTTTGACTCAGAAAAAATCAGAACTACTGGCTTCATTTTTGAAAGGAAATAATTTGCTGGCGAAAGGTACCAAAGTAACAGCATATCGAAAACGCAAAAAAAAGAGTTAGAAAAGTTCTTCAATATGAATGATGCAAAAAATTTCGCTTATTGCAACGATATCGAAAAGTTAATGGAGACGATAGGGTTAACCTATAAATAAGATGATTAGCATTTATTCATCGATAGTTCACTAATCAGCTTAAAAGTTGATGATGACCGAGATATTAGAGAGAGCAGTGATGTTGATCCACTGCCGCCTGCTAAACGGCAACTGGCCAAATCATTAATTTAATTTATTAAATTTTTTTACTTAAAACTTTTCAAAAATATATTTTTTATATTTTTTTCCATATTTTTATAATTTCATTTTCATTGTTTCTTCAAAACCAACACTGAACAAAATTGGTACATAAAAAATGAGAAGTAAATTAATATTAAGCTGGAAAACGCAAGTTTTGTATTATGATTGTTTTCTTTTCAAATTAAATTTATTGAAGAAAGTGAGATATGTAGATCAAACAGAAAGCAAAAAAGACTTAGTTTTGTGGAAAATATTTTCAAAAAGCATGAAAAAATAATTTTTCCAATATTTTGCACCACAAAAATTTTCTAAATCAATTTTTTAAAAAATTCTGATTGTTGCACAGGTCTCTAGCAATAATTTTGCTTTTACAGATTGAAAAAATATCAATTAGTCGACGAGTTATAGCCAAAAAAACCATATAAACAATATGCTGAAAATCGGCATTTGACTGCAAAGTTCGAAGGTCGATTAAAAAATAATTCGAATAACATAAACAAACGCCGCGATACGGGTTTCTAATTTAGCCTCTATTTTTACCCCTAACTCGCAGAATTGACCCAACTTTTGCTAACCTGAATTTGTTTCACAGTGTTATCTGGTTATTGCTCGCGAATATAAATTAAAACAACTTTTCACATTAAGTCCGAATTTTATGTCTCATAGCTCATTAAATATTAATTGTACACAAAAATTTTTTAGTCAAAACTTATTGCTACTAAAGTTACCAAAAACTTTTCCCTGAACGACTTTTCTTCTTGTCACATATTTAACAAACTTAACTAAAAAATATCGAATAAAGCCCACAAATACGAAAATTTCAAAATTATTATAAAATTTTTATTTGTTTGAATTACATATATTAAATTTAGGTAAATGGTATTTTTATTTGCAGATTTTCAATATTATTTAAAAGCAGAAAAGTGATGAATTTTTGATACAACGTATTTAGAAAGAGTACATTTACAGAATATTTTACAAAAATCCCATTTTTCTCGAAATCCGCAAAAATAAAACTACTAGTCAAAAAAATTCTGGTACGGGGATTTACTTAAAAATTCATGCAGTTGATCTGTAACATGTTCTTAACAAAACCTTAAGGTGCCAGATCCATTTTTTTAAAGTTTGTTTAAGAAAATTTTTTAAAACTTGAAAAAGGAGTTTTCAAAATTTTATAAAAAAAATTTCCAATATTTGGTCTCAATGCGCAATAGGTTAACAACATGGTAATAAAACAATACTTCACATCTGAGCCGTTGCAAGTATAGAGACAAATAAAATTATGGCTTTGATCCATTTCTCAAGTTGAAAAAATGCCATCAAATTTCATGACCTATTTTTTTTTTTTTTGGCACAAAAGTGGTCTGGGGCATTTGCTATTTCTTGGCGAGGTTTTATTTGATTTTGAAGTTTTGTAGCTTTTTGAAAGGATAATTTTATACTTATTCCGAATTATATAACAACTTGTCGGAAAAATTCTACTATAGAACGATATTTTCGTAAAATCTGAAAAGGAGTCATATTTTCCCCATATAACACACTTGAAATTTTTAGTCGCGTTGAGGCACGACTAAATGTTTTTTGATTGTCTCAAAACTTTGTATTTCTCAGTTTTTTTTACTATTCGCATATTTCTAGGGGGTGAGACCGAGGGTTTGAACACTTTTTTTCCCTCCATATAATGAAGGGCCACCCTAATGCAGATATTAAAAAAAAACCAAAAGTTTCCATTTATATCACTTGCACTTTTAGCATTTATACTAATACCAAAATATCAGTATGAGTTAACTGCGGTCAATAGTAGGATATGTGGTTCTCAGATCACCGTTTTCACGAAGATAATTTTAAACTTCTTAAACATTGGATACAAGATGATTCATTAATCAAAATTCAGCAAAGAAGTAATATCTGTGTAGAACGTGCAATAAAATCTGTGCAAGATATATATCCAATTTGCAAATCTACACGTACTTTAAACTTAAAATTGTTATCCTACAATTATAATTAAATGATGCTATAATATTGTTATTTTTTTCTTAATATTAAAAAAAATTTTAGTATCGATTTAGAAAATGAATTTGGTGCGTGAGTTTTTTTTTTTTTTTTTTGGAATATAACGAAAGATAATTTTTTCCGTTAATAAAACATCCTTGCCCTCCTCGTGGTGCTATGGTTATAGCACTACTGCTCCGCATACAAAACGAAATCCAAAAATGCATTTAAATCTTTTAGAGGGATTGTTTTCCATTCCTTTTTCTTTGTAGGATTTAACAAATTCCATACAGTAGTTACTCTCCTGGCTTCAGTGATGAGCGTGCGGAATATAGTTTAGGGATCATACGTGTCTTTCACTGGCCCTAATTTCCTTGCTATATAGTCAATCACGTTATGAGCATGAATGCGGGTGTTCGGTGGTGCAACTTTGCTCCATTTCGTGCCATTTTTAGATATAAAAAACTGTAAAAAGTTTCGGCAGGCAAGATATAGGAAATCTTTGATCACACAAATCGCTGTTGAAAAAAAACACAATTAAACATAATTCATTATCGCTTCAAAACAAGTTTTAATCGATTTAGCACACTTTTTTCTTGGAATTCATGTACAGTTCGGATATTCAACCCATAAAACATTAACGAGTAGTGAGACTTTGAAAATTTCTTACAAACGGAAAAATTAAGCAGGTTTGTATTAAAAATTAGATTAGAGAACATATTTCCTTTTTTTTTTTTTCAATTCAATTGAAATCAAAACAATTATTTTCAATATTATTTTACTGTTCGTACGAAATGTGTTGTTGAAGGATTACTGGATTATTTTAATACAATTTCACTCAAATCTGAAAGATGCTTGTTTTGAAAAATTCCCATAAAATGGCTTAAAATTATATTTGCGTGCCTTCAGGCTTTCAAAATAAAAAATGTCATTTTGTTTGTATTTTTTTATATGTTCTAAATAAAATTTACTACAGATAGACATATTAACATGCACGATATTTTTTGCCATTAGTTGTCATCTTTATACAGAGAAAAAAGAGAACGCCAAAATCCAAGTAGGGTAAGCCAATTTTCCACCTTGTTTACACGTTGACAAACCTTGTAACGAACTTAGAAGTTATATGACGAAAATGTATTATTTTTTTAATGTCATATTGATAAAATGATGCTTTTTAAAAGGGTTTATTTTTTATTTTTACTTACAGCCCAAAATTTAAGCACTGCTTATCCATTAAAATGCTACTTTGTGATATGTGTATTGTCGTTGGTAATGGTTGATGGAAAACAAATGACAATGTACCAAGTGTGTGAGTATATTGGTTCCTGCTGTATAAAATATGCATATATGTACCAAGTGTGTATGTTGATTCTTGTGTGTAATAATGTGGCTTTTCATATTTTAACACAAATGAAAAAAGAAAAATAGGTTAAATCTACAATTCAATACTATTCAAAATAAGTTTACCATGAACTATTCCCCCATATGCATTTGTTTTGTAATTAGACGTCAAAAAGAATTCAGCATTTACTGGAAAATCATCAATAAAAACATTTCAAGTACAACATGGTTTTTTCGAAATAAATAAATGCCTATTTCGTACATCAGATTACAGACAGTTTAGTACAAACTTTTACCGAAGCAGTAAATCCAATCTGCTGGTAGCTTGTTCGATTTTCTACATAACACAAAATCATATTGAGTGTTACAGTTTTGTATGCTTTACTAAGAAATTTGTGATGATATAGAAATCTCTGCTGTTTCAAGCAAACGCCCTTTTTATACCCTATACCACTATGTGGTCAGGGTATAATGACTTTGGTCTGAGGTTTGTAGCTACCAAAAATATTTGACCTATACCAATCGACTCAGAATGACTTTCTGAGTCGATTTAGCGACTTCCGTCCGTCCATCCGTCCGTCCGTCTATCTGTATATCAATGTAAACCTTGTAATTAAACTACAGGTCGTAAATATGAATATATTTGGATGAAAGTTTGTATATAAACTTATATCAGCCATAGGATAAACGCTGTTGAAATTAGTGAATATCGGTTTATGATCAGACCTAATCCTCATACAAATGACTACTATGAGATAGACTTAAATTGACATAATATCCAAATTCTCTTATAGATCGTGTTTAAATTTGGTTTGTGTATGTTCATTACATCCATGTATCAGTAAACCCTATAATACAATTCTTAGTTATAGCCCCCATATGAAGCTGATTCCCGATCTTCACAAAAAACAAAAATATAGCACAGATTTTTCTCACATTTGGTGTGTATATTATTTTACAAAAAATAAGTGACCTTATTAGGATCGGTCCATTTTTTGAACTAGTCCCCTTATAAATATAGCATCCGATATGAACTTTTTCATATCTGAAGGCAACAAAATTAATAACAATTCCACTAAAATTTGGTTTATGTTTATGTTCGGTCTACGCCGACAATAATTTTCTCACTTTTTTATTTTATATATTTTTTTTGTGGTATAAATGAAATGAAGTTATCATCAACACTATACTGCAAATGGGTATTACCGTGCTACGGAATAGCAAAAAAAATCCATTAGAAATCCTATTTAGAATAGGCTGCATTTTATTTTTATTTTTTTTAATGAATTATAAATGATACTGGCATTGTATGCGTTGTTATGAATAAGGTGCAATTCCAACTTTAATTTATTGATTTTTGTCATCGCAATAGATGATGTATGAATTAGTGCATGGTCTTGAAAACAACACCTTATTTTCGGTTAAGGCCCAAAAAATGTATTAAATTTTTTTTATATGAAATATTCCAAAATAAAAAATTTATCATTTTTTAGACTGCCATATTTTAGATTATTTTGGCAGATTTCAATTATTGTTTCATAACATTTTTTTCCAAATGAAAATTGTCAACTAATAACTGGACAACTCAATTGGAAAAAAAAAATTAATGTTTGTTATTTTTGCAATTTATGATTATTCTTGTTCTTCAATACAATTGAAAATTATATGAATAATTTAAGTGCGTAAGTGGCAATGCTACAGAAAACATACACAATGTGCACCAAGAAGCGTAGATATGTCAATGGGTCTTGCGCATATTCTTTTGTGAACTTTTGGTGTAAAACAATTAACTATATACCAAGTATGTGTGTATATTGGTTCTTGCTGTCGTGCTTCGCTATGACTTACTAAGACTTTTTGTTTTCTTATGCTGGCTACACATAAGGCAACGGTTGCTTCAATGTGTTGTAGCAACAATGATACACACGTATCAACGGTTGCCTCAACCAACCAGAAATATCAAAACTTTTTGATATTTTTCGTTGGTTAATGCAACCGGTTGAAGCAACCGTTGCCTGGTGTGTAGCCAGCATTATGTTTTCATAATCAATTTTTCCTACGAAGTTTGTATTGTGCAGCTAAAATATTTCTTTTATATCTTATATATTTCAGGGATTGCTAATATACACATATAGCCACATATGACAAAAATATGGATTTTCCAAATTAAATCCGACAATACTTAACGATTGGCCTTGAACTTAGTATACCATTTGGCAATTTTTTTATTTTAGCGATTTTTGGCGGTTTTTGATTTTGCCGACTTTAGATTTAGAAGATTTTTGCATTTGGCAATTTTTGTTTTTCACGAAACATGTTTTAGCGATTTTGAAATTTGGGAATTCGCCCATATTTTTCACGACTACTCACATTGGTAATTAATGGTCTTGTCAAAAGTTTCGAGACTGTCGCTTTTATTTATATATATATTGAAATTTTTTTGTATAGGAGATGCCATGCCCACTAATCCTACCCCACCCACTTTTTATTCGACAACTCACATTATTATCTGATGGACTTGTGTAAAGTGTCATATAGTGGGAAGTTATAAGTCATAAGTGTCGTATAGTACTTCAGTTATATGACAATATATATATATATATATATTTATTTTATATGGCCCACTGGCACATAAATAACTTACGGGCCAAGCAAATTCAAAAGGGTCTCATTGTTACAGTACTTTAGATATATGACATTTAATATTCACGTTGTATGGGAGGTACCACGCGCACTTATCCACTACCGCCCATTTCCTGCCATATACACAGTAAGACTCTGTTAAAATTTCAGAAAGATTGGTTTAATCTCCTATAAGCTAAAACAAACAAACATACATACTTTCTCTTTTATATTAATTACCAGATTCCAGCCCTCGAAATTCGAGTGCAAATTCTAGGAAATTTTATTTTTTCATTAAATAAAGACCCTAAAGGCATGCTAATCAGTTATAGCCAATTTACAGATCAACAAAAAAAAAGACCCATTTTTATTACAAACACATTAACAAATTTAATAAACACACATAGCATATGTATAATTTTATGCATGTGTTAGTAGCAACTTTAAATACAACTTACTCAAAATAAAGGAAAAAATTTAACAGTCTATAAATCTGCAAAGCGGCTGAAAAGAAATACCTTTCATATAATATACGTTTGGTCAAAATTGGGATAAAAGGGTAGAATAAAACATCGGTCACAAGAAACCGCCTAGCTTATTAATATTATAGATAGATAATTTAAAGGTGAAGGTTCCGTATATAGATGTAGGTGTGTATATTAGAGTGACAGCCACTTTTTTTTTGGAATTTGAAAACGTGCGGTTCGGATTATTGTGACTCTGGATCTAAAACTTTAGTGCGCAAAATTTGAGCCATATCGGACAATGCTTTCCGGATGCGCATTGAGTTCAAATATGAATTTATATGTAAAAATGATCAAAAAAAAGTAGTTTTTCACAAAAATTTTGATATTAATAAATGCGTTTGAATTAACATAATTTGTAAACATTAAGCTAGAGTAAATTATCTTTATAACAAAATAACAATATCTATTATCGGTTGAAAAACAGCCAAGTTATATCAAGTTACCCAGGCAATAAATGCGCCGCAGACCACTCGATTAAGAAAATCGAGCTCACATTTTTAAAGATATTCAAATAATTTACAATAATAACATTTTTGCATTCTCCTGTTCCCAAAATGATGTTGTGTAAAGTATTTTGGATCTCGTCTATTGTTATGCCGTTCTAAATTAATGTCAAAACGGTACGTATTTTTTAGCACAATTTCAAAATCTCCAATTTTACTTTTTCAAAAGTTTTGTTTAAAAAATTTTCCGAAGCTAACGATTGGACTTTATGGTCTTATTAACAAAATATGTGTGATTAAAAATGCTAAATATTGTAGGTATTTTGTTCTTAATTTGGCGATGGCAGCTATTTCATTTCAGCGGATTTGAAGAAAAATTTGATTTTTCATACTTTTTCAACTTTTAGGCTACATCTTTTTTGCGTTTTCATATTTCAAATATCTTTTATCGAAATAGTATACTACTTGATATAAGTTCTCAACCTTGTAAATTAAGATTAAATTTAAACACTATAAATGTCAGATTTAAAAATATTTATATTTTTTTAAAACAAAATATCGAAATAATATGTATTTGTGGCAGGATTTCAACAAAACTTGTTGAAAATATTTAATTAGTTCTGAAAAACAATATTTTTGACTTATTTTCTATAATTAGCCCATGGGGTACTCTTGATGTCAAATTGACTCTTTATGAAAATCTTTAAATATTTTCTTCATCAGGATTTTTTTTATATAAAACATTCCTCAAATTTATTCGTTATTTTATGAAAATATGTAGATTAATTAATTTTTATATATAATATGTACTAACAAATTTGTTTATCGAGGCCTTATATTCAAAAAGTGCTATCTGCATCAATAATTATTTTAAAGAGAGCGTGTAAAACCAATTTATTAAAAATATCTGAAAGTATTTATCGATCGATTTGCTACAATATCTATTAAGAAATAGTCGTACTAATCATGTATGATATCAAAATTAATATTATATTTGACAGTTATATCAGAGAACAGATTGAAACCAAAAATTAATATTAATACTGTCAAATGTAGATAGCACTTTTTTAATATATGCCCTCGATATACCTTTATATGAATATAATAATTCTGAAAAAAAAATTAAAACTACGACAGATTTTTAGTCCCCACGGATTAATTTCAGAAAATAAGTCTAGCATATTATTTTTTAGAATTATTAACATATTATCAACAAGTTTTGTCGATATTTTGTTTTAAAAAAATGTAAATATACTTAAATTTGACTTTTGACCTTAAAGAGCAGACATTTTATAGTATCTAAATTTAAACCTAATTTACAAGATTGAGAACTTCTATCAAATACTAAATCAGAACGTAGCCCTCGCCAAATTAAGAAGAGGATACTTACAATGTTTGGCATTTTTGATCATATATATCTATAATATTAGTAGGCAAGGCGATTTCTTGTGACCGAAGTAAGTTTCACAGCTTTACCCCAATGTTGAAAAAAAAAATTATCATTTGAAACGTTTTTCTTTTTAACTGTTACCCAGATTTACAGATTGTCATCGTCTGGAATTATACAATGCTATGTGTATGTTTATTCAATTTGTTAATGTGTTTGTGTTGTGTTGAGTTTGTTTTCTTCATTTAAAATGAGTTGAATTCTGAAGCATACCTTTAGGGTCTTTTTTAAATGAAAAAAAAAAAATTCCTAGAATTTGCACTCGAATTTCGAGTGCTGGAATCTGCTAGTTTTATTAATAATGCTAATCAATTATAGCTGATTCACAATTCAACACAAAAACAAACTCATTTTGATTACAAACACATCAACAAATTTAATAGACACACACATAGCATTGTATAATTTTATGTACGTGTTAGTAGCAACTTTAAATGCAATTTACTCAAAATAAAGGAAAAAAATTAAAAATCTATAAATCAGCAAAACGGCTAAGAAGAAATACCTTTCAAATAATATACGTTTGGTCAAAATCGGGATAAAATGGTAGAACAAAACATCGGTCACAAGAAATCGCCTAGCCTATTAATATTATAGATGACCTTAAAAGTCCAATCGTTGATTTCGAAAAATTTCTTGAACAAAATTTTTGAAAAAGTAAAATTGGAGATTTTGAAATAGTGCTACAAAATACGTACCGTTTTGACATTAATTTAGAACGGCATAACAATAGACGAGATGCAAACTACTTTACGTAAGATCATTTTGAGATCAGGAGAACGCAAAAATGTTGTTGCTGAAGATTATTTCAATGTCATTAAAAATGTGAGCTCGATATTCTTAATCAAGTGGTATGCGGCGCATTTATTGCCTGGGGAACTTGATATAACTTGACTGTTTTTCAACAGATAATAGATTTTGTTGTTTTATTAGAAAGATAATTTACTCTAAATTATGGTTTATGAATTAATTTAATTGAAACCTAATTATTAATATCAAAATTTTTAAAAAAATTTATTTTTTTTTTTTTTGATAATTTTTCACATAAATTCATATTTGAAATATGAACTCAATGCGCGTCCAGAAAGCATTGTCCGATTTGGCTCAAATTTTACGCACTAAAGTTTTAGATCCAGATTCACAATAATCCGATCCGCACGCCTCAAAATTCGCCCAAAAATATTTTCCATACAAACCGCTGTCACCCTAATGTATGTATATATTTGATGGTTCCACCTCATTCGTCTGCGAATGTGGAACGACTAATTAGTTAGTTAGTTAATTGTTCTTTATTTTTTAAAAATAAGTGCTTTACAAAAATATAAAACTAAATATAAAATTTAATATTTCCAGATTTTAACAATTTTTAGATAAAAAAGAAAAATATGAATAAAATAAGAACTTACGAGTTTGACATACTATCGTCAGAGTATACTTCACAGGATCATTTCTGTAGTCAGTCTTCTATTACTTCATTGCAAAATGAAAAATACCATGTGGAACGACTATTTACTTTAGTGAATCAATATAAAGCAAAAGTGAGAAAAGGAATTGAAAGATTAAGTAATTCAAACTTTTTTGATGTTGCAATTACAATTTGGTAATTTATTTTTGCAATCAACGAAACAAATAGGTTTTTCGGCCGTGTTCTTTTTGAATTTGATCAAATTTGGCATGAATGTTTTACCATCCTAAGCAAAGTGATATTTATTTTTCCGTTTTTTTTTTGGTTTTTAGTATTTTTTGCACCTTTTTAAACATTAACACATTTTTTGTGCTCTGATAGTTTTTATGTCAGTTTCCAATGATAGCTTCAATATTTATTTATTTTGAGTCATTTGTTTTTAGACTAATAGTTGATTCAATGTTTCCAAATTTTTTTGTAGTCAAAATGAAACGTAGATTACATTTACTAGATACGAAGGCATGGAAGCAATGTTATAGTCAATTTAATGTTACTCGTAAGCCTTTGTGATTTTTTAAGTGACATTCTAACATTTAATTTTTCTCATGTGTCAATACATTTTAATTAATGTATAATTATTGGAACAGAAATGTTCATGGATTTCTGTAAAATAATTAGTTTTTGATTATTTCCTGAGACAGGTCACTACAAAATTTCTAACAAAGTGGAAAAGAATTTCGTTTGCTGTTTCAATTTTTGCATCAATAATAATATATATGGGGGATTTCATGTCAAGTGCACCAACTTTTGAAACCGATGTCTTCCGAACGGGATCAAAATTTGACATTTTGGCCAAACAGGTGTTTTTTCTCATCCATGTAACTTATTACCTATTGTTCTTAGAAAATTTTCTCCCAAACAGTTTAGATAGCTATTTCTTCAATATTTCGGAAAAAAAATACGTAAAAAAAAAAAAATTTTAGACTTTTTTTTTTTGCTAAATTAAAGCATTTTTTGCCTTTTTTTCTAAAAGGGCATTTTTATTTATTTTTGTTTTTTCATAAGAAAGCTTAGGATTTTTCCTTTAAGAGCTTTTTGGTCGCTTAGTGGAATGGGAGTGGGATATCTATCAAAATAAATGTTTTGTAACTTAAGACACCGGTTTTTCAATTTTTCACAAATGCACTATTTTGAATTTTTTCCTATTTGTGTCTAAAACCTTACAAATAAAACTTATACTGAGAAACTAGACAAACTAAACTTTCCGAAGGTATGTAACATACCTAACTAAAATTTTATACCTCGATACTGTAATACCCAGAATATGTTAACCTCAGGAAAAAAATCGCTTTTTTTCTATAGAAATGTTGAAAAATTATTATTTTTTATTTATTTTTAATAATAATTAAATTAATGTATAATAATAATAATATTAAAAATAAAAAGATAAACAATTTATTAAAATTTAGTCTTAATTGCATTAGATCCATTTATATCATAACTATTTTTATACTTAATTTATTGTAGCTGATAAAGTATTTAAGTGTTATAAATTTTTAAATACCCAGTCTTTCATCCAGCTTTTTTGTCGAATTTATTTACTGCGTTTTTTGTCAATCCTTTCTTGGCGTTACTAGGTTCAGCTGTTGATTTCGCTGCTGGTTTATTTGTTCTCTTTGGAAAGAAATCGCATTGAATAGAGGCAGAAAACTTTTTCAACTTGAGTCTTCCATCGACAAGCGGTATAAAAGCATGATATTCAGCGGTGCCATCGATTGTTACCGCAACATCGAATCTGCTCTTCAGTGTTTTCAATGTTTCCTGATGATCCTCTTTGCTACTAAAAACTATTTTAGTTTCTTTACAATAACTCTTTGCCCAATGGAATAAAGCAGTCGCATCTAAGATGCGATCTTGATGAGAGCACTGGAGGCTATACTTCGCTGCGTTTCTTTTAAGGTTTGCTCCAATACCATCACATGCTTCTTTACCATGAGCAGTAGGATGAAAATGCCACTCAGCTGACATTCCAAAATCTTTTTCATGGGCCATAAGATTTCCCAAGCTACTTTTGTTTTTAAAATGTTGACGAGCTCCGTCCGAAACGTAGTATACCTTCTTTACTGTAAATTTAGATTTTAGAAATTTTAGTATTCTCTTCTGGTACTCATAGACTGCAACGGTATCATGTTTTAAATCGTCGGATATAATTGTCATACTTTTGTGTTCCAGTTTTTCATCTTTCATATTGTAAATCACTACTGTGAATATAGTTGCTTGGTCGTTATTGAAGTGGAATGCTTGTATGACATCTTGGAGAACATATTTATAGTATTCTGCGAAATCATATGAAATAACGATTTCACCAGACTTCAAATGTATCTTCAAATCCTTGAAGAATGACCATTGCTCTTTGACTAAAAAGTCATGGTTTCTCAAGTTTAGCAATCCTGTACAAATTTCTTCCACAAAATCATCAATGTGCATCTGTCAGTCTGAATCCAAGAATCAAATTTGATCTCCTCTATATATTCTCGATCTAAAGAGTTGATTAAATTTTCTTTGATGAATGTGGTTTTCGGGCAATTGGTACATTCACCTAAGTGGCAATAAGTTGTTGCATTAGGACACATAGTCAATTTAAGGCAATCGCGGTAATCATGTAAATCTTCTGCCGAATCATCTGCTAAATACTTTAAGTTGATTTCCTTCAACATCACTTTAACATTTTCATGGTAAATGCAAACGCATACTGTGTGAGTTCCGCTGCTTCCTGCCAAAACGCAATGCTTTGGGTTCATTTGGGTAAATTTCGTGAAGCCAATTCTAACATCCTCGTGTTCAGATTGAAATGTTGCAAATAACTCTTTCAGGTTACAGATAACCATTCTCTTCTGTTATGTTATGAAGGTATGTTACATACCTTCGGAAAGGTCAATTTGTCTAGTTTCTCAGCATAAGTTTTATTTGTAAGGTTTTACACACAAATAGGAAAAAATTCAAAATAGTGCATTTGTGAAAAATAGAAAAACCGTTGTCTTGAGTTATTGAAGATATAGCTATCTAAACTATTTGGGAGAAAATTTTCTAAGAACAATAGGTAATAAGTTACATGGATGAGAAAAAACACCTGTTTGGCCAAAATGTCAAGTTTTGATCCCCTCTAACTCAGAGAGATCTGGACCGCTCTTATTGAAAAATTGTGTCTAAACTACCATCCAATAGGACTAATCTTGGTGCAATTTTCATCCCGATCGGAAGACAACGGTTTCAAAAGTTGGTGCACTTGACATGAAACCCCCCATATATTAATAACTAATTCACAATAATTTTTGTATAGTGATTGCAATATCGATAACCGATTAATAGGTCAAAAATAAAATTCTAAAATTATCGAAAAATTCTCTGAAAAATATTGGTAATTCGATAAATAACAACCAGTATTAACATATGTACAGATTTATTCGTTTTTCTTTAAATTTTTTTAAATTGCTGCAAGATCAAATCAACTCACCCGTCCGTGTGTCAGTACACGTAAACCTGGTATGCAAACTTAAGATCACCATCATACAAAAAAAAATATTTTGATGAAATTTGCTATATGTATTAGCTTTTATTGGGTATGTTTTTTGTCTGTGTAGAGCGACTTTAATTTCTTACCAGCTTTTATTGTTTTTTGTTTGCTTTTATTTTTTGTATTAAATTTAACCTCAAATTAAAATATTACTAGCTAATTCGGATAAAAATATTTTTAAATTTGCTTTTTACTAAATCTAATATCTGGAGATTTTTAGTCAGAATCATTGGAATTTTTTCGAATTATCGTGTGACTTGTAAGGTTTGAGACCTTATATTCCTATAGCGATCAAACTTTGAGCATTATAACGCCACCTGCGTTAAGTAATGAATCTCATTATTGTTCTATGAAGTACTTAGGTAAAAAATATTGAAATTTCTCAGATAGCAATTAGTTTTTTATAGAATAATCTAACCCATAAAAGTTTTGAATAACTCCGTGACTGTGCTTGGCTGTGTGTGACCATCTTAAAATTAATCTTTGGTCACAACAAGCCTATGGACAAAAGTTCGGATCGATCGGATGAAGGGAAGTGAGGTTTTAAACTTTCCGTGACTGTGCGTGACTATGTCAAAGTTCATCTTTTTTCACAGCAAGTCTATTTTCAGATTGATCAGATAAGAGGAAATGCGTTTTAAATAGTATATGGCCAAATTTCAGATTGATTGGATGAGGGAAAATCCATTTTAAATCTCTCTGTGCGTGGCTAAGTCAAATTTAATCTTTTTTCCACAGCAAGCGCACGGACTAAGTTTCGGATCGATCGGATGAGGGGATATAACATTTAGATCACTCCGAGACTGTACGTGACTATGCACGACTATGCGTGACTACCCCAAAATTAATCTGTAGTAACAACAAGACTATGGGCCAAGTTTCAGATCAATTGGATAAGGGGGAATGGGTTGCCCCACGACAGACTGACAGACAGACAGAGAGTATGAGTTACAAGAAAGAGTTTAATCATGGTATTAAATATACATAAATTTTTATGAAAAGAAATTATATAAAAACTGGCCAAAAAGGAAAGCAATTAACTTAAAATTTAATTAATATTCGAATTTAAAGTTTCAGTGTCAGCAACAATTTTAATGTGGTGGCCGTACCCACCATTGCTTGTTACATTGAGTTTAAGACGCAGATGGAGGGTGTCAAAGATTTGTCACAACCGAAGTGAACAGGTTTACTTGTTTCCTTTACGAACCTTTTGTTTTTAGATTTGTAGTTCATTAAATATTTCCATATAATTCTGTGGTCAAACTAAAATGTATATTACATTTGATAGATATGAATTTAATATCACTCAGAAGCCTTTGTGATAGTTTACTGACTTTGAAACATTTCCTTTTCCTAATGTGTCAATATATTTTAATTAATGTATAATTGTAGAAGCAAGAATGTTTATGACTCACTATAAGTTTTAACATGAAAATGGTTTATTTGAAAATCTAAACTGGGACAAGACGAATTAATTATTTTGGGATCTTAACAAAAAATATTTTCCAATAAAGTTGGCCGAATTATTGGAGAATAAAATAATAAAAACATAATATCTGATAGTTTTTTAAACATCTTAATGACCTTATGCTGAACTATAGAATAAAATACATAACAAATATATGCAGGGTGTTCCAAAAACTTTCCGAAAAAATTAAATGCGCGATAGCTTGAATCAATATGAATATTTTTTGTTCTAGAACCACTGTTCTAACGGCTACCGTTTTCGAGCTATAGCTTCCCAAAAAAATAAGGCATTTCTAAATACATTTAATTCATTTTAAAACAACTTACTTTTTTTTAAACATTTTTATCTGAGTTATGTGTCAAAAAAAAAATTGTGAAATTTTTTTTCCATTTTTCTTTGTTTTCGTGTACCTTTAAATTCGATTCGCGATGAAATTTTTAAATTCTGAGTATGTGGATTTCGTTTTTTATTATGGCAAAGCTGATCGGAATTCATTGGCAGCACAGTGTATGTATGCTGAAGCTTTCCCCCAAAAAGATGTTCCCCACCACACCGTCTTCAACAATACGTTTGATCGCCTTCGTGAGACAGGTTGCGTTAATAAATGCAGGGGTGACAGAACAAGGGGCTTTCAACAGAATGCAGAAGAAACTGTTTTGGCAGCTGTGTTGCAAGATCCAACAACAGGTGTAAGAAAAATTGCTAAAACAAAGGAAATACCACAATATAAGGTGTTTAGAATTTTAAAACATCACAAGCTCCATCCGTATCACTACCGGTACAATCGTTGCACGAAGGTGATTGTGAAAAGCGAATTGAGTTTTGTACGTTTATGTTGGCGAAAGATGCACAAAATGAAAATTTTTTTAAAAAAATTCTATGGACGAATGAATCCATATTCAACCGAGAAGGTATCAAAAATTTTCATAATTTACATTTTTACGCGCAAGAAAATCTGCACAAAAAACTGCAAACAAAGCACCAAAACCGTTTTAGTCTCAATGTTTGGGCAGGCCTCATCGGAAATTGCGTTATAGGCCCCTTTTTCTTACCAGATCGGTTAAATGCAACATTGTACATGGATTTCCTCCAAAACGAACTTAGAGACGCTCTCGATAATTTGCCATTAGCAACATTAGCCGGCATTACCTTTCAACAAGACGGTTGTCCCGTACACTCTAGCATTGTAGTCAAGAACTTTTTAAACAGTAGTTTTGGTACAAATTGGATTGGACGCAATGGACCAATCAAATGGCCACCGAGGTCTCCGGATCTAACACCGTTAGATTTTTATGTTTGGGGTCGGGCAAAAGAGTTCGTTTACAATGAAGAACTAATTTCATGCAATCAACTTAAACGCAAAATAAACGAGGCCTTTCAAACCATTCAAAAGAAATAACGCTGGATGTTACTACCGCTGAAATTAGGCGACGATATGTAAAATGCACCACCATGCATGGCTCTCATTCTGAGCATTTGTAAAAAAAAAATAAAGAAAAAAATTTTTTTTTTAAATTAATTCAAAGAAAATTTATTTAAAAATTGAAAGTTGTTTTTGAAATTTAAGAAATGCATTCAGAAATGCATTTATCTTTGAGATTCAATAACTCGAAGACGGTAGGGGTTAGAACAGTGGTGCTAGAAAAAAAATATTCGTATTTTTCCAAGCTATCGTGCATTTAATTTTTTCTGAAAGTTTTCGGAACACCCTGTATTTAAAGAAAAATTAATTACTTCAATTATTTTCTTTCCTTAAAACTTAATTTATGTGCCTGAACAAAATGCTAAATGTTTATTAGAATTCTCTTTTACAAAAAAAAAGAACAAGTTCGAGAATTATAGTCCGTCTAGAGAAAGGGTCTTAAGTCCAACTAATTCCGTATAGAAAACAAGCATAAATCAAATTTGAATAGCATTATTATAAAAATTTTTTACTACATATATAAAAAAGTTAATATCAGATGCTAAATTTGTATAGGGCTAACAAATTGGCCGGGCAAACGATGTTTGTTTGGTTTTAATTCTTGCACAAGATGAATCTTAAAACCTCATTAACCAAGATCCTTTTGTAAAATCTTCCATAAAGTGGATGGACACATTCCCATTTGGTGAGAGCAGCGCCAAATTGATTGACGTGGGTCTTCTTCATTGATTTGCTGTATAGCGGCTACAGCTCATTTATTGCTCTTTTTTTTTTTTGTTGTAATGCCCGGAAGAATAACTGTTTGTAGCAACAACTTATTTTCAAATACGATCGAATAATTTAAAATTATTAATTAAGAATTAATGAAGTCTAAAGACCATTTTTAACCCCCTGATTAGTGAGTGTCCCGTTGGCCTTAAAATAGTGAAAAGATCCGCAAGGACCTATAACAAATTGCGTGCTATTTTTCTTGATTGTGCTTGCTTTGATGGTTTTGATTGTTATTAAAAAGGAACAATAAATGTTTTTTTTTTTTTAAATTTCGGTTTTACTTAATATTAGAATGCATGAGAAAATTAAATAAATCACTCTTACGATACTTCTTGCTGTTTTTCCAGTTCGAGTGTGCATGTATTGCAACGATGCAGCAATGTTGAATGCTCAGCACAAACTGATTTGTTGGAAGTAAAGCAATACGCTCTGGTTTTACGTTGGCTTCCATACTACACACGACATAACTGGCATGGTGGCCAATTTGATCAATGTAAATGTATTTGATTTTACATTTACATTGAATGCTTTTACTTGGGATAGCTCATTATACGTCCATAAGTGTCCCGTTCTTCAATATTAGGCAGTACTAATTGCGTCGTGAACAATTTCAAAAATGAACGTCGCTTATCGGTTTTTTATTGGCTTAGTTTCATTATATATGAAAAATGCTGCTAATGCCATATTTACCATATTGTAGAAGACTGCAAGTGGTCAGCTGTTTGGTAATCATTTGCAAGAATGTGTGCCAATCAGCTGATCCGTTATATCCATGCCGGATTTATTAGCATTGTAATCCAGAATTACCATAGATTTCCTTTTTTCAGTTGTGTCTACATCGCAAATATAGCGCATTGTAGATGGCAAAATTATTGGTTTACTTTTCTTCGCAACATATAATTATTGACTTTGCTTTCATAGGTGTAGGAAGAAAAATTATGAAGTAACGATCAGTGTAAAACATAAATTTTTCCTTAAAATTTTTTAAATACTTTAACCAAAATTTTTTTTTTATCTTTATTTATTGGATCTTCACATAGGTTTGTGAACTAACAATAAGTTATTCAAATCTTAAAACTAAATCTTAAAAACTAAATCTATCCAGTGCCAGACAAAATTTCATTTATTCTATATACATAATCCAATGACCCATCCAATGAGATCAGCAGTCTTACGTTACGTGCGAGAGGATTCGGGTGAGACTCTAGCTTTTCCAAATAGTTTGCACTATATCTAGTGATTTCTACTTTACTACAGAAACATTTAAGTCTCTGTGCAAATGTGAGTTTCCTACGAACCATGCTGTGCCTGTAATCATTCTCAAAATCTTGTTTTGGCATCTTTGTATTCTTTCTGAGTTTGAAGCTGAGGCTGTTCCCCATAACTGAATACCATAGCACCAAATGGATTTGAAAATCGAGTTATAAATCAAGAACTTACAATCGAGACTTAAGCTGGTTCCAAATTCGAATTCGATGGCAAGTCTCCCTTCTTAGGGTAAAAGTTACGTTGATAGACTTTTGTTCATTTACTTTAATCTTCCTCATATCTAGCCAATCTTCCAGCTGTTCAATATGGTTCTGTAAAAGAAGGGATGCTGTAGAGGGTTTTCGTGTAGGCTTAAAATTGCAGTACCATCCGCAAAAGTCAACGTAAGTGTGTTTTCATTTGTCGGCATGTCTGGTGTGTAAATGATGTTCAGAAGCGGGCCTTGTGGTACATCAGCATGAATTGTCTCTTGAGGGTTCACAAAGCTTTTCTCTCTTATAGAGAATTTTCTATTAATTATATAGCTCTTCATTAGCTTACGTGTGTTTGGGGGCAACAACTGTTGAACCTTATAGAGGAGTCCCTCGTGCCAAACTCGGTCGAAGGCTTGCGAGATGTCTATAAAAAGTGTGGATCAGTACTTTTTCCCTTCAAAAGCTCTTCTTATGGCACTTACAATTCTGTGAATTTGCTCAGTGGTGCTATGTTTTCGTCTCAAACCAAATTGATGTACTGGAATGACATTATTTTGATCTACGGATATTGCAAGTTTGTGTACCAAAATTCTCTCAAATAATTTGGACAAGTTCAACAGTAAACTTTTTGTTCTTAACGAATCGACCTTTGTGTGATCTCTACCTGATTTAGGTATCATTGTAACGAGTGAAACTTTCCATTCTGGTGGAAAATGTTCAAGGCGTATTATAGCATTAAAAATAAGCAGCATCATTCTTAATGCTATTCGGGGTAACTCCGAAAGCATTTTATTGCTGATCCCATCAATCCCCGATGTTTTTTTTGGGGTTTCTTTGTGTTTCAAGCAGTTTCGTGCATTCTTTCCATTGCTGCTTAAGTTGCGTACTAAGAAAATTTTTTGTATTTTAGCGAATCAATATTACTTAAAAGCGTTAAATCACCAGATGGGGACACAATTTTTTGGGGGTTCGAAATAGTAAGATTAACGGGTGTGTGGTCAGACGATGCGATGTTCTTCGTTAATCCGAATCGGGTATTTTTTTGCCATTCTGTTGGCCAGTATATTTTGATAATATTTTTATATAAAAAGTACTTATTATTTAAATTTTGTAAAAAATAATTTTAATTTCTTCAAATATTTATAGGATAGAAAAATTTTTTTCTAAACATTATATAACTAGATGTAATCCGGTGTGCTTTGCTACCCCCCCCGATAGTATAGATTTATATAAAAGGGGGAAGGAAAGTACCCAAAAATGCTATTTTATTATATCTAGCTGACCCGGCAAACGTTGTTTTGCCATATAACTTATTTCTAGTGAATGTTTTTGTTGTTAATTAAAAAATAACGAATGTACTGTAATTCTGTGGGGGTGGGATTTATGTATGGGTGGGATCGCCTATGAAAACAAAAAAAAAAAAAAAAAAAAACACCAACCATTTATTTTCTCTTTAACATAACGAACATTCATTAATAGATCTCTCAAAAGTAAAACATAAAGTAAAATAAAAAAATGGAATATATTTTTTATCCTAAAGTGTGAAACCTAAACAAAGAAGATCAATGTTCATTTGGCAATTTTTGTGTTTCGCGATTTTCGGTTTTGGTGATTTTTCTTTTGGCGATTTTTGTCGATTTTGTTTGACTAATAACATTGGTAATTAACATACTTGTCAAAAATCCCAAGACTAATTATATCCCGCCCACTTTTTGTCAGACTACTCACATTAATATAGGAATGGACTCGTACAAAGTGTAAAGCCTTTTTACATCATAGTAGCCCAGCTACATGATATTATATATTTACTTTGTATGGTCGGTGCCATGCCCACTGCTCCGATCACGCCAATTTTTTCTTCGACTAATCACGGGAATAACTTATGGGCTCACGCAATGTCCCAAGGCTCTCATAATTACAGTACTCCAAATATATAACATTTAATATTTTCCTTGTATGGTAGGTGCCATGCCCATTGATCTGATTTCGCCCATTTTTTCTGACTACTCACATTAATATCTTATGGACTCGTAGAAAGTGTAAAGGCTTTTCCTTTTATAGTACACCAGTTGTATGATATTATATATATACTTTCAACCACCTCCATTTTTTGTTCGACTAATCGCACGAATAACTTATGGGCTCACGCGAAGGCTAAAGGCTCTCATTATTACAGATATGTAACATTTAATATTTACCTTGTATGGGGGCTGCCACGTCCATTGGTCCGATTCCACCCATTTTTTATGCGACTACTCACGTTGATAATAGATAATTTCAGACAAATGTGCAAAACTCTCTTCCGCCCACATTCGGCATGGCACTAATATTATTAATAGATGACTTTACACAAATTTGCAATGCTCTCCCTGTCTTATGCACTATTTATAATGGATAACCTCAGACAAATGTGAAAAGCTGTCAAAGTGCGCCAGATATGTCACATTTAATATTTACTTTGTACATGAGGTGCCACACCCACTTATCCGATCCCGCCCATTTTCGGCATGGATACTTACATTAATAATAGGTGACCTAACACAAATTTGCCAAGCTCTCCCTATCATAGTACTCAGTATATATGATATTATAAAAACTTTATATGGGAGGTGCCACACCCTAATCACCTAGCGATATGAAATATACCTTACGACTTATTCGCCATTTCCATTTCCATTAGAAGTAAAGAAATAGAAAAAAAAATTTAAAATTTAAATATTAAATTAGATTAAATTAAATTATGAAAATCAAAATAGAAAATAATAATAACTTAAGAGAGGGCAAGGTTCTAAAACTTTCTTTGGATTTTTTTTTTTCTGAATGTACAACATATCGAGAGTCTTGTGGCAAAATTTCAATTAAATTGGAGCGTTTCAAACGAACGGTCTCATTAGGGTGGCCCTTAATAAAAAAAGTGTTCAAACTCTCTGTCGCACCTGCTAGAATTATGCGAATAGCAAAAAAACTGAGAAATACAAAGTTTTGGGCTAATCAAAAAACATTTAGAGATGGCTCAAGTTATTGTAAGAATCCGACAAGTTGTTGTAAGAATCGGAATCAATATTAAATTATCTTTTCAAAAGCCATAAAACTTCAAAATCAAACAAAAACTCGTCAAGAAATAGCAAATGCCCCAGACCACTTTTGTGCCAAAAAAACTAGGTCAAGAAATTTGATGGCATTTTTTTCAACATTGAGAAATTGATTGAAGCGATAACTTTTTTTGGTCTTCCTACTTATAAGTACTCAGATGTGAAATACATTTTTATTGCGATGTTGTTAACCATTTGCACATTGAGATCGAAAATGGGAAACTTTTTTGATAAAATTTTGAAAACTCCTTTTTCAAGTTTTAAAAAATTTTATTAAACAAAATTTAAAAAAAATTGATCTTGCACTTTAAGGTTTTCTTAGGTATATGTTGGAGATTAACTGTGTGAATTTTTAAGTAGATCCCTGTGCCAGAATTTTTTTGACAAGGATTTTATTTTTGCGGATTTCGAGAAAAATTGGATTTTTGAGAAATATTCTGTAAATGTACTCTTTCTAAATACTTTGTATCAAAATTTCAGTACTTTTCTACTTTGAAATGTTATATTTTATCTAAATAGCCTAGGGTTTCAGAAAAAAATAATATGACTCCATTAACCATTTTGGAATTATGGTCACATATGACCCCAAACTAATAAAAGACAATTTATTCAAAATATTCAAATATTTTGTAGGTGCCCTTGAAATTTTATATGCGATGCTTAAAATATAATAACAAAATTTGTAGGACTTCCGTTTCTAAAATTTGGGATAAATCCGAGATCGTTAAGCCATTATTTGCCAAGGCCTGCTTTGGATTATAAGATATTTTTAAGTAAAAATTACCGAAAACGAGTTTTTCCATTAAACTCGATGAAACTACTATTTAGAAATCAAGAAAAATAATTGGGTTAATTTTTATTTATTTAACCCTTCAGTGCTCCTGGGATCAAAATAATCCATTGGTGCAATTATCTGTTTGTTGCCCGCGAATATAAATTAAAACAACTTTTAACTAATTTTGTTATAAAATTATTTTATGCATAAAAACTGTCTATATTTCTCTAAATAAAATAAGAAGACCCACAAATGACCCAAAGCTAATAAAAGACAATTTATTCGAAAGAATATGAAATATGAAATTAATATAATAACATAAAATTAAAGAAAAGCAACACTTATTGCAAGTCGTAAGTGATTATAGGAAACAATTTGAATCGCACACTAAATCATCCTTAAATACACCAAAATAAATAGAATTAATTTTAAATTTCATATTCTTATGAATATCCACACACACCACACTCAAACGTGTGAAATGCATTGCTTGCATTTCCACAAATTCATTTATTTTTTTATTTAATTTATTTATTTATTTAAAGTCTATGGAATGAGAAATGTCCTTACAGACTAATATATTTAGTGTATAAAATATATATAATAAATAAAATAATGACGATTTAATTATTGAGATATACATACAATAATTTTACGTTTCAAAGATTCTTTATTTTTGGACAAATATCTGATGTGGTAAATCCATTAAATTGCTCATATAACCGGCGAAATGGATCATTATTAGCATAGTTAAATCGAAAATAATTAATATTTAAGAGCTTAAAGTTTCTTGTAGGTCTCGATAGTACATTAATTTGAATTCTACCTAACAAATAGTTGGAGTCAATGTCGCCATTTAATAAACTGAGTAGAAAGGAAATACTAAGCATTGTTCTAATACTTTTCCGTGTCGGTAACTTGATTAGAGCAAGTCTGGATTCATAAGATGGTAAGACACGGGAGTTCCAACCAAGTCCACGTAGACGGAATAAAAGAAATTGTTTCTGGACAGATTCGAAATTTATATGAATAATGTAACACGGATCGCATCTTATAGAACCATATTCCAGGATAAGACGAACCAGGGATGTATATATGTATCTGTTTTGTTACATTTTTGGTTACAATTTTTTACTCCATCGCTTCATAAATCCAATAACGCCATAAGCTTTGTTTATTGCAGAAGATATATGCGGACGAGAATTTAATCTATGATTTAAAAAAACGCCAAGATCTGAGAATGTATCAACGGATTCCAATTCACTTTCATTCACAAAATAAGTAGTATGTAGATTATTACATCTGAAAAAGGACATATGCTTGCATTTTTTATATTGAGCTCCATAAGGTTTACGTTGCACCATCCACAAAAATTATTTAAATCGGGTTGCAGCAAAAAATGTTGAAAGTAATTTTGAAGAGAGGAAAATAGTTTGACATCCTCAGCGTATAATAGAATTTTAGAGTGTTGAATAACTGAAGAGAGATCATTGATAAATAAAGTAAAAAGTACTGGACCAAGATGACTTCCTTGTGGAACACCAGAAAATACTTCTATTTTTTTTAGAGACAACTTTTCTAAATTTAACCCGCTGAAATCCGTTCGTTAAATAACATTTTAACCAGAAAACTTGTATAATAATAAATCACTTGTATAATAATTAACCAGCTTGTATAATAATATATCATGATTCACCTTATCAAAGGCTTTACTAAAGTCGGTGAAAATTACATCAGTTTGCATACGATCTCTAAATCCGTCATTTATAATTGTAGTGAGTTTCAGTACGTTGGTGATTGTAGAACGAGATTTACGAAAGCCGTGTTGATATGGAGAAAGTATTAAAGATACTTGATGAGATAACGAGTCTGTTAAAATTTTTTCTAAAAGTTTGGGGATTGTACTCTATTTTGCGATGCATCTGTAGTTAGACATAAGACATAGACATAGTTGATATAAGATTACTTCCATAGCGATGGCAAGGACTGATTAAAAAGTATTGTTAGTGGATTGGACAGGGAGTCAGCACAATGCTTAAGAATATTATTTGGTACTAGCTGTTTTTACCCGGTCTTGCCCGGGATAAAAAGGCCTTTGACTTGAAAAATGGTTCACAGTGCTTACGAGGCGCTGAGTACTTAGTTCCCAATTGACAAATTCCCCAATAAAATGAACTTTCTCCCCAAAAATTTTTATGGGCAGTAAATTGATTTTTTATTTCAATTAAATGAAATGCCATAAACCGGTCCGATTAAGAATACAGTGCAGTTATGAATTTTTGAAATATATGCTTTCTTCTTCTTTACCACGCACCATTTAAAAAAAATTTTTTGATTTTTTAAATTAAAAGATTTTTATAAGCAAAAATGCTTCAAAAATAAGCATAGACCGTAAAATAGCATAAGCAAATAAAAAATATCATTCAGGTTGAATATGAATTGGGGTAACTAGAGGATTTGCAGGAATGAAATTATCAGGGTCACCTAGTAAATTAGGAGCAATTAAAACTAATAGAATTAAAATTATTATTATTACAATAAATCCTACAATATCTTAAAGTTTTTTTTTCCAGTTTATTTATAAACACCAAATATAACGGAATGGTTCGCAAAATAAAGGAATCAGAACTTTTAAAAATTGAATTACTTCATTCAATAAGTGATCATTCAGCAGAGACGGCAAATTCAAGTTTCAGAAATGAAAGACTAATGCGACGTTTAATATTGTCTCGCAAGGTTTCTTTAAGCAACTGCTTAAAGTATATGTGTGGCCTATTTTGATCAATAGGTAGTTGTTTCACATACGCAGATAAAATTTATCATATGGCATTTCACTAAGCTGTGTTCCGCAAGCGAGTCACGTCCGCTTCCGCGCGTTTGGCAACTTATTTTAATCGCCAAAATATATTTTTCAGATCATTGCGATATTTTAGCTGAGCTGTGTTCCGCGAGCGCGTCGCGTTCGTATCCGTCGCGTCCGCGTCCGCACGTTTGGCAGCCACACCTGTGCTGCGCGCAGCTGTTGCCAACTTATTTTAATTGTCAAAATATATTTTTCAGCTCATTCCGATATTCTAGCTAAGCTGTATTCCCCGTGTGCGTAGCTTCCGCGTAACGAAATGATGCTATTGAAAAGAATACTCATTTTAAATGCATCTATTGTAGGACATATATTGAGATCAGTATGCAAATGTTCACTAAAATAAATATTTAACAAAATTCATTAAATAAAAATATGTAAAAATTTAAGAATGAATTTGGGGAGTAAGTTCATTTTTTATTTCGATTGAAAAAAATGGGGAATTTGTTCATTACTTTTGGGTACCTTTTTTTTAAGTTTGGGGAATTTGTTCATCGTGTAGTTATTTCCGTGTAAACCAAATTTCAGAGGAATCCGTTGAAAAGTACAAATTTGTATAGGGAAGAAATATACCACACAACAAAATATGAATTTTATATGAAAATTGGGCGTAAAAGTAGGCGTGGTCGGTAAAAATCATATAGCGACCTTCCTTGGAATATGTACTTAATTTCGGAGAAAGCCATTGAAAAATAAAAGTTTGTATAGCAATCAAATAAAGAAACAAATAAAAGGAAAAAAATAAGTTTTATATACATAGAAGTTGGCGCAAAGTAGGCATGGCCTGTAAGAAGCATATGGTGACCTTCCCTGTCATCTGACCATCCCCTGAAAAATAAAAATTTCTATAGTGAACAAATATACCAAAAAACAGAAAATTAATTTTGTATGAAAAGTGGGCGTATAAGTAGGCGTGGCCATCAAGAATCATATGGCGACCTCTCTGGGGTACAGAGATCGTATGTAGCAAATTTCAGAGAAATCCGTTTAAAAAAAAATTGTGTAGCGAACAAATGTACGAAAAAACAGAATGTGAATTGTATACAAAAAGTGGGCGTCATAGTATGCGTGACCAGTACGAAGAATATGTCGACCTTCCCTGGAGCAGAGAGATCGTGTGTACCAAATTTCAGAGAAATCGGTTGAAAAATAAAAATTTGTATAGCGAACAAATATACCAAAAAACAAAATGAATTGTATACAAAAAGTGGGCGTAAAATAGGCGTAGCCGGTAAGAAGCATATGGAGACCTTTCCTAAAGTACAGAGATCGTGTGTACCAAATTTCAGAGAATTCCGTTGAAAAATAAAAATTTGTATATAAAACAAATATACCAAAAAAACAGAAAACGAATTGTATACCAAAAGTGGGCGTAAAAGTAGACGTGGTCGATAAAAAGTACATGGTGACCTTAGCTGGAGTACAGGGATCGTGTGTACCGAATTTCAGAGAAATCTGTTAACAAATAAAAATTTGTATAGTGAACAAATATGAATAAAACACAAAATGAATTTTACATAAAAAGTGGGCGTAAAAGTAGGCGTGGCAGATAAAAAGTATATGGCGACCTTTCCTGGGGTATAGAGATCGCGTGTACAAAATTTCAGGAAAATCCGTTGAAAAATAAAAATTTGTATAGCGGTCAAACAAACAAACAAATAAACCGAAAATGAATTTTATATATATAGATTCTATCAGGACCAGGATCGAAAGAATTTTTCATTGTTTTCATGTTACTCAAAACAGCGAAGAAAATTTACATTTATTATCGAAGAGGTTTTGGAAATTTCAAAAGGATATTATACAGATTGATCAAAATTTTGCATTGAATATGTTGTAGCAAAAAAATCAGCAAAAACATTATTGATTGATAAATCATCATCGGCTGAAATTGATCCAAATTTCAAAGAATTAAGATATTCACGTGATCGACGTTTAGAATTAACATAATTGTAAAATGATTTTGGATTCCTCTTAAAATTATGTTTCTTACGAGTTAAGTAGTTATTGTAAGCTCTTTTGTTTTCAATATTGTATTCTGATCTAGCAATTTAATACTTGGTAAAATCAGAGGGGGAACCAGACTTTTTGAATTTTTTATGTAATTTATTCTTTCTATTTTTGAATTTGGCCAAATAATTATTATTCCATGGTGGACCCATCTTTTTACGGGTTGAAATCATAGGAACCGTTATAGATGTACATCCGTTCAATGTGTCGTATAAGCTTGTGATCATCTCATTATAATCAATAGATGAAAGGATATCATTCCAGTCAATATCGGATAGTAAAGCATTTAATTTTGTATAATTAGTTTTCGAAAAGCAATAAACATTTTCCTGCTGATTAGGCACAGGATTCTTAGGTGGCATATTGAATGGAAGCAAAACAAGTTAATTTACTGTAGGATGATAACGGTCTTCAGGTAAAGTAATTGAATTCAATAGTAAAAATTAAATCGAAAAGTTTTCCATACGCGTTCAAGAGACCATAATCAAATAACGATTCGATTAATTCATTTACTGAGCCATTCATAACAACAGGAACCAAATAATTGGTGTTATAAGAATTTGACCACGAAATAGATGGTAAGTTGAAATCGCCAAAAAGATAATTAAATCAGATGTTGTAGAATTCAAGAATGATTTTTTCATAGCTGACATATCGCACCTTAAATAGAAAAGAGTCGCAACTCAAAATTTTCCAAAATTGACTTTTTTCTATAAATTAGTTCACAGTACACATTCCTAACTACTGCAAAAATTTATTTCTTATAACTATATAACTATCTTCTTTAACAGGAAAAATGCTGTTATATCTGGGGCACAACTTGAGATAATAACTCATAACCCAAAAATTATATTTCATTTCCACAACCACAATATAAATTTAAAAAAAAGTAGAGCAAAACTTTCCTCAAAATTGACATTTTTCATAACGAAACTAAATTTTTTAAATAATACAATCATTTTTACATAAACAGTTTTTTGCCTCTCCTGAAAATTTGATTATTTTGAGTTGTGACTGTTTTGTATTTAAGGTGCGGTATGTTTAATGTAAATATCATCACTGGAATCAGGAGGGACATACGAACATGAGATGTATAATGATTTGCTTCTTAATTTGATGTTGATCGTAACAAATTCAATATCAGATGTGGAGGAATCTATAATTTGCTCAGAAGGAAATTTTACTGCAACTGCGATTAATACTCCACCTCCAGTTTTTTTTAGTTATATTAACAGATCATATCTGTTTATAGCTTAGGTTATCCGCATGTGAATTTGATTAGCTTGCAAATTCACATACAGAATTATACTTTAGATACTCGTACGAAGCTAGAATAAATATAATTTTAATACACAATTAATAAATAAATGCGATGATGAAACAAAAAGTGTTTTAAACATTATTGCACTTAGTTTTTATAAAGTTTTTTATTTCTTCGGCAGTCCTGTCGTAATGGAAAGAAGTAGCAAAAATTGTTTTCCAGGTGGAACAGTACGAAGTTATCAAGCGTGTCAACATTTGGAGACGTCACTGAGGGCAACGATATATGAGATATTAGCGAGCACTCACTTTATGAGTCAATTGTATATGGATTTCTGCAAGGAAATTATCCTCTTATTATGGCTTGAAATTAATAAGTAGAAAAATTTTAAGAAAGTAGAGCAAGTATTTTGTTAGATGCTTCAATTGTTGCATCAATAATTATAACAATTCACAGTATTGCAAATATTGCAATAATTATTGTTCGTTTTGAGACCATGTATACGCGAGTATTTTCTAATAATAGGAAAGATAAAGATTTTTTAATGTAGGAGAAAATTGAAGACTGCGCTAGATGTAGCAGACACTATCGAACAACACTACTTCATATTCAGCATCTTTCTGCCTATTACTTCAACTCATGCATAATCAACTATTTAACTCAAACATTTGAAGGAAAATAACACGAGGATTCTTCTTTCTTTATACGAGAGTTAGTATGAACAAGCTGAGTTTTTTTTTTTTTTAATTTAAGCTTTCTCTACATTAACATAGCTATATCAGTTTGAGCAGCTTTTTTATAGTTGCAAAATTCCTCTAGATGGAATAATTTGACTTCAATGACCAAATCATATGATAATATTTTACAAATTGTTAACCACTTCATATAAATTTATTTTCATTTATGTACCACACAGAAGAAAATTAACTCAGTTTTTTTTGTAATTTCTAAATATAAGAACTTATTTAAGGCCACCATATTATACGGTTTCTGCAAACACATGCTCACATATACACACACACACACACACACACACACAGACACAAACACACGCTTGTACCACAGGGAAATTTACAAAATAATTTCACCAACACAAGCATATGTGTTAATCTCAGTCATGTTTATGTTGTGCTGTCATGTCTGAAAGTGAATAAAAAAGAAAGTTATATATTTGTTGTTGTTATTTTTGCTGGCATTTAAACAATCTTATACAAGTATTTTCTTGCCAACATTTCCCATACATGAGGTTTGTGCTCTGTTTTTTTTTTTGTTGCTTTTGCAAACATATGACTTAATTTATAAGAATTCAATTTGTCAAGCATGGAGCCATCAATCAAGTTAAAACACATATCCATACACATCACACACACACACACACACCAAATAGTCAAAGCTCTTCTACACATTACTCCTTTCTAGTGGTTTTTGTGCTTTCTTTTCTCTTCCTAGTTAGTTCATACGCAAATAAACGAGTATATTAACTACCGAAAGCAGTTAATAAAAGTAAAGACACCTTCTTTTGCAGCTCCCACTCCCCACTTTGACTTTAACCATGGCTCATATACTTCCGACGAAGTTTTTGTTGTTGATAGCGCTAAGGAGTAGCAGCAAAAAAAAAAATCTATGAAATTAAATGCCACAAAAAGCTCGTAAATAATTTATGCCTTTTCGATTACAATTTAAGATAATACCTTTTTTTAATACACCTACAGTGGCAGGATATATTCATACTTAAAAGTAAAGGCAAAATGAGAAAAGAAATGGGGGGAAAAAACTTAAAATATTATGTGAAAAATTTACTCTTTTACTTAGTTTTAGTAAGTATATCGATACACTTTAAATATTTTTAGACGATGAATTATTTGAAAGAAAAAACAAAATCGTATCAAAATGTACCGCAGATTTTCTGACGCAATTTTTATGAATTTTTACTAATGAAGTAACTTTGATTAGACAATTTTTTTTTAATATGTGTGTATAGTTGACATTTTTTGTTGCTAGATAATTTTAATTTTAGTTCGGCTTGTGGTCATAAATTTTAATAAAATTAAACAGAATTGTTTTAAGTTTTATTATGTTTTGTTTCTTTAAAACCCAATATTTCGATCAAAATCTTCGATCATCTTCAGGGGATCTATTCAATGAAATATGTATAAAAACAAATACAAAATATACATATAAAAACGGATAATACATTTATCACAAAAAGTTTTATTACATACATTTTTAAAAAACAAATATTCCGCGATTATTTTTGTTTGTTGTTTGGCTTATTGTCACTTTGTGTTTGATTTTAATCTATGTTTATCAATTGTATATCTGTAAATTTGTCAGTATCATTTTTGTAATTTAGCCTCTTCTCTGTCGGTACATCAATAACGTGTAGCACTTCTGGAGTATACATACAGTGGCTACTTTCGATAGTACCAAAATTCGCATTACCAGATACCTAAACAACATTCCCTTTGTTTAAATGTATTGCGGATGGAGAAGAGTGCATACAAACTATTGATAGCAGAGAACAACAAGAAAAATCAAGAACGAAGCTCGTTACAATGATAGACGATCACTAATACAGGGTGCGGCTAAAGTTACTATATGATGTAAAACAATTGTAACTTCTTTGCTTGCGAGTATTTAACTTTTTCTTTTTTCCTATTTCAGAAATTAAACTTGGGAGAATATTTAAAAATGGAACGCTATACAATTGCGCAAAGAACTAAGATTGTTTTTCTATTCATTGAAAATCATCGTTCGATAATTAATACTCAACGTGCATACAGAAGATTTTATGGTGTAAGAACTGCTCCAACGGGTCCAACCATTCGTTCGTTGGTGAATAATTTTGCTGAATATGGGACAGTCGGAGATTCAAGATGTACGGGCAGACCTCGAACTGGCAGATCGGCCGAAAATATTGATGCTGTGCGACAGAGCGTCGAAAAAAATCCGCAGACATCAACGAGAAGACGATCTTCCCAGTTGCAGCTTTCTGACCGCACTCTTCGGCGAATTTTAAAACACGATTTGCACCTCTTCCCTTACAAAATCCAAGTAGTCCAAAAACTAAATCCTGAGGACTTCGTATTGCGCTTGGAATATGCTAGAGCAGTTTTAGATCTCGTTGATCAAAATGAAAATTTTTTGTCAAATTTAATGATGACCGACGAAGCGCATTTTCACTTGAACGGTTTCGTAAATAAACAAAACAACAGATTTTGGGGATCCCAAAATCCCAAAAATCTTCATCAGAAATCTTTACACGCAATTCGTGTTACCGTTTGGTGTGGCATTACCGCCCAAAAAGTTTACGGTCCTTTTTTTTTTGAAAACGATCAGGTGTATGTGAAACAATAAATGGAGAACGTTACAGAGTAATGCTACAAAATTTTTTATTTCCGCAATTGCCACCAAACGCCAATATATGGTTTCAACAAGATGGTGCAACAGCTCATACAGCCCGTGCAACGATGGACTTATTAAGACAACAATTTCCAAATCGGATAATTTCTAAAAACGGCGATTTGAGATGGCCACCACGATCGCCAGATTTGACTGCACCGGATTTTTTCTTGTGGGGCTATATCAAAGATAAAGTTTATGTGAATAAGCCCCAAACCTTGCAGCAACTAAAGGACAAAATTCAAGAAGAAATTGATCGTATACCACAAGAAACACTCAACAAAGTTATGGAAAATGCCATAAAAAGAGCACATTTTTGCGTTAGAGAAAACGGTTCTCATTTAACTGATATTATTTTTCATAATTAATGTAAAAAAATAACATAAAATAAACTTTCTTTTTATCATAATTTTTTTTTTTTCATTCCATTCAATAGTTATTTAAAAAACAAATCATATAGTTACTTTAGCCGCACCCTGTACAAACCAAAACTAAACAAACGAGATATGCATATACTTGACACAGTGGGACAATCAAAACGTTTTCTAGACAAAAATAAAAACATTCTTATTATAAATGCAGATAAAGGCAACATAACAGTAGCAATGGAAAGGATTGAATATGAATCGAAGATGAAAGAAATTTTAAGAGATATGTGCACTAGACTGGCCATAGCGTTATATAAAAAAATTAAAAAATGTTAAATCCAAAAGTTTTCGCACTGAAAAATATGAGGTTAGGGATAACAATAATTATGCAGATTTAATTTTTTTTTTTTTTTTGTTCCGAGTACCTCCGGGTTGAGCCCAAACTTTTATTATATTACCCATTGATCAGCCTTTCTAAAAATTTTGTGCTATTAGCGACAACAAAACAAAGTGACCTAACGGTGTATTGATGTTTTTTAAAATGAAATTTTGTGAATAAAAAAAACATTAACACGTTCGCCACTCACCGTCACATATATGTGACGTGGGAGTTTTCATAGCGACAACAAGACAAAGTGACCTAACGGTGTTTGATGTTTTTTGAAATGAAAGTTTGTGAATAAAAAAAAAACATTAACACGTTCGCCACTCACCGTCACATATAAGTGACGTGGGAGTTTTCATAAAAACTCATGTCACATATATGTGTCGCATAATTATAAAATATATTAAGCTTTTATTTCACGAAAGTTCGTAAGAAGTAATTTTCTTGTGTGTTTTAGTCTCTGGCAAGGTGTCAGATATACATATATGAGTGCTGCGGCTTGTGGATACGCTAAGCAGTTATTTTAAAATTTCGTTCTTTTTTCGGGTATTCCCCAAAAAAATTTTATGTGCTAATTTATATGAATTTTTATTGAAAGCAAAAAAAAATTGTGAGTGGCGAACGTATACTAAATGAGTGAAAATTTTGCAGTTTTAAAGTAAAAGTGATAAGAGAAGCAAGTGGGCAGCGAATTATAAGTAAAGACAAATTAAATAAAATAAAATAATAAACAGTTATAATGGCAAGCTCATCTAAGAAGCTACGATCCGATAATGATATATTTTTGGTGGGAAAATACGAAAGAGAACTGAAAGGCGCAAAGTTGCCTAATATGAAGCAAGTTCTTCAATTATTTTTTTATAAAACCCGAGTGCAAAAAGTCCCTGTGAAGGCAAAGATAAAAAATACAATACATTCTACTCTTGAATTTTGGCAAAAAGCAAATATACCAACAATGACCGAAATCAACTGCGTGAAAAAATTTAACTTAATTTATGCCGAATGGAAAAATTTGTCCAAGAACAGATTTGGCAAATATGAAAAATATAGAAACGATGAGAAAGAATTCTGTGAAAAGATCGAAAATTATATATTTGATATCGCAGCCGCGGATGCACTTGAAACGATGACTATTGAAGAGGACAAAGATTTCCTTCTGTTGCAAAGAGAAAAGGGTCGGCCAGGTTGTATGTCAGGCCAGGATTTAAAGCTGTCACGAAAACAAGAACGCAAAGCGAAGCTACTGGAAGAAGCAGAAAAGCGCATGCGAAAATATCACGAAGAGTCACAAGAAGTTTAAGGTATTGGTCAATATAATGTCTTTTTTTATTGTTATTTTTATTTATTGCTTGTTGCTCAAATATGAGGTTGCGTCTGATACAGATACCTCAGAAAGTATTGCATACGAAGGCGTAGAAATGGACAATTCAGCTCCGGCAGTTGATTTTCTGAAGGACCAACATCAAGGAACCCAGGGATCCTGCGGAAAAATCCATTTCGTTGATGATCGAATGTTAGCAAGCATGGATAAATGCCGCATCAGTGATCGCGATGCAATGCATTTAACATCTGCTACAATTACAGCCGTCTTGCGGAAGTTGCAGGAAATGAAACCTGACTTGAACGACATAAAAGTGGAAGATTTCTTCTTTAATCGAACATCGTTTTAAACAATGCGAAAGGAATATCGCCGCAGACAAGCGAAACAGATCATAAATGAATTCAAGGTACATAATTAATAATTAAATATTAATTATATTATATGTTGAAGGTAGTTACCATAATATTTAATTTCAGTATAGATTCCTGATGTATTTGTCTTGCATTGGGACGGTAAAATGCTTCCAGATATGAAAGGCAAGGACAAAGTTGATCGATTGGCTCTCGTTATAACCGCAGAGAACGAAGAAAAACTCCTTGGCATTGCGAAACTTGAAGAATCTCTTGGTGAAAATATTGCTGAAGGCATTGAAAAATTGCTACGCATATGGAAGATTGATAATTTAGTGCAAATTGTGGCTTTTGACACAACATCTACAAACACTAGTATTGAAAAAGGCTCTGCATATTTGCTTGAAAGTAAACTGGTTCGCGATTTACTTTTTCTACCGTATCGCCATCATATCAGCGAATTGTTTATGAAAGCTGTGTTTGAGTTAAATTTCGGAAAAACATCAGCACCAGAAGTCACTCTCTTTAATCGTTTTTCAAAAAGCTGGAAAAATATGAATATCAATACTTTCAAGAGTGGAGTATTGGATGAAGTAGTGCAAAAAAACTTAACAGCAGCCGAAATGGAGACGCACAAGAACTTTTGCCTTGAAGCGTTGAAATCTCATTATATACGAGCCGATTATAAGGAGTTGTTGCAACTTTCGCTCATTTTTCTTGGTAAGGAAGTACCAAATTTTACGCAGTTGCGTTTGCCTGGCGCAACAACTCATGCAAGGTTTATGTCCAAAGCTATATACTGCTATAAGATTTTTTTGCTTCGCGAACAATTCAAGATGACATCCTCCGAACTGAAAGGCATTCGAAACATTTGCATTTTCTTGACGCGTATTTATGTTTCGTATTGGTTCGGATGCATTAACGCTGTATCTGCACCGCGCCAAGATTTACAATTCATTAAAGACGCTATTTCCTATTTCGATCTAAATGTTTCAAATGCCTTATTGTCAAAAATCAAAAAACATTTATGGTATTTATCCGAAGAGGCGGTTGCTCTTGGATTTTTCGATGAAATGATATCTATTGAAGTGAAGCGGAAAATGGTTGAAGCTCTTGGCAATCATGATGACGAAAATGGCGAAGTTATTGCGAAAAGATTAAACTTAATGCTGGAACAAGTGAAATCGTTTGAAAATAAGGATGTAAGTTCTTTCGTCACTCCTCGCAACAAGCGTTTTTTTCAATTTGGAAGGATCAAGAAGAATACTGCACCGCAAAACGGATATGCCAACACTTAACCGTTGTAAATGACCCGGCAGAAAGAGCAATAAAATTAATTACAGAACTCAATCGGGCATTGACACACGACGAAGAGGATAAGCAGTATTTGCTTCAAGTTGTGGAGCACTACAGAAAAAACTTTTCATCCCACAAAAAATCTTCATTAGTATAATATTATCAACAATAAAAAAAAAAAATTTAAAATTCACCTATTTTTTGGAACTTTGGTTTTAGGGTATTCCGGGAAGTTTATCCGTAGTTTATCTGCAGACAATTGCGGCTCGTTGGAAAGGTAATTATTATAGGTATCGAAGAAATTCTGTTGGGAACATACAGTTAGATTTTGTTGTTATTCAAATATAAACAGGAACAGAAATAGTGATGATGGGTAATGTAATAAAAGTTTTGGCTCAACCCGGAGGTACTCGGAACTAAAAAAAAAATTTTTTAAATATGCATAATTATTTTTATCCCCAAACTCATATTTTTCAATGCGAAACATTGAACTTTTCAAAAAAAAATTTCACTATGGCCACTCTAGTGCACATACAGACTATTAAAAAAAGATCCAGCAACAAATCTACAAAATGAAAATAACACACTTGTTAAGAAAATTATTAAATATGAACTTGATCGACCTGACAAAAAAGAATAAATTAACGACAGGAATAGCCATAGCACCACGGATATATGGTCTTCCAAAAATTCACAAAACTGGAACACCTTTAAGACCCATTTGTTCTTCAATTAATTCACCATCGTATGAACTATATAAATTTCTAGTAGATATTTTAAAAAACTTAACGCAGGATTCTAAGTATAATGTTAAAGACGCAAAAGAATTTAAAACAAGGATTAACAACACATATGTATATAAAATCTGATGAAACCTTAATATCTTTTGACGTAATCTCTCTCTTCCCAATTATTCCAGTTAATTTAGCACTAAAACCGATCGAAAGAAAATGGGATACTTTAGAAAAATTCACAAAAATACCAAAAGAAATATTTATGGAATTATTAAAATTTTGCATTAAAGAAAATAGATATTTCCATTACGAAAATAAATATTTCGAACAAAACCGAGGAATGCCGATGGGATCTCCAGCGTCTCCTGTAATTGCAGACATAGTTATGGAGGAATTACTAGATACGACACTTAAAAACTTAAGAGAAAATCAAGACTTTTTACAAAATATGTTGACGATTTATTTGCAATAATCAAAATAGCAGACATTGAGGAAACATTAAAAACATTAAATAACTTTCACAAACAAATTCAATTTACCATGGAAAGGGAAAATAACAATAAATAACCATACTTATATTGCATAATATTAATACAAGGAACTCGGCTAAAATTAGATTGGTATCATAAACCTATGGCCTCAGGAAGACTCATTAATTTTAACACCCTAGAAAAATTATAATTAACACGACTTCAAACTTTATACGTAGAGTTTTAGAAATAAGTGACAAAGATTTTCATCTCGGATATATGGATATAATAAGAAATATATTAATTAAAAATGACTTTCCAATAAAAATAATTAATAACTTGATTGGACAATGGAAAAAGAAAAGTAAAGGAAATATTCGAATAGAAAAACTTTCAAAAATATACAAATCCATGACTTTTATACCAGGCCTATCCGGAAGACTTAAAAATTCCAATATTTATAATAAAGAAAAATATAAACTAGCGCTTAATACAGACAATATCCTTAACAAACTCTTCAGTAAAACAAAATCAAAATTGGAAAGAAATGACATATCTAACTTAGTTTATAAGATAAATTGTAAAGGGGACGAATACAGCGAATGCCAAAAGGTATGTTCGCACGACAAAAACTAAACTTAAAGCTAGACTTGCATCACATAAGTCAGATAAGAAACAAATTGACAAACCTTTATTGGAAAAAACTGCATTAGCAGCCAATTGTATTTTGACTGGTCATAAACCTAACTTTGATGATGTAAAGATTTTAGTGGGTGAGAGTAACTACAAAAAGAGATATACTCTAGAAATGCTACACATTATTGATGTACCGGCAGAGAAGAGGCTAAATTACAAAACTGATACTGACAAATGCGCTCAAATTTACAGATATCCAATTGTTAAACATAGATTAAAATCAAACACAAAGTGGCAATAAACCAAACAAGAAACAAAAATAATCGCGGAATATTTGTTTGTTAAAAATGTATGTAATAAAACTTTTTGTGATAAATGTATTATCCGTTTTTATATGTATATTTTGCATTTATTATGTTATTTGTTTTTATACAGATTTCATTAAATAGATCCCCTGAAGATGATCGAAAATTTCAATCGAAATATTGGATTTTAAATAAACAAAAATTAATAATAAAATTTGAAACAATTCTGTTTTATTTTATTTAGTTAAAATTTATGACCTCAAGCCGAACTAAAATTAAAATTATCTAGCAATTTTTTTTTAATGAAACAAATTAGTGCCTCGTTTCAAATTCATGAATTAGAGGCTATGGTGCGAAATTTCTAAAATTAAATTAAAATTTTTTAAGCGTGAAGCTAAATGAATTCTAATGAAGAAAAATCTTAAATGAACAACAGCGCCCTTCTCTGTACACGGTCCAGTAACTCCAAAATAGACTTTGATCTGGTTAATCATTCAATCAATTTCTGTACTTTTTAAGAGGGAAAAATGTTTAAAAATTTTTCGCTTATTTTAATGCAAAATTTCAGCCTTAAAGATAAACTACTCTATAGAAACATCAATATGACGAATGAGCGTTAATAATTCAAGTATTTATTTATTATAACCCATGCGATACCTTGTACAGCGCACAGTGGTATTTTGTTGGCAAAAAAGCAATTTTTCGACAATTACTTTTCAAAAATCCAATGATACAGTTTTATAGTCAAGTGTTTCATGAAGAAAAATCAATAATTTTTTTAGTAAAAAGTAATATTTTAGTATAATTTTTATCGACCTTATCTATAATTATGTTGTTTTTTCTTAGAATTATCTAAGTCAGGCTTTCAAGGTCACAGTAAATGAAAAATAAAAGACTATTTATTCATAATTTTACTCCTCCGACGTTTCGTTGAAATTTTTTCAACTTCCTCAGGGATTTAAATTTTATTGAATATATAATCTTTACATTATAATTTTAAATAAATTTGTTTTTAAACAATACAACAAGTACCACATAAAACACAAAAATAAATAAAATAAATAATAAAAATAAAATAAAATATATCACAGATGAACTTTCTTTCTTTTGGTATCACAGTTTAAAATTGTCTTAGAAAAAATCTAGTGATGAAAATTTTCATGCAACTAAGTAACCTATGCATCTAAGATATTTTACCTGCCAAAATTTTAATGTCGTTCTTATTGAAGTACAGAATCTTCTTTTTGTTAAAAAAAAAAAGTTATATGGATTGCATAAGCAGTTTTGTATATATATAAATTAAAATGGCTTCATAAAATTCAGGATGTGCACTTTTCCTTGGAGAAAAAGAAGTTAGCTCCGGCTACCTCCGTCTTATTACTTCAACAGAATGAAGGGTGAGAGTCTATTCTTTGAATTTCCCCAAAAAAAAATCCACCGACTTGCACCGATCGCTTAAAAAACTTATAAATTTTCTGAAAAAGGTCACGAATTTTGCAGCAAAGGTTTGCAATAAAATGTGTTGCATACACTTAAGCTTAAACTTTTTAGTGATATTGGAGTTATCAATTACAACATGCTGCTTTGGAGAACACGAATGTTGTAGTATACGGCAACGGATTCAATGTAACACACAATTTAATATTCACGATGGTAGATGGCAAAACGGCTCAGATAGTTACAAATACTGATTCAGCAGCTGTATGTTATATTTGTAAAGCAAAACCTTTCGAAATGAACGATTTGGAAGCAATTTTAAAGCGGAGAATTGATAGTGAGTTTTGCAAATTGGGCATTTCATCATTACAGGCCCGAATAAAATTAACGGAATGCATACCCCACGTATCTTATAACATGCCTTTCGAAAAGCGGTCTGCGATTGTAGCAAAAAATAAGATTTTAAAACAAGAAAACAAGAATCGAATTCAGACGGCATTTAAAGAACGAATGAGTTTGAGAGTGGATACTGTACAACACGGCTCTGGTACTTCGAACGATGGAAATTCCTCAAGGCATATCTTTTCCAACCCTTCACTTGTTGCTGATATAATAGGTGTTAATGAAGAACTTATAGATCGCTTCCGAATTGTTGTTCAAATAATAACATGCGGCCAGAAAATTGATACTGCGTGGGATACGGCTGAGCTATTGGTAAAAAATATAACTGGTACTTCATGCCTATTACTGTCCATAAAATACTAATACATGGAAAAGACATAATTGATGGAGCAGTACTCCCTTTTGGTATGCTCTCCGAGGAAGCAGAAGAAGCACGTTATAAAGATTACAGGAAGTGTAAATTAAATCAACCTCAAAAACAGCTTTTAGACCTAGATGATAGTTAAAGAAATGATAGCTGATGAATAAAAAGTTTGATTATTTTTGATTCAGTTTATTCTAAAAAGTGTATGTACCAAATTGGAAAATTTTCGCTTGGATAGGAAAAATTTTATGCGGAAAAATCAATTGGGACTGTGCAGGCGGTGGGCGGCGGGCGTGGTCGTTTTTCATGAAACTTGGCATGTACCATCGCTTGGATAGGAAAAATCTTATGCGTAAAAATCAATTAGGACTGTACAGGCGGTGGAGGTGGGCGTGGCCGATTTTAATGAAATTTGACATGCATCTTTTGTTTATTCTAGAAAGTGAATGTACCAAATGTGAAGACATTCGCTTGGATAGGAAAAATTTTATGCGAAAAAATTAATTTTAACCGTACGGACGGTGGGCGGTGGGCGTGGACGATTTTAATGAAATTCCGTTTTTTTTTTCATTTAGTCAATATAATGTTTAGTGCCAAATTTTAATGATCTAGAACCAGTCCTTATATTTTTTGTATGAAGCCATCCCACTGTGCAGCGTCACGCAAATATCATTTTCGGTGTCATTGGCTGCGCGAAGGTGTGTGAGAAATTCCAATTAAGCTGAATCTACTAGGCCAGTATAATAAAAGCTCGAAGGGGTTTGGCGTTCTCAGGCCATACAATAAAAAAAAATAACAAAAAAACGTCAACGATTTATTTTCTCAATACAATGTCTTTCCTTAACGTAACGAACATTGAAATAAAAAATGAAGAAAAAAAATTAAAGAAAAGATTTTATTTCTATCGTGGAATGAACATAGGAAACATTTATTAGAAAAATAATAATATTCACTGTAAGTTGTGTCATGCCCACTAACCCCATCCCGTCCATTTTTGGTACGCCTAGCTACTTTAACAGTCAATTGACGTGCAGAAAATTTCAAGACTCTAGCCGTCATAGTACTATAGATATATGATGATATGTATTTACCATGTACGTGAGGTGCCACGCCCACTGGTTCAATCCCGTCCATTTTTCACATAACTTCTCAAACTCATTATCGAACTCGCACATAAGTTAAAGAGTGTCGGATTTATAGTAAACCAGATAATTTTTTTGTAAGAGAGTTGCCCCGCCTAGTAACCTCATCTCGCCCATTTTTGGTACGACCACTTATATTAACAACCAATTGACGTGCAGAAAGTTTCAAGACTCTGGCTGGATATGTATATACCATGTATGGGAGGTGCCAAGCCCACTTGTTTGATCCCGACAATTTTTAGCCCGACTTCTCGCATTACTAACTTATGTACTCCTGCAAAGTTTAATCTAGATATATGATGTTGAAATTTTTTATATATGGAAGGTAACACGTCCACTTCATCCATCAAAAAATATAGCCTATTCTAATTTGCCGATACAAACTTACACACTGTGAAAATTTCCAGAACATCGGTCTCACAGTTTAGCCACCGATTAATATCAAACCCACCATATATACATATATATATATATTAGGGCGGGTCGATTTATTTTTCGACAATTTCCATATGATTTCCGTATTCTATGGGTTATTCCATGAAAATTTGCGGAAGGAACCATACCTCTATCGTTAAAATCGAGTCCCCTACTTTTTGTTGGTAGATTTTTTCCCAAATTGACGTTCGTATGAAATATTACCTACACGTTCACATCCATTACTCAAAAACTATCGATTTCATGATTTTGTCCAAGAATATTACTTTCATGGCCATTTTTTTGGCTCAATTTTTTTGACTTACGAAGCTTACGAACCTTACGATAGACTTCTTTATTTTTGTTTGTTTATAATATTCCAGTGCAAGAAGGATAGAGATAAAGATGATGCCAGTCATTTACTGTTATATGCTCTCATTTGCTCTCTTTTTAGGGTTTGCATACGATTTATAAAGAATAATTCTTCGCTGACGTCATTTTGACAACAACAAATACACAGCAATTCTAATTGGACGAAACAATCAGCTGTAGTTGGCGGGGTGGTGATTCCAGTGTATGCTAGTTTTGTTTGAGCGTCATTTCAGTGAAGTGTTACTTCAAATACCTAACAAATAATCAAACTATTTTGAAATTTAGAAAAGATTTAAAGGTAAGTGTAAAAACATTGCTAACTTTTATAGTTAATAGTTATATTATTATTCTATGAAAAACATATTTAATTCTTTTAGTGACGGTTTAAAAAATGGATTTAGAGCCTGGTTCATCGCAAAATCCAACAGATACCCAAAGCAGTAGTTTGAAACATTTGGTTACTCATGATGTTTTTTCTTTTGGCGTGGCCTGTGAATTACCTGATATTAATCTGTCAACTAAACGAGATATATTGAAGTACTATTTTTTCTTGGCCGAACGTTCAAAAGCCCAAAGCAAAATGTTTTCGTATAAAAGATTTACTCCCCAAGTAGCAGACAGATTGTTAGAAATTTGGAATCAACTTAATATTGAACTTATACTCAAAGTTAGCATTATTAGAAACTTGAATAATTTGCTTGACGCATATAGCAATGCAGATAAACAACGAGTAAAACACGCAACAGAATTCAAAAAATTCGTAGAATCAACAAACCAATTATTCAACATTGGAAAATGTAAATGCAACTTGAAAGAAAACGACTGCTCATGTGGATCTATCCCAGAAAACTTAAAAGATTTCATGCGCGATCAATATAATGACAGAATACAAACGATACCGGAACACGATAGTGGAAGTCAAGAGACGATACCAACGACTATACCAACAATCCCAGTGAGCAACGATCCTACATACGAACCACATTATGACGAAATGGAAGTTGATGTGAGAGGAGGTTCAGAATTAGTTCTACCACCACAAACATACACTCCCAGATACAATACTAAAAATTATGCAATGATGTGTGACAGATTCGGTGTGCATGATAGAATGGGATCAGCATTGGCAACAGCTCTGATGGAAGACCTGGGCGTAAAAGATGCTCATGAAAATCTTGTCATCATGGATAAAAGTAAACTTCGTAGAGAAAGAGAAAAATGGAGACAAGACGCACTTCGTAAGCGGTATGATGGCTCGAATTTGATGTCATTTTCATTCGACGGCAGGAAAAATGATGCTCTAACTGTAGAAAAAATTGGTGAGAAGTTGCATCCAAGGATGGTTAAAGAACCTAATCTAGTTGTTTTGAGGGAACCAAAATCTCAATTGATAGGCTACACAAAACTAGAAAGTGAAACTGCGGCAAGCAAAATCAACAAATTGATCGAATTCTTCCAAGAAAAACAATTGTCTCTCGATTCATTAATTGCCATATGCGCTGATGGTGAACCAACAAATACTGGCGTACACGGTGGAATTTTGCGACTATTCGAAAAACAGTTAAAGAGACCACTGCACTAGTTTGTGTGTCTTCTGCACTTTAACGAGCTTCCGTTTAGACATTTGTTTGACACTTTAGACAAATCAACCACTGGACCACGATCAACTACCGGAAAGTTGAGCTCAAAAATTGATGATTGTGAAAATCTTCCGGTATGTAATTTTTATAGCTGATTCTTTACCATTTTTATACCCTATACCACTATGTGGTTTGGGTATAATGACTTTGTGCTGCTGTTTGTAACAACCAAAAATATTTGACCTAGACCCATCTTTAATTATACCGATCGAATCAGAATCACTTTCTGAGTTGATTTAACAATGTCCGTCCGTCCGTCCGTCCGTCCGTCCGTCCGTCTGTGTGTCCATGTAAAGCTTTTAATCAAACTGCAGGTCGCAAATATGAATATATTTTGATGAAATTTGGTATATAAGCTTTTATCGGCCATGGGATGAACGCTATTGAAATTGGTGAGAATCGGTCCATGTTCAGACCTAGCCCCCATACAAATTACCCATATGAAATCGACATAATTTGCCATAAGATCCAAATTGTCATATAGATCTTACTCAAATTGGGTTTGCATGCGTTCATTACATCCACTAATGAGTAGTCCAAAAATAATCCCTTTGACCCCATATAGAGCTGCTTCCCGATCTTCACTTAAATCTATTAAAAAACAAAAATATTGCACTGATTCTTCTCAAATTTTGTTTGTACATATTTTTGCAAAATACAAGAGACTTTACCAAACATGATCAGGATCGGTCCATTTTTGGACCTAGTCGTTTTATAGATATAGCATCCGATATGAACTTTTTCATATCTGCAGCCAAAAAAATTAATAAAAATCCCACTCAAATTTGGTTTTTGCATATTTTCAATGTCCAGTTAGTTGGGCCTAAGAGATAGGGTTTCTAAACGCATGGTATAGGGTATCGTATAGTCGGTCTAGACCGACTATAATTTTCTTACTTGTTTATTCTATTTTTTAGCTTTTATATTTTCTTTTCAGGTGGTAACCGATTTTGAGGAAATCGCTTTGGAAAATATGCCTCCTGGTAACTTAAATCCAGAAGAATTATCTACTGATTGGAGGTACTTGATGTTAATGGCCAATGCAATTTCTAATGGTGTGGGGTGCTGCGGATTTGTCTCACATAAAACCAGGGCCAATTGCACATTCTCGTTGGCTGACCAAAGCCAATAGATTATTACGGTTGTATGTGACAACTAATAATCCAACTGAAAATTTAAAAATTCTGGCTAACTATATAATAAAAGTATGCACGCCAATGTATTTCAATGTTAAGTATTATAGCTCTGCCGCATACGGTAGTACATTACTTTTGAAATTTATTACTTGGACACGATTTTTACCACCGAATTTGCTTGGAGTTGTAAATACAGTAATTCAAGATAATCCATATTTTGCACACTCAGAAAATATCTTGCTATCTATGTTGTTTGATGATAGAATGGAAAAACGAAACATTGCTATAAAGAAGATTTTACATTACCGAAGAGATATTGTCGACCCAACGGAACTTAGAGTTTATAAAAAATCTCTTATAAACTTTAATTGTACGGAATATACAAATATGATTGATTTAAATGACGATACCATTTTATTCGAACCACCGTTTACGCAAAGTTATTCGTATGAACATTTGGAGGGATATTTAAATTACGAAGTGCCACCGTTCGATGATCCACAAATTCCTTTACACATTCAAGGAACGGAAATACATTTCCAATTGCTGGCTGCCACTGCTAAACGAGTTGCAGGAAAGAATGTAGAAGGCGCTATGGCGACGACATTAGAGAGCCGTACGAAAACACCCAGACATGAAAGCAAACAAGACTTTCAGAAAAAATAATGTTTTTTTTTCACATTTTGTCTTTTACTACACTCAAATTGAATATTTTTTTTTTGATAATAGGTTGATAGATACTTTATTGTCTCTTAATTTGAATTTTTGTACAAAAAAAAAAAAAATAAAATGGGAAAAATGTGTATGTGTTATTTTGTTTTAGCAATATCGCATGAATTAATCAACCGAATTCGATAAATTTGGGCTTAAACTCTTCGTTTTGAATTGTAAATTGAACTAAATAATGGATTGAGCCAAAAAAATGGCCATGAAAGTAATATTCTTGGACAAAATCATGAAAAAAATGGAAAAATGCTCCAAAATTTGGACAAAAATGCCCGTAACTTTTGAACCGTTGGACCAATGTTGGAGATTTTTTTTTGCAAATTGATCAAAATGAGCTCACCTTTCCAATGCTCCTAAACTCTATCGATAGTTTTTGAGTTATGGATGTGAACGTGTAGGTAATATTTCATACGAACGTCAATTTGGGAAAAAATCTACCAACAAAAAGTAGGGGACTCGATTTTAACGATAGAGGTATGGTTCCTTCCGCAAATTTTCATGGAATAACCCATAGAATACGGAAATCATAGGGAAATTGGTGAACTTTTTCACTCCCTACAAATCGACCCGCCCTAATATATATATATTAGGGTGATATCCATTTTTTTTTTGGAATTTGAAGACGTAAGGGTCGGATTATTATGAATTTGGATCTAAAAATTAAGAGAGCAAATTTTGAGCCAAATCGGACAATACTTTCTGGACGCGCATTGAGTTTGAACTTCAAATATGGCTTTATATGTAAAAATTATCAAAAGAAATCTTTTTACACAAAAATTTTGATATTATTAATTGCATTTCAATTAAATTAGTTAATAAACCATAATCTAGAGTAAACTATCTTTCTTATAAATGAACAAAAACCATTATCGGTTGAAAAACAGCCAAGTTATATCAAGTTACCCAGGCAATAAATGCGCCACAGACCACTTGATTAAGAAAATCGAGCTCACATTTTTAAAGACATTGAAATGATTTACAATAGCAACACTTTTGCATTCTCCTGATCCCAGAATCATCTTATGAAAAGCATTTTGCATCTCGTTTGTTGTCATGCTATTCTATATTAATGTTAAAGCGGTACATATTTTTTAGCACCATTTCAAAATATCCAATTTTACTTTTTCAAAAATTTTGTTTAAGAAATTTTCTGAAGGCAACAATTGGGCTTTTAGATCTTATTAACAAAATATATCTGATTAAAAATGCTAAATATTGTAGGTATCCTGTTCTTAATTTGGGGAGGGCAGCATTTTAATTTCAGCGGATTTGAAGAAAAATTTAATTTTTTATACTTTTTCAACTTTTAGGCTACATCTTTTGGGTATTTTCATATTTCAAATATCTTTTGTCAATATATAAGTTATTCCATAACTTTTCGCAGAATTTCGGGTATAATGATCATGACTTCATTTCGAATGTTGGTTTTTAGTTAAGGAATGGTTCTTGGCTTGTTAACATACACCCTTTTTTTCAAATATCCCCAAAGAAATCTTTCAGGAGCTCTTAAATCCGGTGAATGTGGATGCCAATTAAAGCCGCTTGTGCATGACATAACGCAATTATGGCATAGTCAAGCCGTTGCTGGTAGTCTGTAATCTTCAATTCTCGCACAAGTTGAACTTTATATGGAAACAAGTCTAATGTACAGAAATTTCTCTGCAGCGACCGCCGTGATAGTCCAAGTTGTATAGAACGTCTCCGTGTTGATGTTGAGGGACTATGATGTACGCTCTCCCATACAAGTTCAATATTTTGAGTAGTGTTCAGGTTAGGTGCTGTTCTGGCACCAGGAAAGGTTCTTACAGACCTATGTTGACGAAAAACCACAATCAAGTGGTTTATTGCTGATGCTGTGGGTGCAATGCATACATTAAAAAGACGATAATATGAGCGCTGCGTCAACACAATGAATTGTTGGTTTAAAACAATAAATTCAACAATTTTTGATCGTTGTTCGATTGTATAGTTATTTATAATTATTTTTCCAAGTTTTCTTCACAAAATGCTGAAGAAAAAACAAAGAAAAAATAATAACTAAAAAAGTCATAAAGGATCCAAACCATATAGCTCATTCTACGCCCTCTTTATTCTGAACTTATTTTCTGAAATTTGCTCATAGGCTACTCTTGATATCAAATTGACTCTTTATGAAAATCTATAAATTTTTTCTTCATCAGGAAAATTATGATGAAGATGAAGATGTACCAAAAATACCAGTACTTAAGAAGGAAAATTTATGCAATTTTATATCCAGAGATTATTCTTCAATTATAGAAAATTTATTCACAAGAAATACAGAAAATGTTTAAAAGAGATTTGACATTCCAATGGAATTTAAAAAACCCCGAGTTCTTGGAAAGTTATAGATGAATATGCAAAAGGAAAAAATATTGTCCAAAAGTTAAATGTCGTCAGAAAGAGTCATAAAGTTGATTCAAGAATACATTGGCAAAATTGCAAGAGACTAATAGATTCCAGCGCTCGAAATTCGAGTGCAATTTTTAGGCAATTTTATTTCTCACCAATTCACAAAGCAACACTTTTCTGGTTTATTATTATTGTGAATGATGATAAGGAAATCATTAACAAATTAAATAAACACACACTTAGCATACGTATAATTTTATGTATGTGTTAGTAGCAATTTTAAATTCAATTTACTCAAAATAAAGGAAAAAATTAAAAAATCTGTAAATCTGGTGAACAGCTAAAAAAAAAATACCTTTCAAATAATATATGCTTGGTCCAAATCGGGATAAAACGGTAGAAAAAACATCGGTAACAATAAATCACCCAGCCTATTGTTATTATAGATGAGGAGCAAAAACAACATTTAATGAAAGTAACTATCTATTTTTTACGTGAGTTTTAAATTTATTTTTTGTTAAATTTTTTTTTCATGTAACAGGTGGTACAAAATTATTTGTATACAGTATTCGAAAAATGCAAATTACAATCTCTACAAATAGATTTCGATTTATAAGATTATTTATTATTTTTTAATTAATTAATTTATTTCTGAAATAAAACTGTTTTAAAATTTTCATATACAATTCGCGTGCACCAAAATGTGTCCTAGATTTAATTTTTTTTTAAGAATTATTATATTCATATAAAGGTATACCGAGGGCTAATATTCAAAAAACGCTATCTACATTTGACAGCAACATTAATTTTTGATTTCAAACTGTTCCCTGACATAACTGTCAAATATAATATTAATTTTGATATCATACATGATTAGTACGACTATTTCTTAATAGATATTGATCGACCGACATTTACTTTTATTAATAATTTATTAATAAATTGGCTTTACACGCTATCTTTAAAATAATTACTGATGCAAATTTGTTTATTCTGTCTTAAATTTAAAAACTAATTAATGTAAACATTTTCATAAAATAACGGATAAATTTGAGGAATTTTATGAACACATTAAATTTGTATTATTTAAAAAAAAATTCTGATGAAGAAAATATTTAAAGATTTTCATAAAGAGTCGATTTGACATCAAGACTACCCCATGGGCTAATTACAGAAAATAAGTCCAAAATATTACTATTTAGAATTATTAAATATCAACAAGTTTTATCGACATCCTTCCACAAATATATATTATTTCGATATTTTGTTTTAAAAAAATGTAAATCTCCTTAAATTTGACATTTGACCTTAAAGGGGGACAATTTATAGTGTTCCAATTTAACCTTAATTGACAGGATTGAGAACTTGTATTAAGTAGTATAACATTTTGATTAAAGATAATTCAAAAGTTTGAAAAAGTATGAAAAATCACATTTTTCTTCAAATTCGCTGAAATAAAAACGCTGCCCTTGCCAAATTAGGAACATGATGCCAACAATATTTGGCATTTTTAATCATAAATATTTTGTTAATAAGACCTTGAAGTCCAATCGTTGATTTCGGAAAACTGCTTAAACAAAATTTTTGAAAAAGTAAAATTGAAGATTTTGAAATAGTGCTAAAAAATACGTACCGTTTTGACATTAATTTAGAACGGCATAACAATAGACGAGATGCAAATTGCTTTACATAAACTTATTTTGGTATTAGGAGAATGCAAAAGTGTTGTTGGTGTAAATTATTTCAATGTCTTTTAAAATGTGAACTCGATTTTCTTAATCAAGTGGTCTGCGGCGCATTTATTGCCTGGTTAACTTGATATAAAATGGCTGTTTTTCAACCGATAATGGATTTTGTTATTTTATTTGAAAGATAATTTACTCTAGATTATGGTTTATTGATTAATTTAATTGAAGTTATTAATATAAAAATTTTTGTGAAAAATGATTTTTTTGATAATTTTTACATATAATTGCATATTTGAATTTTAAACTCAATGCGCGTCTGGAAAGCATTGTCCGATTGGACTGAAATTTTGCGCACTAAAGTTTTAGATCCAGTGTCACAATAATCCGACCCGCACACCTCAAAATTCGACAACAAATGTTTTTCATACAAACCGCTGTCACCCTATTATATATAGTATATGCTATACTGGCCTAATACTTTCACCCCGAATTGCGCAGTGTAATGGAAATTAAAGCAATTGCAAAATCTCGTCATGAATTTAGTTTTAATTAGAAGTGTCTCGTTTAAATCAAAACAAGAAAAATTCAAGAAAACACAAGATCTGATCTGCAATTAAAACCTTTTTTTATATTATAAACCAAAAAACAGAATATGCCTCCTACAATAAATTTACAAGTTTAAATAAAACACAGTTACATGACTTATTTTCGAATTCAAATTTGAACTGTCTGCTCTGTATTTTGAGTTCTGTATATTTATATGTTTATAAAAGTCAAATTGAAATGTCATGCGATAAATAATGAAGTACTAAAATGAAGAGAAATAATTACATTCGTTATTTTTGCATGGTTTCGTAAAATAAGCAAAAGAAATAAGAGTAAGTAGACATAAAATGTTAAAAGAAATAATTGTTTTGATAGTAATGAATAATTATGAACAGAGTTTAATTTATTGGGAATTTTGTTGAACTAAATAAATATGTTGACAACAGTATCAGTCGCTTGACGTGTGCAACGATTTACACGGAAATCATCAGCATAAAATCAACGCACGTGTCACACATTGTATTGATATCGGAAATTGTGAAATGTGTGGGAACGTACAATTCTCGTATGTTAACGGAAATTGTGCAGACTGTTGAGATGTTTTTTTAAAGAACATTCCATGAATAATATGGCACGTGTGAGCGAATTTATTTTAAATGATTGTGACATTAACTTACATTCTGTTGATCTCAGGAAAGTAAGTTGTAGCTAGTAGTGTCTGTGGATGTTTGACTTCAATTTTATTAAATTATAAGTGTCAGGAAAGACTTCCGTGGGAAGCTATTCCCATACAAATGAATTTTCTCCGTAAAGCGGATCTTATTTACCAGAGAAGCGGGTAGTTCGAACTGAAACTCAGGCACTTGGAATAAGTTTACTTATCTCAGAAAAACCTTTCCCATGTTGAGCCTCAACGCCCTCCTTTGTATACGGTCATTTTACTCAAAAAAAATTGAACCTACTGCCAATATATGTGAGCAGTGTTCCTTTTACGGTCGGATGTAGGTGGAACGATTGCAGTAATTATTGCAAAACGAAGACACTTGAATGTTTCTTTTGTGTCAACAAATAGCATTGGGTCTTCTGCGCATTAAAATCAACCCAATTCGGAAATTGTAAAGAGATCTTGATTAAGTGCATCTTCATTGTCTGCCTTTTGCTCCCAAACTAAAAAAGCATACCCTACAATTGAAGGAAAATGAATGTTAAAGATTACTGCGATCTTCGAAGGAGTAGATAATTTTAAAGTTTTGACTAAGACGGTCCTTAAGAAAGATAAGGAAAAGAGGGGGAGTTAGAAAATAAATGAGGTCCCATCAATAACAACACATATAGTGTGATCTCTGAGAAAACTCGATACAAATCCATAGAAGACAATGTGGAGCCCATATACAATATGCTTTGATAGTAAAGCACCGTGTCATACGGAAAAACATGTCTGAGAAAAAATTTTCAACAAATTTTGAAAAAGTTTTAATATTTTGAAACTCTTTCTTTTAACTCAATCTCTCTGTCTGTCGTGGGGCAACCCTTATCTAATTGATCTTAAATTTGGCCCATAGCCTTGTTGTGACTATAGATTAATTTTGGGGTAGTCACGCACAGTGACGAAGTGATCTAAATATCATTTCCCCTCATCCGATCGATGTGAAACTTGGCACATACACTTGATGTGAAAAAAGATTAACTTTGACTTAGTCACGCATAGTCACGCACAGTCTCGGAGAGATTAAAACCGCACTTCCATAGACTTTTTTTGGACAAAGAATAATTTTAAGAAAGTCACACATAGTCACGCACAGCCACGGAGATATTCAAAAATCATATGCATAAGGAAAGGAGTCATAATAAAAACTTTGTTTTTATGCTTTAGATTATTTATATAATCAAAAAAAAAAAAAAACTGAACTTCTAAGTAATTGATTTCAAAAGACAATCATTTTTTTAATCACGTTTTTAAGTACTGGTCTGGATCAAACATTTTGAGGCCTAAGCCCCATAAAGCAATCGCACACAATATTAATTTGCAATCAAAAAATATCTAACAATTTTACCAAAAATTTGCTACAGACCCACTATGACTACAATTTTTCTTATTAATTTTTCTTCTTGCAGTGTATTCTCCATGTCACAATATAAATCTACTACCTGTTATTTGTACCCAAAAAGCAATAATCGTAAATGTCTTTTAATGTTTCGAGTGTAAAAGAAAAATATATTTAAACGTACTTAAGTATAAGGATATAACAAATCATTAAATTTTAAAATAATTCAATGCCGAAGTATCGCCTGTATTAAGTAAGTTTTATAGGATTTTTGAACAGTCGTCTTTATTTTTATGTCAAAACATAAATCTTATATAATTTAAAAATCATTATTTCTATATTTGTTAAGGTCTTATCGTTAGACAATTTTTATGGCTGAAATAATGCAAAGCGATTGACAATTATAGCCAAGGTTTATACCTTAGCGTTATCTTCTCAATAGATATTTCATGACATACACCAGTTTTTATACATATAACATCGTCGAGATAAAAAATAGTTTAATAATTAGTACTTAATATCTAAGTACTGTGGGGCTTCGAACATGCCTCTATCAAATATAAACAGGAGGTCTGAGAATTTTAAAATCTTAGTAAAAAAAAAAAATAAACGAAGAAAATAGATGAAGAAAATTATTTAAAATGAAGTAACTGTTCGATTATCGATATAAAAAATTTTTAAATATTTTTAATATGATATTATTACAAAAAACGTAATCTTAGTAACAAAAACTTCTGTTATTTAAATAATTTTTTATATTGTATAGTTTTCCTGAGAGCAATTAATAACCAGACATATTATTTCTCATACGCTCTTTGCGCATAAATACCCACTTACACCCATTAAACA